>VWZS01002160.1:1754093-1853784 GCA_013397075.1 Rhabdornis inornatus | reverse complement strand
AAAAAAAAAAAAAAATCTGTTTTTTACTGACTGCAGCTTTTGAGGTATCAAAGCCAAGATTTCATAGACAGCATCAAGTTTGAACTAAATTTTCCTTTCAGCTGAAGTCCATTACTTTAAACATTGCTTGATGTTACTTACACTTTGAGCTTTCTTAATGCTGTCCTCTCCATACTCTGAGTTTTGAAAAGCCATAAGAATGTATCTATTTAGTAACCCATCTATGGACAGCTCCTGTAGAGTTTTGTTTGAAAGGATTCCATACCACTGGAGAAAGTTTCCCAATAACTGAAAACACAACACATGGAAAATAACTATTCCAAAATGTACTGAAACCTGAGAATTCATCAAACACATCAAACATTTTAAAATCTTTTAAATGTTTTGCAAGCCTATTCAGAATACAGCTTCCCTTGCTGCTGCAATTTAAACAGAAAATTCCAGAGAAGAGTTCTGTTTGTGTCATCATGGAGAACAGTTGTTCAATATCAATCTCTACTTTTCTCTTTAGCTAGGAGTTAATTTTCTTTGCAGTGTTTTATTGGAAATAAACTGTGACAGCCACAGCTCTGAGCTCCCTCATTCCCCAAAAGTAGTATATTTTATTCTGACAAGCACAAGGATATAAAAAAGCTGGAGTGAATAAGCTAAGTGACCCCGTAACATTCAAGCTGAAATGATGGTGGCTTCCAGTTGACAACTTTTTCAACTACAAAACCAATCAGGCTGGAAAAGACCTCTGAGACCAAGTTCACTCCTAGACCAAACACCACCTTGTCAACTTGACCAGAATATGGAGAGCCACATTCACCTTCCTAAATGCCTCCAGGGATCTGACTCCACCACCTGTCCAGGCAGTCCATTCCCACAGTTAATTATCCTTTCTGTGAAAAAATTCTTCCCAATGTCCATCCTGAAGCTCCCCTGGCACAGCCTGAGGACACTTCCTCTCATGCTGTTGCTGGCTGCATGGGAGCAGAGCCCAACCCCACTTGGCCACACCTGACTGTCAGGCAGCGACGAGATGTCCCCGTCCTGTCCCCCCCTTCCCCACCTCCTCTTCTCCAGGCTAAACAACTCCAACTCCCTCAGCTGCTCCTCACAGGACTTCCCCTCTAGAACACTTTCCAGCTCCATTCCTATCTCTGGATATGCTCCAGCCCCTCAATGTCCTTCCTAAATTGAGGGGCCCAGAGCTGGACACAGCATTTGAGGTGTGGCCTCAGCAGTGCCCAGGACAGGGGGACAATCACTGTCCCTCTGGACATACCATTGCTGGTACAGGCCAGGTGCCCTTGACCTTCTTGCCCACCTGGGCACACCTGGCTCACCTTCAGCTGCAGAATGCACCCCCAGGGCCTTTCCTGCCCAGCAGCTTTCCAGCCACTCAGCCTGCAGCTCTGGGATTACTGTGGACAAAGTGCAGGGACCCAGCACTTGGCCTTGTCGACCCTCATCCCACTGGCCTCATCAATCCAGGTCACTCTGCAGAGCCTTCCTGCCATCCAGCAGATCAACACTCCTGCCCAACCTGGTGTCATCCACAAACTTACTGAGGCTGCACTTGATCCCCTCATCCAGATCACCAATAAGGATATAAAATGGGACTGGGCCCAAAACTGAGCCATGGGGGACACCACTACTGACTGGACACACTGTGAAGAGGGCACAGTGCTTATCAAAGACTGAGAAACTGGAGTAGGAGTTTTTGCAAATGAAGTTGAAGCAGTTTCCATCTACCATGCTCCACAAATCTGGGGAGGATTTTATTGCTACATTGTCTTAGACCAAAGATTTACTGGACATATTTATTGACTTACCTTAACAGAGGACCAAAACTGACGTTGGAAAAACAAATATGGACCAGAGTTCTTGTTTTCTAAGATGCTGGAAAGTAAGAAATCTCTTTAATGCGCAACGGAGACCACACCTCTGTCTTGCATTTGCTGACTTTTTCCTTCCAACACACAGTTCACTTCCACAAATACTCCCTTTTATCCTTCTTGTCTTTGCTAAATGCTCCCAGAAGGGTAACAAAAGATCTCCTGTATCCAGCACTGAACCACACTGAGAAAAACCCCTCTTAACTACGGACAGAACACAGTGACTTGCTAAGAAAGGTCTAACACCATAGGTGAAAGTAAACTTACTTTTTTGGATATAAGGGCATGAATACATCATCATCTAGTGTTCTCCTCATTCTTAGCAACAATGCCTTTAAAAGCATCTGAAACAGATAATTTTATTTTAAATGTCCAATGCACTGCTTAGTAGTTAAACACTCAAAAACTGATTTTTAAAGCAACAAAGAACACTTGTAAACAGTAAAAGAACACATGTAACAGTAAACATATATACATATTTGAGCACACAAATAAATAGTCTTAAAGAAGTCTGTAATAATTAATAGAGCTGAAATTTGGAACTCAAATAAAACCTGAACTCTTAATACTGGTTCGTGCATTCACAGAAGGCAAACACAACAATCCAATTTTCAGGCAGTGCATTTGAAAAGGCTGCAAAGATCTAGAAAAGAAAAGTATTTGTAGCCAACCCTTACAGCAAAACTGGAGACCAACAAGTCTTAGTACATCTGGTGCATCTTTTTATCTCTAATATCTATTTTGGGGAGGCTCCACTGAGTTTCTTCTTTTAATTTATCACCATACTTTACTCCCCACAATCAGACTGCACAGCACCAAATAATTAAAAAATTATTTTTATTGCTGTATTTCCCAACATAAGGCATTAAAAATGTATTCAAATTCCTCAACGTATGCAACATATGTAAGAAAAAAATCCAACAACTTACTTGTGTATTTTTGTTTTCTGCGTTCACCACTGAGGGATATCCATCTATTAGTTTCTGTACAATTGCTACCATTCTAGATGTCTGTGTGGTAGAAAAGGGATCCCAGATATTCTCAGAAATTACTGTAAGAGATGAAAGACTCCACTTTACAAATACTCAAATACAGGTACTGAGACATCCATGCAATTATTTACAAAGCAGTAAAATCTGAAAGCACAAACAAGCCTCAAACT
This sequence comes from Rhabdornis inornatus, assembly GCA_013397075.1. Classification (NCBI taxonomy): domain Eukaryota; kingdom Metazoa; phylum Chordata; class Aves; order Passeriformes; family Rhabdornithidae; genus Rhabdornis; species Rhabdornis inornatus. The sequence goes on along the minus strand of VWZS01002160.1, from coordinate 1,850,739 downwards.
CCACAACCCCTTTCCTCTATATTTTCTAAGCCTATACCTGTTAATTTAGGAAGAACGACTCTCTCTACAATGGTAGGCAATAGTGAAATATCAGCATCATCTTTCACCTGCTCCTGCTCTTCACAGCCATAAAACAGCAATGACTCAAACCACAACATTGTTTCAAAATCTCGACACTTGCCCTAATAAAAAAAGAATTGGGGTTAGATTCCTAAACAAAGATTTAAAGTCAACACACAGAAAAAGTATTATGTATGCAAGTACAATACACTCACAAAAACAGCTTTAGAACACTGCCAAATGAACCAATTCATTCTACCAGCACAGCCACTAGATGTAATGAAAAGAGAAAATGGCTGAAGCAAGATTGATTTTTTAGCAGTTTTTGCCCCACAGATTTTAACTTCTACTTAGACCTGAGCCAAACCAAAGCCTACAAATTAGGGTACAAGACAGAAATACAGCTCAATTATGCTCCATCATAAAATTATGCCTTCTGGATTTAAAACCCCGCTTTATGAGCACCTTGTAATTTTTCTACCTTAACAAAATGCTTACCAGGATCAGTAACAGAGAGCAGTGAATACAGTTAGACTTGACAATTCTCTACCATGTCTCCAACTAACATGAGCTTTGTTTTGTCAACCTGAAAACTCAGAGAAATAGCGTGGGGGAAGGGAGAATGCACAAAAAATGTTTTAAATTTAATGAGGGCATCTCTCTTAGATTTTTCCTTGTTTGATTAATGAAGTCAAACATCAAATTAATAAAATTATTTTAATACTCTGAACTTTCTCTGGAGAGGAGTCATGCCTTCCCCTCCTCTGCACTTGGAGGGGAGGTGACAGAAAATATTCTGCAGATATTCTCTTGGTAGTTAAGGGGAAAAAAAAGCACTTCTGAAAAAAGGAGGAACAGAAAGGGAGTCAAAAGCTACCTGAACTGTTTGTCCTGGTGGCATCTCATGAAAGCATATATATCCAGGCTGGACAACAAATGTGTGCCAGGGATACTGGGCTGCCACAGTGCTGTCCTGCTTTTCCCATGTTCCCTACATAATCGGGCAATGAGTACTATGAGAAAGACTTGGAAATTGCCAGCCAGAATTCTACAGGGTATGGAGGTGTAGCTGAGAGACAGATATACAACCTAGAGACACAGGAGGTCATAATTCCATGTAAGAACAAGCTTTTTATTTCCACGTCTGATGAAACAGCATTATCTAGAGTCACAATTTTCTCTGAAGTATTTTAAAGACCGAAGGTATTTTCATAGAACCATACAATGGTTTGGGTTGGAAGGGACTTTAAGGATCACCTAATTCCAACCCATCACCATGGGCAGTTGCAGACTTTGGTCTACACCACTTCCTGAGAAGGGACTGGCAATGTGCCAAATTGAATTCTGGTCTGCTGGGAACACAGAGGATCAACTAGTCCAGGCACTCCCCAGAAAAACTTTGCCCCAAGACAGGTGCCCATTTGAAACTTCATTCCTAGATCACACCTTTAGGAGAAGCACACATCAAAGGTGCAATTTACTTTGCTCTGCCCAAGTGTGAAAAAACCACCACGTAGCAACTAACACAGAAGCTGCTTGCAGAGGAGCTTACCTCCAAAGGAGTCCAGGTAAGCAGCTGAAGTCTGATTAAAGGGTTAAACAACTTTGGTAAACAGAGGCCAATATAAGCATCCTTATAAGAAGCAAAGTACTTGGAGCGCCAAGCTTCAAACTGTGATTTAATGCAATCAATGGAGTAAAAGCTTTCCAAAACATCTTCGAAAACTTTGCTGGATTCTTTCAATATACGATCTAGCATGGAGAAAAGGAACAAAAAGTTAATCACCTACTCCCTCTAATGCCTCTTTCAAGACATTCTTTGATGCTCACTGGCATAAGCTAACTCCCATAAACAAAACAAAACAAAAAAAAAACCCCATCACCTTTAGAAGTTCTGTTAGTCCTGCCTCAAACATACGAAGCTATAAAAACAGGAGCACAAGTACTCTTCAATAGACTGTTTTATCACAGGTCTTACTTTAAACATTTCATGCAAGGATTTTAAGTTACCAGATGTAATTAGGATTGGTGATACACTAGGCTGTATTCAGAGTGGATCTAACTTCAAAGCTGGCCTTGCTTTGCATGGGAGCTTCAAACAGCTGATCTCCAGGCCCCTTCCAACTCAGATTTTTCTACACCTTTGATAATCCAGGTGCAAACATAGGAGGGCATCTCAGATAAGCCAGCCGAATTGGCAGTTCAGACAGTGTGGGTCCTGGCAGACACCATGCCCAGAACATGCCTGTTATCCCTGGGCAGTGATTACAACCCTTAGCCCCTTTTTTTTTTTTCCTTTTTTTTTTTTTTTTTTCATATTTACAGTACCAGTATTCGATGCAGTCCAGATCTTTTTCTCTATACATTATTTTCCCTTCATCTTTTCTAATTAGTTTCATTTTAATCAATCATGATTGCCACAGCCACAGTTGTAAATGTTTGGTTACAGCATAACCCTTGCACAATGAACACAACTAGTACACATAGCAGGCAGAGACAGGGCTGAGGGAACAGGAGATTATGTCATATTACCACACTTTTCATACTGGGATTAAGAAAAAACACTACATATAAAGTTAGTAGGTCCAAAGTGCACTCCTCTGTTCCACTGCTGTTTCTGGACTAACATGAGAGCCACAAACAGTATCAAAAAAGCTTTACAAGCACTGTGCCTATTCAGAAACTAAAGAAATTTCTACAAAATGCTTTTGCACACATAAACTGCCAAGCTACCAAGCGCAATTCAGGCCTAATGAATCTAGATAATTTAATTTAGCAACTTAACAACCCTGAACAGTTCTTCTGTTTATCCAAGACCCCTCCCTGCATGCAGAAAATCAGTGCGATTATAAAATTGCAGTAAATCAGCCAACAACTAAAGGTATGGAAACTGCCTGCACTTCCAAAGGACCTAACAGCTAGACAGTTCAGCTAATTGTTTTTCTAATAGGTTTATACTTCAGCTCTCCACAACCACCTACAGCAATGACTTTGCCATTTATTACCCTCTTTGTGGGAAACGACCTCTTTATTTTAAACCTATCCTATCACTTAATTTCATGGCCCCTAGCCTTCACAGTGTTAAAAGTTGGTATTGTTCTCCTACTTCAAGAGACCAAAACCATTCAACCCCTCCTAAAATGCAACACAAACACTTCTATGTATGTGATCCTTGCTGCTCTCCTCCTCCTGCCTTCTAACCTGATTCTCTTAATCAGAGCAAATGCTAATTGTACCACAAGATTTTTCTGCATTGTTTGCATTCAACATTGTTTTCTATAATTTGCAAACTTTGCCAGGCTGCAACAAGATTCTACAAAACTTCTGTCATTGCATTTCTAGAAGCTTATTCACAACTCCACTAAATACTTGCCATGAGCCAAAAAAAGATTTTTAAAGCACTGAGGTTTTCAAAATTTCACAAGTAAGACAAATGCATATTTCAAGAATGATAAACTATTTCACGAATTGGAAGACTTAGGGATGGTCCAAAAGCTTACTGCTTGCCAGCAAAAGCATGTTTGAATTAAATAAAAAGAACCTCACTAAGGATGGGCTATTCAGTCAGCTGCAAGACACACAACAGGTTGGTGATAAAGACTATTCTGGTCACACTGATGATCCAGGATTCAAAAGTTCCTAAACTTCCAAAATATGGTGAAGTATATAAATAGGGCTGCATTTGGAACGATGTTTTTTCCTGCCAAATATTTTGTATTTTGTTACGTAGAGAATTGGGATTGTTCAGCCTGGAGAAGAGGCTTCAGGGTAACTTAACTGTGGCCTTAGAGCACCTGAAGGGAGTCTGCAGGATAGAGAGGGACTGTTTACAAGGGGCTGGGTGACAGGACAAGGGGGAATGGCTTCCCACTGACAGAGGACAGGGTTAGACTGGATATTAGGAAGAAATTCTTCCCTGTGAGGGTGGTGAGGCCCTAACACAGGTTGCCCAGAGAAACTATGACTGCCCCATCCCTGGAAGCGTCCAAGGCCATGTTGGATGGGGCTTGGAGCAACCTGGTCTAGTGGAAGGTGTTCCTGCCCATGGCAGGGGGTTGGAACTGGGGGGGCTTTAAGGTCTCTTCCAACCCAGACCATGCTGTGATTCTGTGATAAAGCTTGGGTAGCTCTTCTGACCTCGTTCCAAGTTGAAGTTTGTGATATCTGTTGAAGTTTCCTCATCATCGCTGGAAAGGCCTTCGAGGTGATCTGCCATCTTCCCAGTTTGCTCTCTCGCTTGTCTACGGCGAGCTCTGGAAAGGAGCAGCAGTATAAACCAGCTATCACCTGTATAAACCAGCTACAGTAAAGCAAGAGAAACCAGCTGTTTTCCCCACCTATACAATGAATACGCCCACTTAGGCTTGTCCTTTTAGTTCTAGGAAAGTCAAGCTAAAAAGAACTTTTACTATGCCACCACCTCAAGCATTCCACTATGTTGCTGCCTCAAACAATGAAAAGAAACAAAACCAGCAGAGAACATATAGATATGGAATGTATTCACTATGCTTTAAGTGATTTTAAATCAGCATCATGGAATGTTTTGTACACTTGCATGATAAGCTGGGACATACATGAATACCCCTGCCCAGCATACCAGCTGAAGTGTTTTCTTCCCTTTGCAGGGAAGAAGCAAACATTGCCACTCGTGTTAGTATGTCACACAGGACAGTTGTATATTGCAAGCAAACACTCCTAAAGGAGAAAAGAAATCTCATTCTCTACCTTCTAGCCTCTCTTTCTGCAGTTCGACGCTTGACTTGTTCTTGATAGATCACTCTGTCTCGCCCAAAAGAATCAAGATTTGGTGCCATCAGTGCTTTATCTGTAAAATTACATTGATGAAAATTAAAATGCTTATTTATGATTCTATAAATGTGCTGTAGGCAGTTTCATAAGAGCCTTTTATCCACTTTTAAACTAAGTGTAATTTGAAATAGAAAGTTAAAGTATAAAAAAAGAAATAAAAAAAAAACAATGCCCCCCAGAAGCCTGAATTCACAACGTGTAGAGGTTAAAACAGAAAGCAGGGGAGTTTGGAAAAATTTCCACTTATATGTCAAATAGTCACCATACTTCACTCTTATCCCTCTCACCACAGTGCCAAACTACGTAAAAGTCGATTTTAACAGAAATAGCTTAAATGAAATGTCCAAGAAAAAAGTGTTCCTTACATAAACACATTCACTACATAATTTTTGAGAAGAAAACTAGCAAAAAGAAAGCAGACAAGAGTGACTGGGGCAAGAATATACGTTATTTCAAAGTCATGGTGTTTTTAAGTTCATATGCTTTAGATTGCCTGAAGTTTAAAACACATCAAGATCTACAGAAAGATAAACCACCTTCCCTCCTCTTTTCAAGCTCTGTTTATCTATGTTCCTGGCTATAGAAAACAACATAGCTAAAACAGCAGATAGTGGGCAGGAGTGTTTCCAGTTCCTCCTTTCAGTAGACTGAATGCTAGCCACTGCTCAAATCCACCCATTAAAGCACAAATATTAACATTTAAACAACAGCCTATCCAAACTTCAGGAATAAATTTACATGTTCTGACAAAGTCTATTCACAAATTCATCATTTAAAGTATTAATGCTAATCTATGTCAGTATTCCAATTCAATATCTGAACTACTAAGAGCCTTCTCTGAACTTCCAGATACTAAATAAGACCTCTCTGTAAAACCCAACCTCAGCAATGAGAACTATTCCCATCCTATCATTAAATTTCAGCATAAAAAAAATCCATTCTAAGCTTCTTTTAGGAAATAGGTTTCTAGTTCTCACAACAGCATTTTCATGATAAAACTGCAAGGCCATGTGATGCCTGGAACTCCAAATAACAGTCCTAAAAAGAGTACGTATGCTAACTACTCTATAAAGAAACTACCAACTCTGACACCCTAGCACTTCATCATTTTCAGTGAGTTCTAGCTAATGGTATTAACAAGACTTCATCTCTGACAACTGTGGCAGAACAGGGAAATGGCATTGATTATAAAATTTTACATCAGCAACAGGACAGAAAGCCATTTTTAAAAATGGGAAGCTCTCTGCAGCAAAAAGAGGACTCCAATTAATAGGATATTTCATCCATTGACTTAATATGCTGAATAAAACCTCCTCCAAGAAACATCTATTTCCATCCAAGTTAACATTTATGCTTTTCTAGAGTTCTGCATACTGAAGAGTAACTGCCACATGAAACCTCCTCAGTGAGAATCCCCCATCCACAAATTCACAGTAAGCAGGAATTTTAACTGGCTATTCTTAAGCTGTATTTCATACAGGGTTACTGTATTAGTCTGATTAGTCTTCCAGTTCCTTAATTTACCAGTTAAGTGTCTGAAACCAAATACTTATACTGGCTACAAAACAAAACATTAGACAGAAGTCTAGCCTAGTGCTTTGTGGCTTTATACAGTTAGCTGTACATGTTAGATGATGCTTATAGATTCAGGAAGGTTAAAATAAATTTTTTACAAAGTCCTGATATAAAAAGAAAATGGGGAGTCACATACTACCACTACTCCCACAGTCACCAGGCATACATTTTTAGTGCTAGGAAGAAGAAAATACAATTAAGATAAACAGAAAGGAGAAATAAAGTCAGAGTTACAGTGGCTTTGAGTTTAAAACAAAACAGATTAGAGAACTTTCATCTAAACTTGCTTCTGCTCATCTCAAGAGTAAGAATAAACTTTAATAAGACAGTCATACATTAAACATTTACATTTCAATTAAGTTATACTAAGTAAACAAGGTTGTTTAATGAATAATAAAAACCTTCAAGATGGACTGACTTGAATGGCTTGAAAACTCCGAAGATTCATCTTTAATATCATCTTGTCGTCTTTGGACAAGGCGGGAAGCTCGCTGTTTGTACAGCTGGTGCATTGCAGATTCAAGCTCGTTAATCAGAGGCACCTGTAAAAATACAACACACCACGTAATACCCAGATCCTGAGCTGCTCAGCTTCTGGGGTCCCAGTCTATTCCGGAGCAAAACGCCTTCACTGTGTCCCAGCAGCACAAAGTCCTGCCTTTTACTCGTACGTATCATTTGCACCAGGAAATAGTTCAAGGTGTGGAAAATGCATACATTTAACATTGGCAGCGTTCAATCAGAACAAGAGCATTCTGACAGCAACTTCCATGGCCTGAATGAGTCTACAGAGCCAGACATCCTATTCAGAGCAGGAAATATTCTTTCCAGTACTCTTGCTTTCCCTACCAAGTCTCTTATGTGTTGTATAAAGGTCTGCAATTCTCAGACGTCAACTATCTTTAAACAAGAATGTAGAAGTATTCTATACTTCAGTGAGAAAATAACCTGACTGTATGCAGTGAAAAAACCACTCATCAATCTAACCTACTGAAGCCAGCAGCTATTGTTTTGCTCTAACTCTTAACAGCATATGCTGAAATATTATTACTGAAATGAAATCAAACCCTACGTAAGGGTGTTATGCCAACAGGTTATTCAAATCAGTCAAATACTCCTCTAGCTCACCACTAAAATTAAAATAGTACAATTTGTGCAAGTTATGCATTAAGTATAACCTTGAATTAATCAGGTAGGTCAGGCCAGACTTGTCACTTTTTTTTTTAAATTAACTATTTTAGTAGCATCTCTAACAAAAATAGATGATATTATGACAGCCGGGAATTTCCTGACATTAAATAGCAGGTTCACTGATCTTTTTTTTTCCATTTCCTGGGACAAGTTAAAATTAGTTCATTATAAATATTCAAATGCAAACCAGAAGTTTTCACAATCTCTTAATCCGGAAAGGCAAGTCCTTTTGGTGTGAACACTTAAGCCATGTCCTCCTTACCTCTGAGATGCATGCTTACTCCACAGTCTTCCAGCCTTTTATATTTCATTGCTGCCTACCATCCAGGATTTTGTTTTTTTCAAAACAAAAGATAAAATCCGAAACTGTTTCCTGATGTATTTTAGAATGTGACTCAGCAGCTATTAAAGAACCTCCTTCAGAAAAATGTAAAATTCTGAGTTTATAGCTACAGGGCCATTTCAGCTCACTGAGACTGACACACACATCAGAGAAGAAAAAGGTTTTAGCTTCATGGGATAAACCAGGCTCCAGGGACTAAAATGAAAGCAGCTCTGCACCAACTCAAAATACACGGACCTTTCTTTTGGAAAAAAGAGTAGAGAAAAAGACAAGGAGGGAATAAACTTCCCAAGTGCCGGAAGTTTATGCTTTGAATTTAAGACAGTTTTGAAAACAGAAATAATAGTTTAAAAATACTAGTTTTACTGCAGTTTACCATAGAAAATATAGCTTCTTCTCTTAGCATGTTGAGGAAAGTCTAAGACTGAAAGGTTAAATGAAAATTTTTCAAAGCATCCCTAGTGGTTCCTTCCGTAATTTTCTCAGGATTAAAAAAGAAACTTAGCGGTGTATTCAGATATATTAATCCAATCAAAATATTTCCCATTTAGAATACAAGACACTTAGAAGCCCTTATTCTTCTCTAATCAATACTGTGGTTACTGAGTGGCTGACAGTTTCACTGACTACTATAAAGTTACAGCCCTCACTCCCTGTTTTGTTTAGTCAGTACTTTAAATTCAGTGTTTTCAAGGGGTTTTTTGTTCACTTTCCCTGTAAACAGTGGAAGAGAAAAAGCAGGTCTCTAAACATTAAGATGACAAGGACAATTCTGACACACAGAGCGTGTTTTGGTAATTCACTTCTGCAGGTAAAGTGACAGATGAATTGTTACTTGTGCTGTCAAAGGTATGCCCAGAACAATTCAATCTTTCTGTATCCACTGTACATTCCTATATTCAAAATGTAGAACTACCGCTGTGACTCGCCAGCCTTCTCAGAAAGCACAGTAATTTTGACAGTAATTACTTCTGAAGGAAGTCATGCAACCATCTTCCACTCTACTGGTTTTCTTATTTACAGGGGAAAAAAGGTATTACACAGGATCTGACCTTTCTAGTGCTTGTTTCTAAAATCTGTGTAATAGCTGTCTTGTTATACTCTCTGCTGAGTCTTAAGAATGGGCAAAGTGATCCTACCATTCCAAATCTCTTCAAAATATCGTATTTAAAGATATGTTTTCATATATGTATGTATATATATACGTATACACACTATGGTACTATTATTACACATATATATACATACATATTCTCATGTATATTATAATAACTACATACATTATTATAAATAATGATAACAACACTTTAAATAGAAGCAGTCAGGGCCACAGGTTCTACAAAAAAGCTGAAGGTAATTTATCTCTACACTCAAAAGATTTGAACAGTTTACCGTCCTACCACATTTCATTTAAATAAAAACTGATACCGATTTTATTACCGGACTTTGTCCCCTCCCAACACCTTCTTTCCAGAAAACTTTTCAGTTCCTGTGGACTACTGGTTCTGAATTCGCTGGTATTTTTGTCATACTGAAAGCACTGAATTCCAAACCACATTACCTGGCCAAATAGTATCAAAATAAAACAAATGCTCCTTTTAGACTGACCACATCAACTGCTGCTTTTGCAACTCACTTTACATGCAAGTACAGCAGCAGCCTCCACCTGAAACCAGCAAAAATCTATGGATGCCCCTAAGAAGCCTGAGATGATAGAAGTCACATCTTAAAAATATTTGAACAAGACAGCTTATGCTACCAAGGAGAACCTCCAGACATGGTTTACAGTTATCACAAAAGTAATTTAACAAAAGGTCTTTAGAAAGCAAACACTGGACAGACACAGATATTTAACTTGACTTCTGAAATACAACAGAGCAATAATGTAAAAACTTATCATTAGTAGCAATTCAGCCATCTGGGTGACCAGCACTGCCAATGCTGCTTACAAAGTACTTTTATTAATCTTCAACAGCTAATGCTAATACAGACTCAGGAATAGGGCTTCTTAAGTGAACAACCAACTGCAACTAATTAGTTACACTAATCAATCAGCTGGGTGAATTAACTGTCCCACGCTTCCTGGGTTTGCGCATGACATAGTTACTCTTCACTTTTACAGGACAAAGACTGGACTCTCCCAATTCCACTAACAGTGGACAATTCAGTCTAACCCATCAGCACCCAAAATGCTTTTCCATTCCTCTCCCACACCTAATGGGCTAGGCAAGCAGTAGCTTAAAACTACTCAATTATTCTGACAAGATATTAAGAAATTAACATACTACTACTGTTCTCAAATCAGAAGACAATGAAGAAATAGCCAATATACTGCTAACTGAATTCTACAGCTCCTGTGTAGGTCTAATATGTATATATATCTTTTTTCAGGAGTTTCTATTATATTTACAACAAAGTAAGTAATCAAAGCACAGTGCATAACATAAGAAAAAAGACTATATTTTTGACTTAGAGATGCATAGAAATATCACACTACATGAAAGAAATATATTTTTAAGTGTGGGTATCTTTGAACAGCAATGCTAGTTTTAAAACTTCCCTCCTTCAGACTCCAGAGCAATACCAAGAAACAACCAGCAGGAGGAAGTTTGTAATAACACAGAAAATACAAATCTCTGTTATTGTGTACACTAAGCACTCCAGAAAGTAGCAATGTCATAATTCAGCCCTTATTTTTGCTAACCTGATATCCAATTCAAGTAAAAAGATGTATCTGAGTAAAGTTGAAATCCAGAGTATCTACCAAAATCATGAAGACATAAAATCTGCAAGTTTTTAGGCAACCTAAAGTCAGTGAGCTGGGAGGAGAGATTCCTAATAATCAGCTTAGCATGATAAAAAGTTCTTTTCAATCCTCAAATAACCAAACCTTTTGAAGAATATGCTCTCAAAGGACTTTTTTCAAAAACAGAGCGAGTTGTGGTGTTTGGCATGTAATAAGAGACCTTTTTTTTTTTTTTGGTAAAGAGATTAACATTTTTGCATCCTTACCTTTTCACTGAAACACTCAAGCAAGTCTTGGACATACCCTCGCATTTCTTGCAAAAACTTATACCGTTCACCAATACCCCCAGAAGACCCTTCTAATCTTTCAATTGCCTTGGTAGAGTCCTCTTGGCTTTGCTGATGTTTCTCGTATTGCTGCCGATTAGCTTTGTGCATTTCTTTCATAGAGTCCAACCTGAAGGGCAATGGATAAATAGTAAATTTACATCCAAAAGTCTGTCTATTTCAGACCATTGAGACATCAAACAGACAGTACAGTGCAAGTACTGAGCCTATATATGGGAAATTTTGCAAAGACATTCTCAACCTTTGATTTGTCACCTTCTCCCCTCTCTTCATGAACTGCAAGGCCAATGATTGAAACTCATTTGCTATACTATGATGTAGTGCATTGCACTGGCCACTCCTACAAACTTTTACAGGAGTTGATAGCACACAGAATAGTGCAAGGCTGTCCCTAATGAAAAGCTGGCTGGACAGATTGGGGGTGAATGGGAACTACAGCTTTATACAAAGCATTCTTTTTCCTCTACTAACTTGATTCACTGTCAAAGGCTGCAACACTACAAGGGGCATACAAACCAATTTTGAAGACATGTAAAGTGCAAGCTGTTCATTACATATGATTTCTCATTGCAATTGTGTTGCTCATTCCGTATCTTTTGTGTACCTGACAAGCAGATTACAGTGTTTAAGCCAAAAAATCCCTGTATACACTAAAAATTAAATTCTTTATCTACTGAAGGGGAAATCTCTAATTTGCAGTTTAAAGGAATGCAGCTTGATAAGCTAAACACCTCACTGGCCTTTCATTTCTTCACTATAAGACTGTGCAGTGTCCAGAAGATGCAACTCAGACCTCTCTTCAACAAGATCAATGGCCTCATATTTAAAGCTTCACTTCCAGAGAAGCAATCCAAGGAGATTTTCGAACAAAGTGTCAATGTCATCTTCACTTTGAGCTTTTTTGTTTGCCTTTTTTTTTTTAAATGGATGTGCCAGTCAGTACTTTTCCAGCGATGAAACTCTGTGTTTGCTCACCAAGACTAAAAGACACCTGAGGAACAGAAACCTAGGGGACAGGTCTTTAAGTCTAAAAAGATGGTCTGTCCTACCTGTCTTTAAGCTGTTTCTTTACCAAATCAATAGTAACAGGAGTCATCTCATTACTGGGAGTTTTGAAAGGAACTGTATTATCTGCTTTTTGAGACTTGGTTTCCGATGATCCATATGCAGCATAGGTGTATGGAATGCCATATGATGAACCATAAGACAGTGTCTGGTAAGTGTTCTGGTAGTACACATTATTCACTTCTGCAGGCTGACTTGGTTGAACCTAGTGGCAGAGGAAATGCAATTGTACTATATTAGGCTTTAAAGAAACGGGAAATCTACTTTCTTACATATCTCAAATCAAAGCGGAAAATGTGAGCAGATACGATTATAGAATGTAATTATCAATGGGATTTAAGCATCTAATATCTAAGGCAGAAGAAACAAATGCCCTCAAGAAGGTCAATGGACAAATTCTTAGTAATATTACCATTCTAAATACCTATGCTATTTCTCTTCAAAGACCATTAGAATTTACAGACTTAATTTCTCAAATGAAACGGCCTTCTGTGAACTCCTCAAGTTTATAAAGGATTTAGCCAATACTTGCAGAAACAAATCAAAAAAGAGTGCACAACTATATACATGCCTGGGGTATGTTGATTCCTTTTCGTATCTGCTCTTGCTCCCATCTACTGAGTTCTTCATCTTGCTCCCCTGCCACTAGTGCTTCATCATCGCTTCCCTCAATACCTTCATACAAGAAAAAGAAGATAATGCATTCATAATTATAAGGGCCACAAATTCAAAAACCTGAAACCATGCCTCAGTGAGAACATCTCAGAGCATCTTCATCTCCTCTTCATGAGGAATTAAGGACACTGGCCTGTGAATTATTAGCACAGGGGTTCCACTTGAAAGATCCAATGGTAAAAATTGCAATTCACTGCTGGTAAAACCCTCTAATGTCTAACTCCTTTTCCAAAAGGTTACTTTACCCACTTGCTAGCAAGAAGAATTCTATATCAAATGTTTTTCTATTCACAACTATATACTCCCTAAAAAGAGAGTGCAGGAAAAACAAGAGTTGATCCTTACTGTAAGTTTCTATCACAGTCAGCAGTGTGCACAGGAACACAGTTTTATGCTCAAAATTTTACAAGCATATTCCATTATGTAGTACTTTTCCTCAGAAATGTTATGCAACTCCAGATTGTTTGAAAAACATGTTTAAAAATGCTGAATGGGAGCACTGGCAGTGAAAACAGTGTGAATATTTATCATCTGACCTTCCAAAAAAGGGTTTACCTATTTCCTCAGCAATCTTTTGCCTTTGGGATTTTTCCTTCACTGTAAAAACTATCCTCCTCTTCTCGTCATCATCTTCATCATCACTGGCATCATTTTCATCTTCTCGAACAAGGCGGCCTTTACCTGGTTCACTGTCAACGGGGGTAAAGTCTCCAAGTTCACGAGCCATTTGACGCTTTTTCCTAGCGGCATGAATAAAAGCAGCATCTGGAATTTCTCCTAGAGACAGATGTGTGCACTGTTAAATAACCACTGCAACAAAACAGGTGTTACAATTTCTTACTGCTCATCTCTGCCACTGTACTAAATCATCTGTGCACACAGAAAAAAAAACCATGAGAGGAAACAAATCCATATGCACAGAAAACATTTGCAAGCAACTTAGAGGCTAAACATGTCAACTTTCTGACCAGAAAACCTCAAAGTTGGGATCATCACAGAAAGTCTGGCCCTGCTTCCAGCAGCTTATGTCATAAGAGCAGAAGCCTGATGCTTCCATAGGAAATATTCCTAAAGAAGAGGACGCCCTTTACCGGAGCTGACTATTGCAAAGAGAGGAAGAAAATGAGGTGCGTGACTGTGTCACTTCCTATCTCAATATTGCTCCCATCTCTTCTTATTTTGGGCGAATAAAAAGCATCGATCGTTTCAACAGACAATCATCAGACAGAGATTAAGAGGATGCCAAATCAGACACAGTTAATATACAGAAGGGGACTCTGTAATATACAGATGATTCCCCTTGTACAACCAAGGGGAATCATGAAAAGCGTCAGAGACCTAACTGAAAACTCTAAAACCGACAGCACAAATCTTAACGCAACTTACGTAAGTCATATAAATCAATGTGTGCACCCAGGACATCCATGTGGTATTTGGGGAGCAGACTACCATAATTAGCAAAGTAGCTTCAAAAATATTTTCTCAGAGGGATTTCTCTGGCCTCAGGGCCTGACTAGAACCTCAGTATACAAAACAGGATAGGAAAATGTTTCAATTACGGGTCTGCTAGGTATTCAGAAATATTTGAATTAAAGAAGACATTTTAACTGAAAGCAGTTAAATCTCATGTGAAATCACCTATTCCAAATCTAATTTTTTTTCAGTTTGTCATCTACTTGAGAGACAAATTCCTGCATCCTACACCAGGATGAAGCATTCTGTAGCAAAACATCTTCTCTCGTAAGGCTTGTAAAACTGAACACCTTTAGAAAATACCATTTCTTGAATTCTCAGATGCTAAACTGTTGCAAACTATTTCCTAATCTCTCACATACATTAGTCTGCTGTACACAACGGCCAAATCACTTGGTAACTTATCAGACATATTACAAAGACCAACCTGGGCGGAGAACATTCAGTGATGATAGAGCACTTGAAAAAGCACCACCAGCTTTTGGTTTTTCTTCTTCCTTCTCACTTTCAACTTCCATTTCTTCTTCACCATGCTCACTGTTTGCAGTCCCATCTTCTTGGCCTATATCCTTATTCTGTCCTGTCTTTTCTAGTGGTGCTTCAACTGACAAGACAGCAAAGTCCATGTTTTACTCCTTTTATAAAGATTACTCAAAAGGTTTTTTTTTAAGGTATAACAACCAAAAGTGAATATCAAATGAAAATGTTAAAAAATAATTTTATTGTTTGAGATCTAGGAAAATATACTTTCTTAATTGTGATTAAATCACAGACATCCTTTCAAAATAAAATGTGACAAGACAGGCCACACCAACCACTAAACATTCTCCATATTGTCAAGTATTAAGAAAGTGGGAGAACTCAACCTTGTGCAACCTTGTCAAAGTCTCTCACATATGCAATGAGAAAGCACTGCCTTTTGGTGTTACACCAAATCTTTCCACAAGAACCAACTGATTTCAAAAGAACCTTTCATTTTCTTCTTGGGCTACACCCTACATTAGGTGGGCAACATACAGATACAGGCAGCAAATACAAATAACATATAAAAAACCTCATGTTAAACCCAGCTACCCAATCTGCACATATCTGAGGTTTCAGACTCAAGCACTTGTCTAGAGAATCCAAGCCACTCTCTCAGTAGCAGCCTTGAAGTCTTTGAACTATAGCCACATGAATTAGGGAGAGCAAAACAAACAGAAATGAAAGAAATATGGCCCACACAGCCATGTGCAAAATGCAATGTTTTAAGGATATCTGTGACAGAAGCAAGAATCCAGTTTTTCACAGATAATCTGAACATTAGCCACAGAAGTGATAATTTCTGGTTTTGGTCACAGCCCACACCACCGCATAGGCAATTCAAGGATTCTAATAAGAAAGAATCTGTGGGTTTTCTAAATGCAGACAAAACCTTTAAAAACAATTTAATTAAATTTTAAAAGGGTATTTCCGGCATGAGACCATGTTCAACCCCCATGTGCTTCTCTAGATCATTGCAATCTTTAGATCATAAGCCTCCCAGCTTGTGCTTCCAGTATTACATAATCTATGTAAAAACTTAAGTGGAAAAGGAACCACTACACTTTACCAATGAGTTCCCAAATACCAGTAGTACAATGAAATTGAAGTCCCAGGCTCTATTTCAAGCTCTCAAGGACTGTACATTGTTAACAGATCCTTTTGCTCCACCGCTTTCAGTCCGTCATTTTAATCAAGCCTACTCGAAGGTCCAAGTCCTGAAACAATTAACTTAATAACAAAAACCACCACTCTGCTCACCCCAATAATGTTCCTTTTCGAAGAAAAAGCATTACAAGGACACTCTGTGTCAGACAAACACCAGGTACATCTTCAAACTATGTAATTCCTTCCTAACTCAATAAGCAACTCCTCTGTCTAAAAACACAGCTGCAAGTCAGAATACTGATGTCTACTGACAACCATCTAACAAAGCTGAGAAGTTCCATCCCATGTTAATTTCTACATGAGAATCAAACAACTCTCTACCAACTGCAGAATAGAATTCCTAAGGCTCAAGTAACTCATTTTATCTGTGCTTTACTTCAGCTCTAAATGTGAAATCCTCTAGAAAACTAACAATTCATCTTGAAACAAGAAATTAAATTACAGTACTTCATATTTTCCATTACAAAAGTTACTATTAGTTTTGCAGTTACCATCTGTTGGAGAATTGACCTCTGTTCTAACTTTCGATTTTTCAAGATCTTCTTTGTATTCTTTCTTCAACTGTTTTACAATCTTTTTGCTGTAACTTGATTTCTTCACCTTGAAAACTTCTTCTGTTTCTTTAAAAGAGAAATTGGATAACATTACATTAGATCTGTCAAGGATACTTACTTATTAAATCTCTTAATTCCATAGCTGGGACTTCACAAATACCATTAACAAACATTGTAGGGTTCTCTCACAGCCTATTGTGAAAGTCAAATTCTACGTTTTCAGTACTTCCATCAAGACTTCAAATCACGAGTCTTAGAAACCAAGTTTCAGTGATTTCAAGAGAATTCCTTCTAAGACTACTCAAAACTATACGAACTGTTCGGGCAACAGGCAGCGAGCCCGAGGTGACCCGTGAGCACCAGCCACATTATTAAACACACAGATTAAAACAAACTCGACCCAAAGCCATGGGGCAGATGCTCCTCAGCCAACGCTGCTGGCTCCAGGGGGAGACCACGGGCTGCACCTACTCCTTCACAAACCTGTGGGCCACCCAGGTGCGATGAACGCAGCACAGGTGATGCATCAGCAACACAGAAGCAGAGGCCATTTGACCACAACTACACCACAGCTAAGGCCGCCGGGAGCACGCTGGCCCTGCAGGAACCAGGTCGGGCCGGGGAAGGCGCGGGCCCGACGGATGCATCCCTGGCCGCCCGTACCGTGCCCTCAGGGCTCACCCCCCTCTAACGTGACCCCACATTACCCCACGCCACACGGGGGACTGCCTTAAAAAATAAACACGGGTCCCGGCTCTCCAAGAGGAGAGGCCCAGTGCAGGCTGAGCAGCTCCGGGTCCCTTCCACTCCCGCAAGACGCGACCCAAAAGCCAGGCAACCACCCGCCTCACCCTCCTCCTCGTCCTGGAAGCTGAGCAGGCTGGCCCTCGGCACCTCTTTGTTCTCCCGCGACCGCTTCTTTTCCTTGGGGCGCCCGGCCGCCGGCAGCCCATTGCCCTGCTGGGGCTGGGGCTGCGGCGGCGGGGGCCGCAGGACAGCGGGCGCCGGCAGAGCCCCCAGGCCTGCTCGGTCGCCTCCCATCAAGCCCAGCCCCAAGCCGAGAGCCGCGCCGTAGCTCGCGGTGCAGGCGAAGGCCGCGGGGCTGCCGGGCAGGGCGAGGGGCACGCAGCCGGCGGGCAGCGGCAGGAGCCCGGCGCCCGACGCCAGCGGCATGGAGGCCTCGCTGGGCCCTTCCCCCGCCGCCCCGACCGCCGGTGCCGGCTCCTGAGGCGGCTCCTCGTCGCGCTCCTCATCCTCCTCCTCCGAGTCGTTCCGCTTCCGCACATTCACCCTGCGCGCCTTGCGGAACATCCCGCCGGGCACCGACCGGCCGCCCCGCCAGGCCCCGGTGNGGTGATGTAAGTATAAAGTGAGTTATATTAAAGAAAAGATTCATCGTGTGAGGCGAGTTCGTTGTACAAAATTTGTTTTATTTTTGGAGACATTGCTGTGGAAAAATTCTGCAAGCTTCTAATGCAGTACTTCCATAGGGTAAAGCTATATAAAAGAGAACTGGGAGAATCAGGTTCTTGGTGTCCGCTGGGACAGAATAGGGCCATTGGGAAGATCACAATATCGGAGCTGTGGATTTCTGTAGTTGAGGATTTTTTTGCTCTTTCCAGGAAAAAAAATCCTGCAGTGCTTACTTGTGCACTGTAATAAAAGGACTTTTGCACCAGCCACCTACAGTGGCAAAAGGAACTGGAAATTTAATTTGCTCTGTTAGAAAGCCCATGGGTTTATTAACCTCGTTTCTTCCCCACAAAGCCAGAATACATACATCCTGAGCTACTGCTGCATGTGTGAATTTTTGGACGCTACTGTCATGGTAATGGGGAATTACTGTGATTTCAGCACATTTTTTTACCAGAGGGCAGCAGATCTTTGCTGAAGATCATCTAGGTTTCATTTCTCCAGATTTTGGAAGCCTTGGTAACATTTAGAAATCAATATATTTGTGTGTATTGGCTCTTTTTGATTGGTTGTTTTTTGTTGGTTTTTTGTTTTTTTTTTAACATAACACGATCCTATGTAGGATTGGTGAGTTGCTAGTTTGTGAAGGCAAGGTTACTTCTCTTGCACAGACAGCTGGAGAGGGGGTGCTCCTGGGCAGATAGCATGAATTATGTGCCTGTGTCTGTAATAGACAGACATGAGAGTTATCACTAGAAATATTTGTAATTTGGAGAAAAAGGCTTATGGTTTGTTGCCAAGGTGCTGACAAAGGAGACTTCGTACATTGTTGATTTCAGTAGGAAAGCTCACAGTAATGGGGGGGGGGGGCATGTATTTAGGTCTTCCAAAAAATTAAGTTTTGCTTCCTAGCAAAACTGCTCCATCATTGATTACAGCTATATCAATATGACTATTCAAAATAGAAACAGTCTTTCTTTAAAATTGCAGCAGCTTCACTAGTTCCTCAGAATGCTGATAGCCATTCCCCTGAGTGCACAGAGAATCATGGAATCACAGATTGGTTTGGGTTGGAAGGGCCCTTAAAGACCACTCAGCTCAATGCCCCCTGCCACGGGCAGGGACACCTTCCACTAGACCAGGTTGCTCCAAACTCCATCCAGCCTGGCCTTGGACACTTCCAGGGATGGGGCAGCCACAGCTTCTCTGGGCAGAAGTTTTCTTATATTTTATCTCAGTTTCATGTAATCCATTGCTGTCAATGCAAGGCTCTTAAAATTTACTATTTCAAAGCCTTTATTGTACTATATGGATGGATCCAGCCTTAGTCATATCTTACAGAATTCAAAACCTGCAGACAGGGGCAAGGAGCAGACTTTAGGCTATTATAATAGTCCCCATGTATGTTTTTCAGAGGACGACAATCTTTCTCATGCAACACATCTGAAAATTGTCGGCCTGAACCTCACCTCACTTGTCAGATGGGAGTTATCGTATGGAGAATTTCTACTCTCTCATATGGGGGAACATCAGCAGTTTGCCATTATCACAAAAGTTGAATCTCCCTGCATTTGGGGAAACCGCAGGTCTCAGCACATCCATCGTGCAGGTGGCAGCCTTTCCCTGGAAAAATACGGATCAGCTGAAGTGGTCCAGTGGAGAATCATCAAGCCAGGGGCTGAGTGCTAGTACAACTCAGGTCCTTAGCTCAATCTCCATATGGGCCATTCACTTAAGGGTTAGACTTGATGATCCTTGTGGGTCCCTTCCAACCCAGAGTATTCTGTGATCTGGAAACAAAGATTATGTGTGAGATAAGGAAGAAAGGACAGATACAGGGAAATGCCTGCTTCACAGCGGGAAGTCCAATACCTCTGTTTCCTAATTCTCTGAGTGTAATGGAAGTAGTCTTCAGCTTGCAAAGCAACCGTGAATTTGCCTGCTGAGCTGCCATCTAACCTGAGTGATTCTCTGGGGGGCTTGGATTCTTCTGCAGTGAGAGCTACATGGTTATGTCTTTTTCTGTCTGAGGCACAACCATAAAACAAAATCTATCTGCAGATTTCAATTCTTGGCTTAGAATATATAAACAAAAAAATTCTAACAATGCTTTGGAAAACAGTTGTTTCACATTTACTTTGTTCTTTAAGAAAGAGTTTGCTGAATTAATCTGATAAGTCTCTTACTTCAAACACCTCCTTGTAGAGTTCTCTCACAATCCCCTAACACATCCTTCTGGACAAACTAGACAGACTTAAAGGCATCCCGTCACTTTTAGCAGCCTCCCATATCTCTTACTACTGACTGTGTTAAATAACTCAGTAAATGAATGTTACAACATAGCTCTCGTTGTCTGAAGTTGAGAAAGCATCAGAGTACAGCAGGATGGGAAAGTGCTTCATGATACTAGAGACGTTTTCCACACTGTATGACTTCACCAATGAATATCCATTGAAAAGTGAGGTATCCAGAAAAGAAATATGTGCAAGCATTTGCCCGTCTTTTTTGTGCACCTCAAGCAAGTCCTCTTTATCATTGTTGCTGCTGATGGAGATGGTTACACTCTGCTCTGGAAATTGTCCCTTGACCTTGTATACCCGGAGCTTTCGAAGTCCCCAAATGGCCAAATACTCCGTTGGGAGAGGAGTGGTGCCACAAAAGGACAGCTTCAAATCCCACACCCTTGTGAAGTTGAGGACCATCTCCAGCACAGAGGTGTCTGTGAACCAGATGGTCAGGTGGCTGTTGTAGGTAGTTTTTTCCATTGTAGAAGGCAGCACTGTTTTGCAGTTGCACATCAAGTTTGCCAGGCAGTAATCGCAGTCACGGATAGCCACAGAACAGCTGCAGTTGCGAATTGTGTTTTCCTTCGTGAAAATTAGCGTGTGGTTCTTCTGACTTCTCACAAAACTGATGTGTATGCCAAGGAATCTGGCCAAAATGAGAGCCAGACAAATGGAGAAAGCAGGGTAGGCTATTGGCTTCATTAGCACTGGTGCCAAGCTGCCAGGTGTCTCCTCCTTTTACTGAGTGATTTAGATCACTTGTCTTTACCTACTGAGGAAAAACAATTTCTTTATTATACTGAAGATCTCTCAATGGTTAATATTACTTTGCATTTCCACTATCTGTCACATCTATTTAGAGCCATATTGCAATTCTGCATTAAGGGGAAAGCACAACTACACTGATTTAGAAAACGGATTGTGACTAAAGTTTGGGATTATTTTTTCGTTCTTCTTTTGTTCTAAATGGTTTCATCTGCTTATAAGACAGCTTGGATGCATTCTTCTCTATGCAGACAGTTCCTTGGCCTGGCCTGTGCAGAGGTAAGGACAGGACGAGGAGTTGTGCAGGACAATTCCTGCTTGTTTTTCCTTTCTGCTTTCTTTGCTTCCAACCAGAAAGGGGTGACAAAAGACCCTGTTCTCCACTTCACTGAGTGAGGCAGTCTGAGAAGGGTGAGGTGATAGTTTTTACACCTGAATTGCTAAGTAATTGCAATTTTTATTTTGTGATAATGATAACCTTTCCCTTAAGCTGAGTGTGGGATATACTGGGAAGAGGGAGGGAGAGCAGTTAAGGGCAGAAGTACTGCGGGGCCAAGCACAAATCCTTCTGAGCTATGTGAAGTGCTGATAAAACCTGATTTTGATCTATGTGAAGCTACATCTACTCCAGGTGTAAGTCTTAGTCTGTAAGTTTTAAGGACCAGGAATCACCTCTCATTATGTCTTGCACAGCAACTACTATAGGATAGATCCAGGCTTTGTCAGTTGCTCTGCCCCCACTTCATTTACCCTGGCAAAGGAAAATAGCAACTCCACACATAGCTATGACAATGGAGCAAGTTTCCATCCCAGGCATGGGTCACCTCAAATGGTTAGGAGCATGTTTGTTGGGATTCTTGGATCCTCAGCTGACAGCCGTTTGGTTTTCAGAGTGGAATTGAATTTTACCAGGAGCATCTGGGTTTTCCTGACATATTATTATATGATGGTACAGGCAATCAGTACAGTGCAATTTCTTAACACAAATTATAAAGCTGTAGGAAAGTTTGTCTAAGTTGATGTAACTGTTTTGAAGCAGCAAGAAGCATTAGAGACAAATTTTAACCAAAGACAACAGGTTCTAGTGAAAGCAGCAGAAGGGCACATGCTGGACAGAATTTGGTCCTTATCATGTAAAAAGATTGATTCACAGCCAGCATGTTTGTCTGCAGCACTTCAGAAAACATGGTAATACACCTACAGTTTTGTAGATTTCTGTCATTAATATTCCCGTTCCTGTTTGTATTCTTATTTCATTGCTGTTTCCAGTAAACTGTTCTTATCTCAACCCATGAGCTTTGCCTTTTGTGGCAGGCTGGGGAGAGGGGAGTGTGGGAGGCTTTTTTAGTAGGAGTACTGAAATGGAGAATACCATTCCCAAACCATGACAGAAGGATGCAGACATTTAAGTTTTTTAATCAAATATTTAATCAATGTTGTGGAATGTACCAGAAATTCCAGTCCAGCTGCTGGCTTATGTTTAACTCCAAAGGTCAGACTCACTCAAGCTGTAGATGTTGTGGTATCATTATTGCTAGAAATGGTTCCCCTATCTAAGCATTTAATCACATTGGAAATCCTATTACTAGACCTCCATACTGCTTATTTTCTCAGTCCTTAACAGTGGCTAACAGTTGTGATAGACCAGAAATCTGTAATATCTACACAGTTTCACAACTAAACGAAATTATTTCGATTTTTCTGTGTTGGAGGCAGTATTTGCAAGAAATCCTAGACAATGTTGACGTGAGTTTGGACTAAGTAAAAGAGATTCAGACTCCCACCTGTGTCAAAAGGAGTGATACTGCTTTTTCCACTTAACATCTGAGGGCTTAATAGTCATATTTAGACTAAAATACTTTGATGCATCCTCATTAGTTTTAACTCTTGTTTCCTTTATTTTTCTCAGTACCTGAAGAGTGGAGAACCTTTAAAGTTCTCTACTGGTTTGCAGCCAACCAATCAGGTTTAGCTTAGCTGGTAACATTTGGACTCCATCCATCAGAATCCAAACAAAATTATAAATTCTATCATTCTAGGAAATTTAAACTCCAGAAATACTTCTATTCTTCTCTCTTCCCTGCAAATCAGAACCATTCCTTTGCAGTTCTTGAGATTTAGTTTCTGTGTGGCTTTGGTGAGGGATATGCAAGAAATGAAATATATTTTGCAGGTTATATGTCTGTGAAGTGTGAGAGTTACCTGCAATGCATCTTTTCTTAAGCTAACAACAATCTACAGAGCATTATATGGCTCTTAATCAGACCACACTGCTGTCACCACTGCTTAAGGCTTGGAAAATGATTTGGTTTAATTTTTAGGGATGGGAGAACTGCCTTCAGTAGGGCTCTTGGAGATACACAGAGCCCTTTTTTGTAATATTGCCATTAAGATTATATAAAATATGGGGTGATTTTCTTGCCTGTTGTAGTTCTGTTCTCCGTCATCTCCAAAATTAAAAAGATGGAGTATTTCAGAAATCTGTCAAATATGGTGTGTGTGGTAGATCTTTCCACCATGGTCGTTCTCTGAGCATTACCCACTTCCCTTAACAGAGATAATGTATCCCTTGAACTCAGCAAAATAGTTTTAGACATAACCTATAGAAACGCAGGGAATGCAGCAGATTGTGCTAAATGTCAAGATTTTCTATGCAATTTTGTAGGGAAAAGTGGTGGGTATACCTTCTTCTCTTCCCTAACTTTTCAGTACAATTTAGCTAGACTTCCAGTATAATTAGTACAAGTATTTAAAGTCTCAGTCGCCTGACACAATGTATTTTACAGTTTTACATAGCAGGTATAGAAGTTCTGTAAAAATC
The DNA here is from genome assembly GCA_013397075.1 of Rhabdornis inornatus. Lineage (NCBI taxonomy): Eukaryota > Metazoa > Chordata > Aves > Passeriformes > Rhabdornithidae > Rhabdornis > Rhabdornis inornatus. Next base: position 1,826,928 of record VWZS01002160.1, on the reverse strand, counting down.
ATTGAAGCCTTTTTCAGCTTTCTAGTTTATATTGGAGGACTTTTGAACTCAGGAAACAAGAATAGGCTTTCAAATCTGAACTTGGCAAATTATCTGGATGCTCTTCCCTCACTGATGGGTAACCAAAACCTGCCTGTTTTTATGGATCTGTTCTGATGAAAAGAATAACTCCTTTGTCTACAGAAGCACAAGCTAAGAAAAAGCTGGTTTGCATTTTATTTCCATACAATTGTCCAAGACAGCTGGTTTAGACCATCATTCTTGTCCAGCCTTATACCCAGTCTTCATCAAAGCTTGAAAGTGGCTGGAGTAATAAAACTGGTAACACATTTGCATACCAAAAGGGATTGAACTTTTTAATTTTGAGTGAGATGATTAATAAATACATTTTTATTAAAACACAGAATGACTCCATAACCTAAATGTGGCATGCACTGAAAGGGTCTTGGACTACTGCTGAAGGTTTGGTTTAAACTTTCAGTGAAAAGAATCCAGATCTATACCAGGCTGCAAGATGACCTCCAGCAGAAATAACATCATCTTGATAAATACCTCTCCTTGTCCTGTCCAGCAAAATATAAATTTGTCCAAACAGATGATGGTTTATTCTAACAGCATCCAAGGTGGTATAATTTCTAATGACATCCCAGACAACCATGGTTCAAATGGTGCATGCCCTCCACTCAGCTGCACTGGTATTTGTTCTAAGTTAGTCTCATACACTCAGCTAAAAATTACACCGTGTTTTGAAATTATGCTCTGTGATTGCAATGTTTTCTTTTATGAGTTACTGGTCAGTTTTTGCTCCAGTTTTGTTCAACAAATTCCCCCACCCCTGCATGGGTAAATTAGAGATAAAGCCTACATTCCTGTCCTTTTAATCTTTACATGCTCTGGTTTGGGACCTACAATTAGAAGTAGAAAAAGCAGGACAGTAAAACTAGGAGATAAACTGCTGAGTGCTTTCACCACCGCCGCCCCACCTGGCTTCCCAGAATCGAAGTGTGGCAAGCACTTAGTGTGTGAGAATGAAGCAAGAAATCTGTGTATAAGAACACATTAGTGCCTTGAATAGTAATTAGACTGTATTGCTCAAGAGGTCTTTTCTTATGCCAGGGTAAGCTGTCACCCAAATTCACTGAGCAGTGGTGGCGTATTGCTACCCCATGGAAATTACTGATAGTTAATCCAATTCTTCAAACAGCTGGGAATGTTTCCCCAGCAATTACCTGCCAATTACAGCATTAAAACACATCTAAAAACTTTTGAAGTGTGGATTTTGGTTTCTGTGAACTAAAGATAAACTCTGGTGTCAGAGAGTAAAGATTCAGCAATTACAAGAAGAGTTCTGATAGAAACTCTGCCACTGCAACTTTCTGGGAAATGGGGAAGTGGAAGTGAGATATGGTCAAGATCAAAATATACTTAATTGTCCTGAAGATGTTAATTATCAAGAAGACCTTGGTGATTGGCATCATTTCTTGATTTTCATGTGGCTGAAGTCTGAAGCTACCATTGTTTTCCTTGTAGACATCCCTGGGAGTGTCGAAGGCCAGGTTGGACAGGGCTTTGAAATACCAATTTTTAGGGAAAAATTATTCTAGGGAAATACTTACTTCTGGTAGCAAAAAAACTGCTTCTGAAAAAACCTATTTTGAGTGATCTAAATGTAGTAAATAATTTGTTCATTTTTTTGTCCTGAGTGGGGGGGCCTCTCAGGTGAAAATCAGACTAGATATAAATAGCAGCAGAAAATTATTAGTTTGATTGTTTCAGCCATGCATGGTTTTAGATGTGTATCCTCCTTCCAGCATGGAAACACATGGTTTACTATGTGTTTTCCCAAAAGTTTTCTAGCACAAGACTCCATCCCTGCTCCTTTTGCTTCACAGGTTTTGACTGCTAAAGGAGATTTTCAAAGCTTATTGAGTAGTAGCATCATTTCAGATTTTTTGAATCTGCTTTGATAATTCCACTTTTTTTTCCCCCCTAATTGCAGGTCTGTGTATTAAAAAACTGCAAAAAAGCAATAAAAAGCTTTGACTATTGTGTGAGAATGCTACTGTCACAAGGAAAGTTTATTCTACTCAATGGAAGTTCCAAGCCTATAAAATTGATTTCTTCCATTCTTTCTTCGGAAAAAAACTAATTAAAACCCCTCATTGATCATTTGTGCTAACATACACCTATCTGAAAGTGGTGTATTAAGCAAAGAGGAGTTTAAATCTATATAATCTTGTGCAGCTAGAGTAATGTACACAGGATGAATAGCAAACCCACCCAACTTAGATCAAAATGGCATTTTGAACTGAGCAGGTGTTAAAATACAAGATTACAGGAAAATGCAATGAGTCAGTCCCTGAATAAGACTAACCTGAGTCTGACTGCAGACTAGCTACATAATCTGAACAGAAAGCCCTAGGGAGACTGCGGCCTTGAGGAAAACAAAATGCTGGATTTGCTGTTTTTACTCCATGGGAATTTTAGGAATTCCCTAAGTGGGCTGATGGCTGAGAGGAATTTTGTTTTCCATCTCTTTGCTCAAACAAATACTGTACTTATTTAGTTACTCCATAGATAAATTGAGGCAAATAAGTTTGTGATCAGAGCTGAAGTTCCACAGCCTTTCAGGCTACAACATGATTCATTCTTGTTGTCAATAGCTTGAAAATTATATTTGCATCGGCTTGTGCAGCTGAAGCCTGGGCTACTGGCATTAGGTTGTAGCAGTGGAGCGCTCAAGTGTAGCAGAACAAATTCCCTCCCAGCAAGATAAAATAGGCATAACTGTAGCACTGAACTTGAACAACACACTGACCCTTGAAATGTTCACTGGATGGATATTTTGATTTTCAGGTGTACACAGACTCCAGAAGAGGCAATTCATCTATAAACACCTCTGTAGAATTCTCAAGCCTGTCCATCCTATGCAGAGTTTCTGTCCACAGCAGAGGCAAATGTTAGAGCGGGGAAGGCTGTGACATGGAACTGCAGGGAGGCAGAATTACAGCTAAAACTCAATGGAAAGGAGGACATCTCCCAAAGAATGGGGAGTGGTGATACCTCCCTTTTTCCCGATGAAGGTCACCCTCAGCAGGTCACAGCCTGATTATTCCCAACCCTGAGAGAACAGAAAGGAGGCATGTGCAAGAACTTCATTTTCATGCTATGTTTTGTACATGCAGCCTGCACTTCTCCTAATAAAGAGTAGGGGACCAGGATGAGTGGCAGGATTTGCTTTGCCAGAACACACCTGGAGCTATTCCAGCTTGGAGGTGTGCACAGTACATGCTGTCTGGGAAGGCAGACACACACAGACCTGGGTATTTGAATTGCATCAGGATAAGCGTTTACATAAATGAAAAGTGAGAAAGAAGTGTTATAAAGATTTACCAGCCTGGGAGGAAAGAACTGTTTTGCAGAGATGTAAGGTAGAATGATTGGTGGAGTTGTGCTCCCTGGGATTTAAAGTCCAAGTATTCAAAAAAACCCACAAGTGTATATCCATGCATAAAGCATGGATATGCAGGCTCACAAATACACAATTGTATTTTCATACAAGAAGTACTTCTGTAATTGTAAGGTATGCACAGTCAAAGCTCTGTTTATTCATGTGTCCTCAGAAAGAGACACCTTCTGGGAAGCCAGGTGTCTCAAGGATGGGTGGTCAGCACTATCCAGAAACCAGAGCTACCTTTGGTGGCTCAAGCTGAGCACTTCGACACTGAAGTATTTACGTTTATTTTTAAAAGACTTTTTAAAATTTTCTAATTTTTTGTGTCAAACCAACTACTCCCTGGAACAAGGGCACTTACACTGAGTGAATTTTAGGAAAGAAAGCTTGACTGCAATTTTGGTTATTTCCCAGTACCCTTTCTAATGTGACCTGGACAAAAGTTCAAGTTAAACGTTACATGAACTAAAGATTTGCTAATCCCAAACATAATGTGGAAAATTACAGTCTATTGTAGCACTTAATTTTCTATTGTTCATGTCCTAAATTAGGGGGGAAAAAAGTGAGAGCAGAAAGCTGCATGATCAAAAAAACTGGTATGAGATATTAGTGGTCACTAAGCAGCTGGAGACTGAAACTCTGGAGCAGGGCACCTTGGGGCTAGATATCTCAGCTCTGTTCACTCAGACAGTGGATGTTGTCATTGCCATTGAGACTCCAGAGCTACATAGAAATAGTATATTTACTTTAGTTTGTCCTTACTTATCACTGACTTTATTTATAAATTAAATGTCAGAATAAAACAGAGGTCCTAAATGCTCTTTTCTTGAGCCTTCTCTTCCAATGTTCTTCTCAAGGTGATTTTAACTGAATAAAATGTCTCAAATCCCATCAGCTGGAATAATTCCCATGAAAATTCCTGTCCCCTTTTAAGATTTACCTAAAGGAGTCTTTGCAAAATGGAGCAAAATCTCTCCACCATTCTTTGTGGTTATTATTCATACAACTATTAATTATTATCTTAGGCATACAGATACAGCATATAAACCATTGCAACACACAAAAGGCAAATTTTGCAGAATCTCTTACTTCACTTTGATTACGAAACAACAAAATTGAAACACAAATACCTGCTAAGAAGAGTTACTAGAAAGGGAAACAGCCTCATTCATAAAAATACAAGCTATTAAATGTTTCTCTCTTATTTACCCCCCTCCTTTAGAGCCAAAACAGTGACTTACTCTTTCTCTGGATGCCAGCGGATGGGTTTGTCCGTGCCCAGTTTCCTGCTTGGCTGAACTTCTCAGCTGTGGCTGGGAGTGGGGTCAGTCTGCAGGGCAGGCAGCAGTGCCTTCTCTCTCACTCAGTGCTGCTCTTTTATGTTTTCATGGGCCAGCACTCCTTGGCATTCCTCCACCAGCCAGGAGGGTGGTCCAAGGTCTGCCCCAACCATTAATGCCACCTGTACCACACTGTCAGGCACAAAGGGCTCACCTGGAAATGCTTAGAGGTGCCAGCCAGCTTCCTGCTCACTCTGGGAGGGAAGCTGGAGTGCTTGGCTGGTGATCTGTGTTCACAGGGGGTTGGCCAGCCTGTTGTGCAGGGACAGAGGCAGGACCTCTGGTGCTTTGCTCAGCTCCTGGCTCTGTGCTGGCCATCCACCTGGGCAGCCCTGTGACTGTCCTCATGGGACATATTCTGCTCTGCCTGCTTCCTGGGGACTTTGGGCAGAGGTTTAAAACAGAGCTTCAGGCAGACTTGGAAAGCCTGCTCAGCCAACTGGAGGGAGTAACTGGAAAGCCATAAGAGGAGTGGGTGAGGTCACCTGGCTTGTTCAGCCTGGAGAAGAAGAGATTGTGAGGGGAAACCTCATAGCAACCTGCAGCTTCCTTATGAGAGGGAGCAGAGGGGCAGGAACTGATCTCTGCTCTCTGTGACCAGGGACAGGACCTGAGGGAATGGCCTGGAGATGTATCAGGGGAGGTTTAGGCTGGATATTTGGAAAAGGTTCTTCCCCCAGAGGGTGGTTAGGCAGTGAACAGGCTCCCCGGGGCAGTTATGGCCTCAAGGCTGCCAGAGCTTAACAAGCATTTGGACAATGCTCTCAGGCACAGGGTAGGATTGTTGGAGTGTTCTGTGCAGGGCCAGGAACTGGAATCAATGATCCTTGTGGGTCCCTTCCAACTCAGGACATTCTGTGATTCTATGAAATTTTCAATCATAGCTTAGCAGAGGCACAACTGGCTCTCAACTGTTCAAACACTGTGTATGCTTCTCCATGATCCAGCTTGGAAAACACCACCTTTGTGACATGTTTTACATTCCTGTTTTCATAGCAGAGTACCTACTGAATGCTAGAATTTCTGCTGCTAGCCGGGGACTAACTGTCCTGAATAAGCAGTGAGTAATTTGAAAAAACTCTTAAGCAGCTTCACAAGGAAATGCAGTAGGAGTACCCTGAAAAAAATCATGAGGCAATGTGCTGTGGAGCAAAGGCACTCCAATAGGGCACATGTAAGGAACAAAGACTAAAATTTGCTGTGATCCAAATGAAAATATCTTTGCTGCTTTTTCAAAAATAATGCCTGGCCTTTACATACTCCAGGTCCCTCTGCGAACCGCTGATACTGGTACCACAGTAAGAACATTTGGCCAAAATCAGGAGGAGTTAGGGTGCCATTCAGGGCCTGGACATCCAGGCTTTTTTGTTTTCCTAGCAAACAGTGCACCTGTCCAGGCCATGAGCAGACAGTTTCTCACCAGAAGGCTGTGGGAAATGGTGTCAAAGGGTTTACTAAAGCCCAGGTAGACACATCCACAGCCTTTCACTGAGCAGGTCATCTTGTCACAGAAGCCAGGTTGGTTAAGCAGAACTTGCCTTTCACAAACCCATGTTTGCTGGGCCTGATCCCTGGTTGTTCTGTACATGCCACATGATGGCACTCAGGATGGTCTGCTCCATCACCTTTCAACGTACCCGAGACTTTTCCTCATTCTTTGTCTCTGGGTTTCCCCACCCATCCAATAAAGGAGATTCTCCTTAGCCCGTTTTGTGGTTAATGTGCTTATAGAAACATTTATTTTATTGTTTTTGCAGCAGTGGCCAGATGGGCTTCCACTCTTCTCATTTTCTCTCTGCATAACCTCATTACATCCTTGTTGGTTCCTGACTTGCTGCCCCTTCTTTCAAATGTCATAAACTCTCCTTTTCACTCTGAGTTCCAGACAAAGTTCTTCTCCCTCTGGCTCTTCTTTCAGCATATCCTCCTCCTGTGCCCTGAAGATTCCTTCTTACAGCACATCCAGCCTTCCTGGGCTCCTTTGACCTTCAGGACAGCCTTCCAAGGGACTTTGTCCACCAGGTCCTTGAACAGGCCAAACTCTGCTCTCAGGGAGTCCAAGGTGGCAATTCCGTGGACTCCCCTCCTTACTGCTCCAAGAATCCGAAACTCTATCCTTTCAAGGTCGCTCTGCCCAGGATGGCCTCCCACCACAGTAATATGCACTAGTCCTCTCCTCACAAACAGCATGTCCAGCAGGTGCCTTCCCCAGCTGCCCCCTCATCAGCTGTGTCAGGAACATCTCTTCTACACACTCCAGGAACCTCCTGAACTCTCTCCTTTCTGCTGGATTGTATTTTCAGCAGATGTCTAGTGCATTGAAGCCGCCATGAAGACAAGGGCTGGCCATCATGAGACTTCTTGTCTGCCTCTTGGTCCTTGGTTGGGTGATCTGTACCCAGCTCCCACCTGGATATCTGCCCTATTGGCCTTCCCCACAATTCTTACCCACCAACACTTGACACTTGCGTCACCACTGTCAAGCTCTAGACAGTCAAAACATTCCCTCATACACAGGACTACCCCACCACCTCTCATTCCTTGCCTGTCCCTTCTGAAGAGTTTACCACCATCCATTGCACCATTCCAGTGGTGCCAGTCATCCCACCATGTCTTTGTGATGGCAACTATGCCATAGTTTTCCTCCTCCAGGATCTCCTGTTCGCTGCCCACGCTGCAGGCACTGGGGCAGATGCACTTCGGTTGGGTTATAAATCCTGATGCCTTTTTGGGGAGAGAAACTCCAATTCCTGAGTGACCATTCAGGATCAGGAATTCTCAGGAGCTTCCATGGTTTCTAGCACATCTAACACTTGCACTCTTGCGGTTTCATGGATCTCCATTTTCTGTGTCTACTGAAATGGTAGCCTGAATGACCTCACTAACACACCTTCCTTAGAACAGTGTCAAGCTGCTCCCAGGCTTATCTCAAGTGACCTGGTTTTTATCCCCTTCCCCCTTCAAATCCAATTTAAGGCTCACTCAACATGCCCCACTAACTTCTGCACAAAGATCCTTTCCCCTCTGAGACAGGTATACTCAGTCTGTCACCAGTAGGCTTCTTGTCATTGAAACCATCCCATGATCAAAACCCCCAAAATTCTGTTGGTGACACCTGGCTTAAAGGCAGTTATTTGTCTGTACAACTTTCCTGTTTCTACCCTGAGCAGTGGAACCCCCTCAGATCAACCTCCCCCAGTTTTACTGCTGACCATGACAAGCTGTGGTTGGGAATATGCCTGGGGTCAGCTGGGGTCCAATGTCCTGGCCATGTCCCTTTCCAACCCCTTTCACACCACCACCCTACTCGCTAGTGGGGCAGCATGAGGAGCACCAAGGGCCTTGATGCTCAGCATTGACTGAAACATCCCTGGTTTATCAATGCTCCCTCCAGCAAAATCCCAAACCACAGCCCCAGGGAAGAAATGGAACTTCTCCTCTGCCCAACACAGTACATTCTCCATCCCTTATTCTATGCCATGTACATCCTGCTCAGGCGCTGTGGTATCCAATACCCACCAGCCCCCTCCCACCATTAGCTATCATGCACAGATATCATTCCCTTAGTCAATGGACCACTCCTATGAAATATCCATAAAATGTCCACAAGTGTTCACAAAATCATAGAATCACAGAATGGTTTGGGTTGGGAAGGACCTTAAAGCTCATCTTGTTCCCACCCCCTGCCATGAGCAGGGACACCTTCCACTGGACCAGGTTGCTCTCCAGGCCCCATCCAACATTGAACTTTTCCAGGGATGGGCATATACCTGCTCTAGTTTGGCCTTTTGCATGGCTACAGTGCCTCCAGGGGTGTACCTGCTCTTTTGGGGGTTTATGCATGGCCACACACTTTGAGGTGCTCCAGCATGACCTCCACCACAGCCACAGATGCTTCAAGGTGTATCTTCTCCAGTGTGGTCTTATCCTTGGGCCACACTCCCTTCAGAGGTGCTCCTGCTGCAGCATGGACGTACCCACAGTCACCGATGCTTTGAGGTGTCCTACTTCCACATGGACACATCCACAGGTCACAGTAAGCAGAAGCAGCCCCTAACGAGAACCAGACTCATTTACAGTAAGGCAAGCACAGAGCCCTGTGCTTTTATTTTCCCTTCCTCCTCGGCCTCCAGGACTGCCCTGGCCAGGCTTTCCTCACACTAGAGCTTACTCCTCATCCCAGGTGCCATAAGGGGACAGTGTCTCCTTCTCCTCACCAGGGTTCCCCCAGCTGGATTCCTGCCCTCAGCCAGGGATAGTGCTGCTTGCACTTCCCCCACCACAGTAAATCCTTTATGTGCCATCCCAGTGAGCCCCAGTACCCCTCCTCCTTGGTATCCCCAGCACCTCCAACTCTCATCCCCCTGACCCCTCATCACCCATGGATATCCTCCCATATCTGGCTGTTGTCCATCTCCCTGCTGGCTGATAGTGCCCCTCGTCTGGGGAGGACCCTGCTCCTGATGGACATGAACCCTGCCAGTATGTGGGGGTGATGGGTGAGCATGGCCAAGTCACTGCTACCAGCATGGGAGGAGCCAGAGGTGGCTGAACCACATGAGTGATAAAGTCTTGGGGGTTCACTTTGGCTTGGAAGTGAGGCTGGGGACCTAGCTGCAGGCTGCCATCCCAGTGTCATGAGCACTGGCCCCATGGTCCCCCTGCTTTGTCTGTGAACCTCCAAGCGTGCTGTGCAGACCTGGGTCCCCAGGGAGAGGTATTGCTGCTGACCTGAGCCACAGCCTACACTGTCCTCAGCAGCACGATGGGGACTGGGGCAAGCACTGCATCCTGGGTCAGGAGCACCCTGCACCCATGCATCCAGAAGCTCAGGACATGCTGCTGGCTGGGATCCCAGTGGGATTGCTCCTGGTGGGTGACACAGTAGAGCAGGTCTCTGCTGGTGCCAGCATCAGTGTCTGGGTCAGTGCTGGGACATGTGTCAAGGAGAGGCTCTGCCCTGTGATGCAGCTGAGGTGCTTTCCCCCAGCCTGCCCTGTATCTCTCAGCAGCATCCCGCAGGCCCCACCACCCTCCCTGACCTGACCTTGCTCCTGCTGCCACACCTCCCCAGCCACTTGCAGAGGAATCAGTTGCTTCCCTGTCTGCAGCACCGCAGCATCTGGGGGCTTCCCTCAGGGTGGCTCTGCCCACCATGGAGCATCTGCGGGCCAGGACCCTGCCCACTGGCAGCCCCCCACACCAGCAAGACCTCCACCTCATCAAGGAGATGGTGTTGGACATGGCCCCCACCTTCTTAGCTACTGTGTCCACAGGAGCATCCCAATGCCACCAACCCATCGATGCTGGCTGCTCCACCTCCCACTGGAAAATGGGCACCCTGCCCTTCAACTGGGATGTCGTCTTCATGATGGACACCTGCTACAGCATCCCTACCAAGGACTTGTTCCATGAGGACAAGGAGGTCCTCATCCTGCTTTTCCAGATGTTTGAGGTTACTGACATCGCCCTCTTCCAGCTGTTTCCGACTATGTTCAGCACCTACAACTGTGATTTTGTGAGAGATGATGTCCTCACAGGACTTCTGGGCCACAGGGACATGTGGCAGGGAATGGTCCTGTCCCACCAGCTCTGCCAGGACAGGGAGGTCTTGATCTTGGTCGTGGCGTGCCATGGGCACACGGCCTTGGGAATCTCCAAGCTGCTCTGATCTGTGGTTTGCAGTGGGGTCTATGGGCAGCAAAGTGTGACACAGCGTGGCACAGCGAGATGGCACCCAGCCCTGCCATGCTGTGCAGAGAGGAGTGTGCTGCTGCCATCGCACTGCAGCAAGGAGAAGCGGTCAGGGATGGAGCCACCAGCATCACAGGGACAGCAGGACAGGAGGGAGGACATGGAGATACCCACATATTATAGCGGGCACAGATACCCTGCATGGCAGGTATCTGTGCCCACCTCAGCCTGGCCATAGTGCCACTGCCCCAGGACATTGGCTGAGCCTGGCAGAGGCCTTTGCTGAGTGGCAGCTGTGTGTGGGGTCTGTGAGAGGCTCTCCCAGGAATGGAGGCTGGAATTAACTGGGCTAGGGGATACAGCAGGGCTGCCTTGGGCCAGTCCCTGCCCAGGTGGCTGCTCCACTGCTTGCCTTCCCCTAGCTCCTAAGAGTCACTGTCAGACTGGGTTGTCCCCAGAGGGCTCCTGTGGCTCCCTGAGCTGAGGGCAGCTCATGGGGGCTGCATCTGGAGGCTTCTGCATCCCCCCATCCCTATCCCTCCCACATTCTGAGCATCCTGAAGTGTGATGCCCATAGCCCAGGGGTTGCTCAAGGGGTTCAGAATCTGTCCCACAGCCCAGGGGGGTCACAGCCCCCACAAGCACCTGAGGTAACAAGAAGGGGGCTGGCACCTAAGAGCAGGGGTCCTGCCAGCACAGGACGGTTACGGGGGCTGTCCCATGGAGCAGCAGATTGAACTCAGCAATACCATGCTGAGGAACAACTCCAACCCCCCCAGGTGCAGAGAGGGATGTGATGGGCCCATCTTCTGGGGTGCCTGCACCCCAGGGCTTCTCCACACATGTCTCCTCCAGGGCAGGGCACAGCTGCTGTTCTGGGCAGATCTGGGACTGACTGTGTCTCTCTAGCCCTTTGCCAGGCAGGAAGGGGGTCAGGAATGGATCCTGCCCTTCACAGGCACCAGGGCTACCTCCTCTCCCTCCCTCCTCATCCCACAGGTGCCCTCTACACCCCTGGGCAGCACCATCCCCAGGATGCAGGTGACACTAGGCAGCCTTGCTGTACTTTAATGAACTCTGGGGTCCCAGAGCCAGCTATGGGCAGGGCTGGTTCCAGCCCAGGCAGTGCTCCTGACTTGGCTTGGGGCACCAGGAGCCCCACTCAGAGTGGGGCCAGCACACGTGGGGCCATGCAGTCCCCAAAGCAGGTTACAGAGACGGGCCTCTCTGGAAGTGTCACATGTGTATGCAGTGGTGTGGTGCTGTCAGAGCAGGGAGCTGCACTGCAGGGCGCTCACCCAGCACCCAGCACGGGAGCTGCTCCCCCGTCTCAGCCCAGGCCCCCACTCTTCCCAGTGCCAGGGGCCAGTGCTGGGGATGACCATCGCACCTCCCTGGTGTCGACACCGAGGGGACTGAGCACCACGCAGGTGAAGTTGGTGTGCAGGTGCTGGCTGTCGAAGGAGCTGAAGTGCAGATCACGGTGCAGGGCCCACCCCGAGCCCCGCAGCTCCTCTCTGCGGACCCAGCGGGGACCAGTCAGTGCCCACTCCAGACAGGCAGACCCAGGAGCTCTGCCCCAAGTGGGGCTGCCCCACTGTCACTGCCCCCCAGGCCCCCTGTCCCATACTCACTGCACTGTCCCCTCACGCACAGCCCCGTCGGGGTGCAGGCTCTCCACGAAGGAGCCGTTCTCCAGCCAGTAGAGCAGTGTCAGCTCTGGAAGCCCACTCCACGCCTCGCACGACACAGTCACGTTCTCGCCTGCAGCCGGATGGGGCGTGAAGGTCAGGGGGGCTGCAAGGGTCCCCAGTGCCCCCCAGGCACAGGCACAGCCCCCCTCCCCAGCTAAGGGGGAACATTCCCCCACCTCATCAGCACCCCGAAATCTTGGCTGCGGGTAGAGGATTCACCTTGTGTCTGCTGGAGGCTGGCACAGGAGCTGACCCCCACTGCAGCCTCCTCACCCTTAGGCCCTGCCACGGCCCCAGGGTCTCTCACCTGGGCGAGGGAGCTCTGCTGGCACCCGCAGGACAGTGATGCTGGGCGGCTGCAGGGCCATGGCACCTAGAGGACCAGAGTGGGGTGAAGTGGGAGGTCAAGAGTGACACCAAGACCCCACATATTTCTAGTGGGTGAGGAGGCAAGTTCCCATAAAGGGATGGGGGCACTGCTCATCCCAAGACTCCTGAACAGGCCTCTTGAGAGTCATAGAGCCCAGGGTTGACCTTGGGCTCCCCGGTCCCCCAGTAAACCCCACTTACCTGTGCAGCAAGCGGCCAGACCCCAGCAGAGCAAAAGGATCCAGGCAGGGGGTCCCAGGGGCTCTGCAGACAAAAATGGAGCTCAGTGCTCAGCACACAGGGATGCTCCCCATGAGCTTGAGGTGGTTCCCCCAGCATTCCGTGAGCCTGGGATGGTCCCGTCCTCTCAGCATCCTCCCAGCTGGCCATGGTACGCCCAAGCATGCTCCCCCCAGGACTCCCCAGGTCGACAATCCCATACCCTCGTATCTACGCAGCACCCCCCGATGCTGGGATAGTCCCGTACCCCCCAGCATCCTCCTCCCGGGGTTCCTCCAGTCGCGGCTGGTGCCCCCCAAGGCTGTCGGAGCACCGCCCCGGTACAATCGGAGAGGAGAGCAGAGCCCGTGGCTCAGATACGGGCGGCGCTCGGTACCGCGGCGCTTTATGAGCCGTGGGGAGGAGCGAGAAGCAGCGCCGTGACTCACCAGGAGCCGCCCTCGGCCTCGGCTCCGTGGCACGGAGACCCTCACCTGGACGCTGATGCGTGTCGCTGGGTCCTGTGCTGACATGTCCCCGAGCCCCCTGAACATGCCGAGTGTCCCCCAGCACTCCACGCCTCCTGTGCTCCGTGCCGCCTGTACCTGGCGATACATATCCCTCAGGTACTCCCATGATCGGCATCCCATGCCCCCCCGGCATCTCCCCCCGCTCCTGGGGAAGAATCCATGGGCTCCCCAGGGATGGAGGAGTGGAGCCCAGCGGGACCCCCAGTGTCCAGCACATGGGGCTCTGGCTGAATGTCACAGGATTCTGAACATGCTGGTCTGCTCCCCGATGCTTTGGGATCAGGGGCAAGGCAGGGTCCGCACAGGAGGAAGGTGGGTGAAACCCCCAGGAAACTGAGTATGACAGTGGCCGGGGGAGCCTGGGTGCTGGCTCCTGGGTGTTGCAGCTGGTGCAGGACAATAGCTTAGCAGATTGAAACCCCCAGAGCTTTAATTCTTGGCTATGGGAAGCCATCTCCTTTGTCCCACAGCAGTCCCCAGCCCCAGAGTCAGCTCCTTAACACCAGACATGTTTCGACAACCCACGGGTTACAAAACCAGGGGCCAGCCTCCACACCCCACTCCCCAGCAGCGCCAAGGCTGGGAGCAGCTACCTGAGTCACAGGCCCCGGCAAGGCTTGGAAAAAAAGTCCCTAAACTCCCATTGAGTTTTGTTATTCATTCCCAGCAGAGCAGGAAAGTGGTGGGAACAGGAGTGTTATCTTGGAGACCTGGCAAGTGCAATACATTCCCAGCCTCCTGCTGGGATGAGGCCAGTGGCTGCATCCTCCCCACCATGGGTATCCAATGGGCAGTGACGAGCCAGAGGCAGCTCCCATGGCAGCACACAGCTCTTCTGCCACCTTCCTTCTCCCACCAACACCAACCAGCTTAGCTCTGGATGCTACAGGGTGAAAGAGGGAATGCAGATGGGTGCTTGGTCATCATCCACGCAATACCCTTCCCCTGGGAGAGATGAAAGGAGGAACCACGAACCATGGCCCTACCCTTCAGCAGGGAAGACGATCAAGAAAAACCCAGGGCCGCATCTCCGTTTCCAGGGCTCTTATTTCGGTGTTTGGCACAACACTGCAATGTGGTTTCACCCAAAAGAAAACTCAGAGGATGCAGCATGGTGCTGGGGTTTCCCAGGGGGAACACAGCCCACACAGCGCCCACAGCCATGCCACCACTGTGGCCACTTCCCAAATCCCCTGAGCCAGGAGCTGTCTTGTAGCCCTCCACCGGACCCCAGCACCCTCAGGGAATATGACTCAACTCTCCACATGCCAAAATACCACCGCTGGCCCTGGGATTGGGGACTCTGCCCCCACCTGCTACCAGAAATTAAGCCCAAGGCCACTCACACCAGCAGGACTTTGGCATGGTTCCTACCAGCATGGCCAGGAGGATGTCATGGAGTAATGCTGGGGCAGGGAAACGCCAGCACCAGCCCAACCTTCACTCCATCCCTTTTATTCCAGTGCCAAGAGCAATACCCAGTGAGGGCGGACCCGCGCCCTGGGGCAGGGGCACCCGCTCACTCTTGGCTGCTCTTGACGTACCGTTACCGTCACCAAAAGGGCACAGAGAGGAACAGCACTGGCCCCACTCCATGCCTTGGCTCACCCCCCGAGCAGTCAGGGGACACCGCTGGTTTTAAGGGAGGAACACAGAAAATTTGGGAGCATATAAAAGGGTTCCCCGAGGCAGAGCCCACCATCACTATGCTGGAGAGCAGCTTGGTTCCTGCTGGCATACCCATGGCACCCAGAGCAGACCCGGCAGCCACGAGTAGCCAGGTGACCTTCCATCCCCTCTTTCAGGGTGCTGGGCTCCAGCCTCTCCTCCGCAGCCGTCACATCCCATCCTCGCTGCCAGCAAGGCTGCTCCAGGGTGCTGGCATTGGAGTTTGCAAAGCCTTCTTCCCACGGCCTCCCGTGACAGAGTGGCAGGAGGGAGCTGGAAAACAGCCCCCAGCCCAAAGCTCAGCCCAGCAGGGCACTGCAAAGGGCCAGAGAGGGGCAGGGAAAGGGGACAAGTGTGTCTTTTTGGCTGCAATAGAAAGTTTTAAATATGCTCATTAAAATAATTGCTTTTTAAAAAATCCTCCCCTAGCCCTGTCAGGAGGGGCCCCGATGTTGCTGTCCTTGGGGGTGGCCAAGGTCCTGAGAGGTGACGGAGCAAATCCAGCATCCCTGGTGGCAATGTCCTCTCGTGGTTCTGCGGCTCCCCACCGCCTGCCCTTACTCCAGCCCGAGGATGTAGTTGATTCCCTGGACCAGTCCAATGATCACCGGCTGCCAGGCCACCAAGTAGCGCAGCCAGTCCAGCAGCTGCCCGTACATGACATGTGGCCTCTCCCAGCTGGGCAGGAAGGAGTTAAAGAGCTGTGGGGAAACGGATGAGAGGAGCATGGCCCACCCAGAAGCCACCCAAGGGTACCCCAAAGCAGGGACAGAGAAGAGAGGTGCCCAGGGAGGGATGGACAAGCATCCAGGGAAGGACAGACATGGGTCCTCATGGAGGGACAGCTGTGGCCAGGCTTGCCTTGCGTTTTGAAGGGTCTTTGCCACAGCCACACACTGCAGCGACCTACTCAGGGTGCCAGGCAAGCCTCTCGCCCCTTGTGTGCTCTACCCACTGCTTCTCAAAGTGCTGGCTCCCAGCAGGAGGAAGGATACGGATTACTGAACATCCTCTTGAGATCCACCTTCTCTTTGCAGTATGGACACGTCTGCTTCTTCCCGACAATGCACCAGCCCCGGATGCAGAACTCGTGAAACCTGAGGAGTGGTATGTTAAGGGGAACTGGAAGAAGAGGGGGATACACAGCTCAGTGTGGAGGAAACCACCAAGCCCAAGGAAGTCCCCCCAGAGCCACGGAAACATCCCACCATGTGAGGATGAGACATTGCACAACCACAATCCTTTCCTAGAAGGTGCAGCAGCTTCCAGGGACAGCGGAAGGAGCTCACGGGGCAGCAGGAGGGAGCCAGGGTGGCAGCATGAAGGCCCTGACCAATTCATGGGCATCAGGGAGACTGAAACTCTTCAGTGATAGTCCCCAAGCACTGGGAAGGTTTGGACAGCGTGGGAAAGCTCTGCGAACTGCATGCATTTTGGAAACCTTTTTCAAAGGCTTCCTGGAGATTAACATTTAAGGAATTTCTCTGTAAGTAAGGGTGTGACTTACTATGCCTGTTATGCTCCGTCACAAGGATTTGCACAACCTGAGCACAGCCTGGAGGAGTTACAGGAAAACATGAGGTGGCTGCAGCTGACTTTGCCACGTACAGGGGTGTCACTGAGCAAATAAACTTTCCCCAGAGTATCTCTGCTGCTAAAACCATGGAAAAATGCCAGGGAGCAGCAACAGGAGTCACTTCCTTGTCAGTCCTGGAGCCATCAATGCAGGAGTGCCCAGCCAGCCGTCACCCTCGAGGACTACCAGGAGCACCAACCAGCTCCTCTGGCAGCCACACCACCCAAAGCTGCTGTAGTCCTGGGCCCTTGCACAGTGTCAGCCATAAATCTCACCAACAGTTCCCAAGAGTTAAATTTAGGCTCTGAGTTTTGTCAGCATGACCTTTGCTCAGGCCCAGTTTGGAAATCACCTTGCAGGCAGTAACACACACAGTGCCAGAGGACATCCCATCTCCACACTGAATCACCACTGGGAAAAAACCCTGACTCGCCCCCCCAGCTGGGGTTGAGCACCAACCAGAGCTTCCAGTTTCAAAACCCACTTCCCATCAATCAGCTGACAGGAAGGGCTGAGTGACTCCAACATGCTGGAAACCCTGGAGGAGTTCTGGAGAAGTAGGAAGCGGCTGGGCTGTGGCCAGAGCAGGTAGCAACCAGCTACGCTGGACCAGGGGGCTGTTTTCATAGGGGGGCCAGCACTGTTTCCCCACAATTCTTCTTTATGGACACTCAAGACCCACTGCAATGCATCTCTGATGAGAGGCCAGTGTGGCATGGAGCAGGGATGCCTCATGTCCTGACCTCACACCATCACTTCCCCCAGAACATCTGCCGGGGCACTGCCAGGCAGATGGGTCACAGCAGATTTGTCAAAAGCAGGTAAAAACTGAGGTGCAGCTCCACGGCTCAGCTGATGTAGCTGGGGAGGAGAAGGAAGAGGAAACAACCACTTGTGAGTGGTGATGAAGTAATTTCAGGGATACCTCTTCCCATGCCAAGTCAGTGATGACACAGGCACAGATCACATGCAAATTCAGCTGGATGGCCCCAAGTCCCAGAACTTTCTTCACGCAGTGCAAGAGAAGCCATGGGGCAGGAGCTCCCTGCTGCCCACCCCAGCGTGGGGCCAGTGAGGCAGGGGATTGGCACCTGCACAGAAGGATACACGTGGTTGCAGGAGAGGCGGTAGGTGTTCTCAATGATCCCTTCCTCATTGACATCCACGAATATCTGCTGGCCACAGACTGCACAGACGCTGTCGGAGAGGTGCTTGGTGGGCATCCCTGAGGCGCTGTAGAACTGAGCGAGGGCAGAGCAGAGGGAGAGCGGTGACAGTGGCAGGGCACGTGTCCCATACCCGTGGTGGCACAGCTAAGCTCTAAGGAGGGCTGGGGCCAGCACCCCAGGAGTCCAGCCTTGGCCTTTGGGGCTTAAAAACCTTGTTACGGGTCCGGCTGCGGGAAACAACTACAATAGGACAGCTGCTCAGTGATGCAGTGGCCTGTCACACCCCAGCCCCATGCGCTCCCTCCCCATGTTGAGGGGCCACCCCTCTTCACTCCCCAACAGCCAGGTGGGTTTTCAGCTGCCTGCCAGGGCTGTGCACCCAGGGCAGAGACTGGGGGAAGAGAGCAGGACAAGCTGGAGGTCACAGCTTTGACCCAAAATGACAACCCTGGGCTGCTAGTCAGATATAACCCCCACTTCCAGCCCTGCAGGTCCCTGACACTCATTCAGCAAAGCACAGAGCAGCCACCCCTCTCCATTTCCAAGCCTGATGGCTCAGCACAGGCCTGACACAACACAGATAGTGAAGGCACAAAGCCAGGTCCCACACACTCCAGCTGCGAGGGACCCCTCAGGACCACTGCGTCAATGAGTGCTCCACCGCACTACCTGAAGCTAAACCATATAACTAAGGGACTCTTTGAGCTCTGGCAGACTTGACATGATCATGTCCCTGGGGAGCCTGTTCCCTCTGGGTAAATAACCTTTACCTCATATCCAACCTGCACATCCCCTGATTCAGCTTCACTTCCTCATGGCTTACTGCTGGACAACCACCTCCCCTGGCCACACGGTGATGCTGTGCCTGATGCACCCCAGGACACAGCTGGCCCCTTTTAGCCGCCAGGACACACTACTGACTCATATTCAACTTGATGTCAACCCAAACTCCCTAAACCTTTTCACAGAACTCTCTCCAGACTCCTGTTCCCAAATTTGTACCTATAACCAGGATTACACAATCCCAGGTGGGGAATCTGGCATGTGCCCCTGTTAAATTTCACACAGCTGGTGCTTGCTGAGCTCTCATCTTTCCAGCTCTCTCTCCAAGGAGGACACAGTTCCTCCTGGTTTAGTATCATCAGCAAAACATGCCTCTGGCAGAGCCCTGGCACAGCTTTGCTCTGAGCATCCAACAGAGCCCTAAGAATGTAAGAGAGACCTGAGCTGTGCCAAGGTGTCCTAGTGTGGCAGGCCAGGGGCTGGAGCAGAACCTCAAAGAGCAGCAGCAAAAAGTTCAGAAAGAAGGAAACACTAAGTCCAAGACCCTAAACAGCTGCTGAAAGGAAGAAACATGATCTACTCCACTGGTGTCCTAGGTCATGTATTTTTGGTGGAGTGGGTTATTTTGATACCAGGTGAGTGGGCTACAGATTTTAGGCCACTGCATCCTCTGTCCACAGGGACAGCTGAAGTTGCAGCAGGGACAAGGAAGGAAGCCCACAGTGTGAATCCTTCCCTGGTGGCTGCAGGTCACAAGTTAATGCAAGCACAGTGGTGTCAGAAATGGGAGTGTTCATTTGCACTGGAGATTTTAAAGGCCCAGGAAAAGAAATATTTGTCAGTTTAGCAGGGTTAAACAGATCATTCCTTCTCCACAGAATCAGAGAATGGCTTGGGTTGGAAGGAACCTTGAAGATCACCCAGTTCCAACCTTCTTCCATGGGCAGGGACACCTTCCACTAATCCAAGTTGTTACAAAGCCCATCTAATCTGGCCTGAAACACTTCCAGGGGAGCCACAGCTTCTCTGGGGAATCTGTGCCAGTGTCTCACCACCCTCATAGGGAAGAACTTCTTGTCCTAGAGGTAGGACCCTTCAGAGGCTGTGCTCAGGAAGGATCTCAGAGCAACTCTTGTTACATTAGATCCTTCCTTAGGGGGGGAGAATTCCCATTTGAGGGAAGCTAAAGCTGCTGCTGAGACCAACATGTTCAAGTCCCCTGATATGGGGCACAACTCTGGCCTGGGGGACAGTCCATTGTGAACTCACCCCGATGGTTGAGGCCATGTAATCTGCACACATCTCAGCAAAGTCCCTTTCCAGCACTCCATAGTAAAGACCATAGAAGAGGAGGGAGATGCCAAAGTCCATCGCATCTTCTGGTTTGATTCTACAACAGAAAAACCATCAACAGGGTTTTTTTGAGGGCAAAGCCACTCTAACCATATTCCAGAGAACGTATTACTCCAGAGAAGTAATTGACCACTCTAATGATGAAGCTGGTTTGGGCTAGAGTCCTCTGCCACCACCTATTGACTGGCTGCTTCTTGCAGTATAGCAAAAAAAAAAAATTAAAAAAAAATAATAAAAAAAAATTGCTGCCCCCAGGCTGGACACCACAGAGCTGGGGGAGCTGCCAACAAGTGAGCTGGAAGGAGGGCTCTCCAGCAACCCAGACCAGTTCAGGTACCAGCACCTCACCTGTGACCCTCCCAGGAGTGAAAGAGCCCAACAGTCTCTTTGATCCCATTAATCAGATTGCCAAATAAACTGCTTTTCCAGAGTAATAGCCAAAGGTGTGTTCCATCCCATTGCCCCAGGAGTGGGAGCTGAAAGATTCACTCACCTGAATAATAAGTTAAGACCAAAAAGCGTAAACATGACAGCCATGTACCCCACGATCCCAGTAGCATAGCTGATCTTGTATATTAGCAGAAACCATTTATAAACCAGCCTGTAAAGAATGAAAATAAAGAGTTTAATGACTTCATTTTTTTCCTGAATGAAAGTGTGCCAATCATCTGAAGAGTTTTATTTTTCACACCTGTTGTGTTTTGGCAGACACTTCACCTACCCCTACACATGGGCAAGAGCTTTACATTCCTAATTCAACCTGTCACAGGCAGCTCACAGTCTTGACTTCCAAACTAGAACCTTCACGATCTCCAAAGGCCGTAAAGAAGTGTGCTGCATGCTGGGAATGCCTTGGGTGAGGACACCAGCCCACGTGGAATCCACCTTTCCACCCCCCACCCAGGTGGCAGGTATATTGGGCTGGCTGCCAGCAGCCAGTTAAGTGATTCACACCCTTTCATACGCGCAGGGCTCTCACACTCTCAGGTTCCCTGCTACACATCTGTAGCAGGGAAACTGGAAAGAGATCCTTGGAATGGTTACCCTGGGGCTGAGGATTTTCCCCAGGAACAGCAGACGAACCTGGGTGTTGTCTGTACCAGAGGCTTTCGAGTTGCCCGGAAGGTGACAAAAGCTGTGACTGCTGAGAAGAGCACCCAGATCACCAGGAACCGCCACCAGTTCAGCTTGATAGTGAAATAGAGAGGCACTACCCACATCTGGAAGAGGGTCACCATCTGCAGGAACAGAGGAAAGGCATTTGGAGCTGGTTCTCTGCTCCTCACACATCAGAAACACCCTGTTAGCCGTGGCAGCCATTCTCTTTCCTGCATCAAATGGCCCTGAATTGCATAAGGAACCTGGGGAAGTTTGACCTGTGGCACCTAGAGAAGAGCTCAAAGCTCAGCACGTGAGTCAGACAGGGAGCAACTGAAAGAGCTGGGGAGGCTCAGCCTGGAGAAAAGCAAGCTCAGGGAGCACTTTCCTGCTCTCTGCATCTACCTGAAAAGAGGTTATAGCCAAGTGGGGCTCAGTCTGTGCTCCCAGGTAGCAAGTGACAGGACATTAGGAAAAGGCCTCAAGTTTTGCAAGAGAAGGTTAAGATTGCATATTGGGAAAATTTCTTCCCAGAAAGGATGGTGAAACCCTTGGACAGGCTGCCAGGGGCAGTGATGGAATCACCACCCCTGGAGGGATTTAAAAGCTGTGTGGACGTGGCACTTGGGAACATGGTTTAGCGCAGGGCTTAGCCATGCAGAAGGAATAGTTGGACTCAATGATCTCAGAGGGCTTTTCCAACCCAAACAGTTCTGTGATTTTGTGAGGGAGTCAGAGGCAGCAGCCACGTGATTTTTGGTAGCAAAAGGTATAGCTGGCAGAACACAGAGGAATCATGTCCAGAGGAATGTATGGGAGATGATCCACACAACTAACTGTTGTAAGGCAGCTACATAAACCTTCACCTTCCTAGGGTCCCAGTGCTACAATCACAGACACCTCAGGTATTACACAAGGCAAGAAGGTTTTGGCTTGCCTCTGCACTACAGCCTATTCCCAAAAGAATCTACAGCTGTGCAGCTGAGCTCCCACAGTGCTGCTGGAGGGGAACAGGCAAACAGGTTTTGTTTAAAGTTCACAGAGGACTACAGGACTACCTGAAAACATTAAATCAATATTATTATTATTACAGCAAGGAAGTCAGAGTGAAGTTGCTTCACGTAACTAACAGAACCAGACAAGCTGGTGGCATCAGCAAGTGGCAGGGCTGCTAAGCAGAGTGCTGCAGGAACCACCAAACCCAGGCTGCCAGCAGCAAGAAGCCCCCATTGCTTCCAAGGAAGTCACACCAAATGCAGCTTCACTCAGGACAACCCCCAGGATTGGCTTGTCCATCCCTAATGCTAAAGTGTTATGTCACGCCAAGTTATTTGCATCACTTCCAAGAGAAACCCGAGGCCTTCAGGTTCATCCATCCTCATCCCCAGCTAGAATCCCCCAAGTGCTGGGAAAAACAAGGGAATGGTAGGAAAACAAGGGAAACACAACACCAGTGTGTTTCCTTTTCTCCTTTTCCAAACCTTTTCTCATCAGTAAAAGGAGGGCATTGCTCAACACTCACATCCAGTTCTGGGAGTAACTTACATTGTAGGAGCGAGGGTGCCGCTGCTTCCACTGAACCAGGAGGAGCTGTGCCACCACAAGTGTGGCAATGAGGATGAGGACCATTTCGGCGTGCATCGCCTCGTGCCCACGGTGCTTGGCATGCATCCGTACATGCTCCACCCTGCAACAACCAGGAAAAGGCAGCTGAAGAGCACACTGGCACAGACTGCAAACACCTCAGGAGAGCCAGGAAGACCAGATGGAAAAACAGCACTAAGAACTGTGTTTGTGAACAATCCAGAGGGGAAGGGACAAAAGGCTGCTCTGTGACCAGCTCATTTTTATGCTGTGAAAGCCAAGAACAACACTTGGCCCATCTGAGGGTGAAGGAGGTGGAGAACTCCCACTGACGTACTTGGACTAATGAAGATGGAGTGCACAGTCAACGCAACTCACAATCCCAGAATGGGCAAGGTTAGAAAGGACCACCAGTGGGGTCATCTCTCTCAACCTTCCTGATCAAGCAGTCTCTCTAGAGCACATTGCAACTGTTTGACGCAGAGCATGAGCACAGCTTTGGAACCACTAACCCTCTTGTCCAACTAGGGAAAGGCTGGAAAGGTCAGGGTGGAGAGTGGGGGGAACAGTTGACATCTGGCAAAACCTCCAAACCCCAGCAAATTGCTTCTCTCCACCCTGAGCATTCTGGAACAAGTTATTTCCAGACTGATACTTGCCAGACACCTGGGGTTTCTTCACCCAGCTTGTGTTATTTGACCAAAAAAGAAGATGGAAGTAAGAGCTGTGACATCCTTATGTCTTGGTCTCTAAGTGCTAATACTGTTCAAAAAGTTAGAGGAAACAAAAAATCCAGACCTAACAAATATGCCAAATTCTCTGATTTTAAGTCATTCTCTAGAAACTGACACAGAACCACAAAATCAGGCACCACAGTGATTTATCTAGTCCAACCTCCCTGCTCAGGCAAAATTATGCTAGATCACACAGCACAATTTTGCATCCAGATGGTTCTGGAGTATCTCCAGTGAGGCAACTCCACACCCTTTCTGAGCCATCTGTTCTAGTGCTCGGTTGCTGCATGGGAAAGAAGCTCTTCTCCATGTCCACATGGAACTTCCTGTGCATCCGTTTCTGCCTGTGGCCTCTTGTCCTATTGCTGGGCACCACTGAGCAGAGCCTGGTCCATGCTCTGACCCCTCCCTGCAGACACTGACAGACATTGATGATGTCCCCTCTCAGTCATCTCCTCCTGAGGCTGAACAGCCCCAGCTCCCCCAGCCTTTCCTCATAAGAGATGCTCCATTCCTTCATCATCTCTGCAGCCTCTGCTGGACCTGCTCCAGGAACTCCCTGTATCTCTTGTCCTGAGGAGCCCAAAACTGGACACAGCACTCCAGATGTTCCTCACCAGGGCTGAGCAGAGGGCCAGGATCACCTCCTTCCACCTGCTGGCAATGCTCTTCCCAGTGCATCCTAGGATCCCATTGGCCTCCTTGGCTCAGGGACAGCCTGTTGTCCACCAGGACTCCAAGGCCCTTCTCCATAGAGCTGCTCCAGCAAGTCAGTCCCCAGCCTGTGCTGGTGCAATACTGAGAGTCTGACTGTGATTTTCAATAAGCATCTGGATTAAATTGGTTTGGCTAAGGGAGAAAGAGGAATTTCTTAGACCTCTTACTGTAAGACAGACATTGAAGGGCTGGAGGGTGTCCAGAGAAGGGTAAAAGAACGGGAGAAGGGTCGAGAGCACAACTCTGGTGAGGAATGGCTGAGGGAGCTGGGGGTGCTCAGCCTGGACAAAAGGCTTGGGGGAATCTTCTTGCTCTCTACAAGGCCCTGACAGGAGGGTGGACCCAGGCAGGTGTTAGGCTCTTCTTCCAGGTAACAAGTGACGAGACAAGAGAAAATAGCCTCAGGTTGTGCCAGGGGAGGTTTAGGATGGATATTGGGAAAATTTCTATACAGAAAGGGCTGTCCAGCCCAGACACAGGCTGCCCAGGGCAGTGGTGGAGTCCCCATCCCTGAAGGGATTGAACAGACACATAGATGTAGGACCTGGGGACATGGTTTAGTTCCCCCCAGTTCAGTGACCTCGGCAGTGCTGGGGGAATGGTTGGACTCTAAGAGGGCTTTTGCAACCTAAACTACTCTGTGATTCTATATTTAGCAGCAGTTTAAAAGCAAAAAAAAATATTTTTGCCTTTAAGACAGTTCATACTTCCCCCCATCAAAAAATGGTGACCCCTTCCTGCTCCACTGTGATCACAGGCTGTGCTGCTGCTAGCTCTGGTCAGCAGCAGGAGCCCAGTTGAACTGTATGCTCCAAATCAGCTCCCAAAACACTCACCTCCATCTCTCCTCTGGGGATAAGTGTGAAAGATCAACCTAGGGAGAAAAAAAAAACACCCATGAAATCAGCTGCTGGGAAACTCTGCATTCAGATGCTTTAAATAAGAAACTTCGACATGCCCACAGAGCCAGCACAGCCCAGAGCTGTCCTTCATGCTCCTGGGAAAAGCAGTGACTCCCCCTGCTCCTCCGCCACTTACACTCCCATATTTTATGGGATCCGAGGCTCTGTCCACTATCCCATGTGACCAGAACCAGAGAACTGGCTTAAATCTCACATCACAGCCCAGCCAGCTGTCTCAGGGCACAGAGTGGTGATCCCAGTGAAGCCAATGCTCCCACCAGTGGTAGGAGTCCAAAATCCCACTAGGCTGCAGGACAGGGGACAGTATGTCACACACCAGCAACAAATCAGTGCCAAAAAGATTTCAAAATCACAGTAAAGAACTTAGGCCTTGCTTTGCTGAGATAATTGAAAATTCCTGCCAAACATCACAGGCAGGAGCTACCGAGAGCAAGGGGAGCTGCTGGCATTAGTGATGACTGACCATGGATATTTGTATCCCATCTTCTCCAGTAAGAGTCACAAAAAGTGTGAATACTCTCACTTTTGGACAGGGTAGGAGTAACGGGAGTTTCAACACTGCATTTCTGCTTTCACCTGGAGCTTTATGTAGAATAATTGAACTACAGAATGCTTTGAGTTACAGAGACCTTAAAGCTCACTTTACTGCAACCCTCCTCCCGTGGGAGGAAGCGACACCTTTACTAGACCAGGTTGCTCCAAGCACCATCCAACCTGCCCTTGAATACCTCCAGAGATGGGGAGCTCACAGCTTCTCTGGGCAAAACCTTCCCTCAACATCTTCACCTAACTGCTGAGGAGCCTCCAGCACCAGTCACGTCCCCACACGGGCTCAGTAACCCAGGCAGCACACCCTGATCCATGGGGAGGGAATCCCACAATTCTTCCCATCACCTTTTCTTCATGAGACACAAACTCAGATTAAATCAAGAGCAGCTCATCTGGGCTAGGAACATACAAACACAAAGAGTTTACAAATCCTCAGAGTGCTGCAGACACTCCAGTATTGCTGAGGTGTTGGAGACAAAGGTTGGAAACAAGCCATAGCATGGACTGTTATCACTCTTTCCTGCACACACCAGAGATGTGTACACAGGAACAAGCTCCACCTCACCCCACTGGGTACAGGGCCACAGGATTGGATCCAGCCTTTATGCTGGGGCTCTCCCCAGGCTGGTGCAGCAGTCACCTCACCTGCCTGGTCACCACCACCAGCACACAGGTGTCTCCCAGACAGCAGCTCTGATCACAGCCAGGCTCAGCTGAGGATGCACAGCTGCCTCCTTTCCTCTGTGGCACCTAATTATTCCCCAGGGTGAGGAGGTAGGGAAAAACACACCACAGCAATCCATCTGCCTGATGTGGAACATCTGCTGAGCTTCACCCTAGAGCAACACCTGCAAGTAATTCAGCCCTTGAGAATCAAGTCCTGAAGAAACACTTCAGGACTTAGATGCAAAATCTAAAGCTATGAAAATCCTCGTTGGAGCTCACTGGCTTGTTCACACTGGTCAGAAGCCAAGGGAAGGGGGTGACAACCTGACACCAAGAAGGGTGTTTATATCAACTAAATTCCTCAAGCAGCCACGTCCAGATCCATCAGTTCAGTAGCTGTGATGTAATTTGGAGCAAGAACTGCTCCAAATAAACAGGAAAAAAGGAGATTTTAAAATGTTTGCTAGTCACTATGCACAGGAGAAGCTGAGAAACTCCTAGTGCTTGTTGGCTCCAGCACAACTTCAATCCCTCTATAAGCTCTGGGAGTTGCCTAGGTGCTCCCACTGCCTCCCCCCAGGAGACTCCCACTCCTCCCAGGCTCTGCCCCCACCGTTGCTGGATGAAGACGTTTGACAAGCACATTACAACCACAGCAATAATTTTCATTCCTTTACAGTTAACTCCTCTGTACCACACCAGCAGCCACTTCATCCACAGTGTTTGTCCCATCTTAGAGACTGGGATATTTACCAGCCTCTTTCCTTCGGCATCTTCCTTGAATGCCCAAATTCTTCCAGCAAATGCATTCAAGCCGCCTCAGCCCCAAAACCTGTGGAAATACTGCTGGCATTGCTCAGAGCAGGCTTCTTCCAAGCCATGCTCCCAACCAGGGATCCACGGCCCTGGACACAATTTTCTCCCAATTACAAGGACTGAGCTTCACCAGATTCCCCAGAGCTCTAAGATCCTGAAATAACTTTATTAAGGGGGGGCCAAGACGTGACAGAAGGGATGCTGGGACGGATCTGATGACTGTCAGACAGGATTTGGCAGAGCACCCACCCTGAGTCAGACCTTCCAGTTAACCCCTCCTTGCTCTGCACACTCTCTTAGCACAGAAGTTTTAGGTTGGGGCTAAAAACGTAGAGCAATGGTGAAGGAAGCACCTGCTCCTGCTAGCAAGCATTCACTCCACTTCTAGTTTGGGGTTGTCTGATTTTAACATGCAGTTTTTGAGTCTTTTGGGTCTCTTTCTAACCCCAACAGCTAGGTTAAAAAAAACCTCTAAATCTCCCTTTATTCAAGAGGGGTTTGACAAGAACATTTAGGGTGACTGAAGCAGCTGAAGATCAGCTCTACCAAGTGTTGATCACCAGCCTACTCCTGTTTCAGCATCCTCCAGCTGCCACACCAACACAGGACCCAGTGTGCAACCAACTACACCTCTCAAACAAACTTTTTGTTTAAAAAAAAAAGGAATTAAGAACAATTATTCTGCTCTCTGTCTTCTCTGTAATCCATGATCCTCTCAAAAACCTCAGCCTCCTCCGAGTGATGACTAGGAAAAACTGGATATCTAGGACTAAAGTCTAATCCTCTCCTCAGACGTGGTATCATGGCCTTTGGAAGAACCTTGTGCCACTCCCTGGTTTTCTGCAGAGGCTGATGCCCCAAAGCCTCCACAAGCCTGTGATCCCCACCACTGGGACAGTCATGGAACAACCCCCTCTAGAAAAACACAAAGGCTGTTGATATGGGTAACATCAAAGCTGGAGCCACACGTTCCTCACAGCCCAGGGAGTTGGGAGGATCTCTGGGCAAGCATACATGCCACTGTGAGCTGGCTGTAATCTACTTATGCTCAAATCTCCAAAGAAGGCAAGAAGAATGCCTTGAGGATGGAGAATAAGCAGCTGCTTATTTCATTTCAAAGCTCCAGAGCAACCACCAGCCCTGATCTCACCTTTCCCATTACCCCAACTTCAGTCTTTGTCTCCCAGCACCTACCAGGAACAACCTGAAATAAGGGGAAGATAAACCTCCACAGCACTCTAAGTCCAACCAAGGCAGGCTGGGATGAGACACATTCTTTAATGAAAGTCTCAAGAGATTTTGGAATCTCAATTCTGCTCTTTTTCTGCTCATAAGACACAGGAAAAAGGAGCGGGGAGCGGAAATCTCCCAAGGGATCAAACATTTGCATAGCTGGAAATTAAACCTTTGCCTCCCCACAGGCAGAGCCAGGGCCACGGGACACTAGGCTTTATTCTGGTGCAATGTTAAACTGCTTTCAGATCCCCACCATGAGTGGCTCATCAGCAACCTGCTCTGCCCAAAGAGCTGCCAAGACCTCAGCACAACACAAGCAGATAGGTTTTGAACCAACAATTTGTGGAATCACAGGGATAAGCACAGTCCTATATGCACCTCCTCAATCACTGACTCCTTGTGACGCCCTCTCTGCCAGCCCCTGATGGAATGAAAAGTGGGAATTTCACTTCTGAAGATCAGACAATTGGATCTTCCACATTTTTACGTACAAAGTCACCAAGGAGTATCTTAAAATACAACCAGTAGCAACTCAAGAGTGACTGATCTGTGGTTTAATCCTCCCATCACCTCACTGCACCACTCTCCAGCAGCAACACAGGGCACAGAGAGGAGGTACAAGCTGCTGCAGCTCAGTCATACACTAGGGAATCTCCACAACTTGGCCCTGCCAGGAATCTTCTCTGAAACAACCATCAGCATCTGAGATTTTTAAGCCACACCACCAATTCTTGAGGAAAGGCACAGAAAGATACCTGACTGTACCAGCTAAGTGACTTATGACCCCTGTGCTGCTGCTCCCACAGTGCAGACAGGATGGAACCAGGTTCTCCTGGTTCTCCACAAGTGGAAGAAAAACTCCCAAGCATGAAGCACAGGGGACGGTGAAGAGCCACTGTAAAGCCCGGGGCAGAAATGCCAGAAAGTGGCACGCACACTGTGACAGATGCATCCACTCTGCTTCCAATTCCATCTTTCCAGACAGATTTTTTTTTCCCCAGTCTTGCAGTTTTTCACCCACAGGAACATTTAAAAGCCAGCATGGGAACAACAGCGGAGCCTCCATCCCTGCCCTCCTGCTCCAGGGTCCGCACTGTCCCCTGCCCCACAGGCCCTCCGAAGCTCCCAGTGCCACCATGCCCCAGGACCCTCAATGTCCTCCTACACCAAGTATATCCCCCAGCCCGAACATTCCCCACACCTACGTGTCCCAAAGGCCTACAAGCTCAGAGTGACCCAGAGCCGCCGCTGTCCCATCCCAGGGACCCTCCGAGCTCCTCAGCGCACATCCCTACCCTGCTCCCCGAGACCCCGCGTCCCTCAGGCCCCACGTCCGCTGCGGCTCCCCTCCACAGAGCACCCCACAGCGCTGAAGCTACGCACCCCGCAGCCCGTCCCCGTCTCCCCTGCCCGACCCAGTTCTCCCTAGCCCGGCCCCGGCCCCGTCCCCCGCACCTCCTCCACCTCACGCTCAACGGGGCCGCCAACCTCCACCTCCAGCACAGCCGCCATCTTGCCCCGCCCCCCCAGCGGCCAACTCCTTCCGCCGCCGTCCACCAATCACCGGGCAAGCTGCCGCACCTTGGGCCAATCGCTGGGCGCGGCGCTGCCCCGGCGGCCAATCAGGAGAGGGGAAGAGAGGAACAGCTGCCAGACGCGCCACTTCGGGCGCATAAAACCGGTGAGCTGTCACAGCTAGGGACCGGCTCCTATTTCTAGGCCTAAGGCGGGGCGCATAGTCCCTGTAGGCAGCACTGGCCGCCTCGCACCGCGGTGCCGGCCGTGTCAGTGCTGCCGGGCCGCCACCCTGCCCCCGCCCGCCCCTTTCCGCCACCGCCTGGCGCTGTTCCGGAAAGGGCGCAGATGGCTCCTGAGCTCCGCCCGCGCGGGGCCGTGGCGCGGCGTTGCCCGCGGGCCGTGTGTCCCGTCACGCACCGCGGCGGGCCCGGGCCGCGGGCTGAACTGGAGCGCTGTCGGGAGCGGGAAGTGGCGGCCAGGGAATCATGTGATCTGGACGGCGGGAGATTCGGGATCGGTGCGATTGGGGCTGGGGTCATGGGGAGCTGTGGGGTGAAGCACTGGACTGGGAAGTGGAGAGGCTGTGGGGCAGAGCCAAGGGTTTAATAAGGCTGGGAAAGTGGGGAAGGACTGGCGGGCTGTAGCGGTAGCAGACTAGCCCTGGGGCGTTGTTTGTGGGTCTGGGAACACAGGCCGTGGAGCTCAAGAGAGTTGTGGGAAAGTTGAGGGCCCTGGAGAATAGGGCTGGAGCTCGTGGGCTGGATGTGGGTGGCAGAATAGGGGTTTGTGGGGGGAACTGGGGGCACAGGGGTGGCTGAGGGGGGCTGGGGGATTGTGAGTCAGATATGGATGTTACTGCTGGGACAGTAAGCTGAGGGGTGATGGGGCAGGTCTAGGGGGCACCGAGGCGGTGGGATGGGACTGGGGAGCTGCTGAATGGCTCCAGAGCCAGGAGATGCCCAAGCTTATCAGACTCTTCTCTTTCCCCACCAGGCACTGGAGGGATCCGAAGGGAAGTTATGCTCTGGCAGAGCATTGTCTCCAAAGGATCCTGAATGGCTCCAATTAAAATCAGCTATGTGGTGTCCTTCTCCTCCCAGGTGCCTTGGGGTTTCCTCTGGGGGGGCTGGGTGTGGGAGTGAGCCCTCTGAGCTGCTGGGATCTCGGGAGAGGTGGGTCAGGGTGTGACAGGGTGCAGCACTAGCTCTCCTTGCTAGGCTGAAGGATGAGTCACATGATTCTTGCTCTCTCAAATTGGGGTGTTGTTCCTATTACCAGAGAATTCCGTGCTTCTCCCCTGTGCCCAGAACAAGCTGGAGCTGGAGGGGAAGGTGTTTACGGGGGGATTGCTGCATGATGCTGTGTCCCTGCTGTGTGTACAGGACCCGAAGTACCCGGCAGAGAACCTGCTGAGTGAAGAGGGCATACGGCCCTGGCTTGGCTGCCCCAAGAAGCGCAGCAGGCAGTTGATTGTGGAGCTGCAACTAGAGAGAGCCAGTCCCATTGGCTACATTGACGTTGGTACTTCCCTGTCCCCCACCCCTGTGTAGGAGCCAGGGCTGTGCCCCACAATGGGGTCAGCAGCTCTTAACCCCCTCGCCCCTGTCCTTCTTGCTGCTCCCTAGGGAACTATGGCTGCGCCTTTCTGCAGATTGAGGTTGGACGTTCCTCATGGACCTGTGACCAGCCCTATCTCACCTTGGTGCCCACTGTCACACTGATGACACCAGCTGACTCGAAGCTGGACCAGAATCGCTGCGGGGTACGGATGTTTAAGGAAGGTAAGGACTGATCCAAAGGAAAAAGGCATGGGGAAGAGCTGTGGGCCTGGTGGTGGGATGGAGAAGATTGAGGGGGATGGTGATGGAATGGGGCTAGCAGTAGGATGTGGCTGATAGGAGGGTAGAAGAGGACAGGTAGACCAGGGGTCAGCGTTCTTCATGGCCTCAGGAAAGCTGTACCAGCCCTGCTTCCCTGCCCCAGCCTGTCTTGTGCCCATAATCCCCCAGATGTCCTGAGTGGCACAGAAACAAGCAGAGGTAGGAGTGTGTTGGGATGGTGGTCAGTGCTGTGCCCCATCCACCCCAGCTGCTGTTCCCCACAGCAGATTTCTCGGAGCTGACGGTGGGGCAGAAGTGGGACCGTGTGCGGCTCACCTGCAGCCAGCCCTTCAGTCCGTGCAGCCGCTTCGGGCTCTCCTTCATCCGCCTGCGCACACCACAGGAGCAGGAGCCTGAGCCCCCCCAGCCACCCCTGGACACAGTAGGTGTCTCTCACACCTCCATGTATCCCTCTCCATGGGGAGGCAGCAAGAAGGGGCTGCTCCTCCACACGCACCACTTGTACCCCATGGAAAGCCCAGGAGATGCTTGCTGGGCTGAGCTAGGGGCTGTGCCCAGAGTGGTGGGCACATGGTACCTGTCTCCATTGCCTGGGGCCTCCCCTTGTCCACAGGAGGATGCTGAGCTCTCAGACAGACCCTTGTGCTCCAGCCCTGCCTTTCACCAGACTTCCTTTCCTGAACCATGTTTGTAAGTGACCTGATGTGGTCCACCCCATCCTGTCCCTGCACAGTGTGGCCTGGAGCTCCTTGAGGTGCTTCCTTGTACCCTAGAGCCCCAGTTCCCATCAGCTTTGTTCTCCTGCGAGGCTGACACTCTCTATCCTCAGGAGATCCAAGGAGGAGGAGGAGCAGCTGAAGAGCTGCCTGTGGAAGCTGGAAGGGGCTGCCTGGAGCCCGGCCCACCTCAGCCGCTCTGCCCAGATGGTGCTGCTGGCAGCGCGGAACCAGGCGCTGAGGCCCAGAGCTGGCACGAGCACCCTGGGGGCTCACTCGGAGCTGCCAGCCAAGGATGCAGGAGGTCCTGCAGTGCCAGGTGAGTGAATCTGCACAGCCATGTCCTGGGCTGGTCCCAGCCAACTGTGGGCTGCAGGGCAAGGGGGAATTCTGCTCCTCTGCTCTGCTCAGGTGAGACCTCACCTGCAGAGCTGCCTCCAGCTCTGGGATCCTCAACATCAGAAGGGTGTGGAGCAACTGGAATGAGTCCAGAGGAGGTCATGGAGAGGTACTTGAGGGCTGGAGCCCCTTGGCTGTGATGATAGGCTGAGGCACCCGGGGCTCTTCAGCCTAGAGACAAGAAGGTTCTGAGAACTGGGAAGCCTCTTCCACTGCCTAAAGGGGCTCCAAAAGAACTGGAGAGGGAAAATGGCCTGGGAGGTCAAGACAAGGGGCAATGGCTTCAAACTGACAGAAGACAGGGTTCAGTTGGATATTATGAAGAAATTCTTCCCTGTGAGGGTGGTAAAAGAGGTTGCTCAGGTTGCCCAGAGCAGCTGTGGCTGTCTCACCCCTGGAAGTATTCTGAAGTTTGATGGCACTTGGAGCTACCTGGTCTAGTGGAAAGTGTCCCTGCCCATGGCGGGGAGGGGGCTTGGTACTACATAAGCTTTAAAATCTCTTCCAACCTGAACCGTTCTGTCTCTGTGATTCCCCACTCTCTGCTCTTCCCTAGGCTCTGCACTGGATGTCCCTGCAGCTCCTCCGAGCACCTGCAGGCAGCGGGACAAGCACTGTGCTCCCAGC
Source organism: Rhabdornis inornatus (assembly GCA_013397075.1). NCBI lineage: Eukaryota > Metazoa > Chordata > Aves > Passeriformes > Rhabdornithidae > Rhabdornis > Rhabdornis inornatus. Next base: position 1,793,655 of record VWZS01002160.1, on the reverse strand, counting down.
CCTGTTGGCAGGTAGTTCCACGGGTCACTGTCTTCTTCCTGCCCTCACCCTTGCCATTTACTGCTCTCAGTCTTTCCCAGACAGTTCTGGGCCCAGCCCTTCACTCTTTTGGGCTGGCAGAATGTGATGTAGAGTGCCTTCAGCATGTGTCCCCTCTGCAGAGCTCCAGCTGCCACTTCAAGGACACCCAAGGTGAAAGGAAGATCCCGAGCACGTGGCCCCCGAGAGAAACACGTCAGGAGGAATGACAGGGGCCAGGCCAGCAGTGACGGGGAGACAGGTGTCTGCCCCATCTGCTCAGGTGGGTGCTTGGCAGGGGTGTCCTCTGGTGCCAAGGGACACTGAGCAGCAGATGGGGATAGTGGTGGCAGTATCATAGCTGGGACCCATCACTCCTGCTGGTGTCCTGGCACTAGAGGAACATCACAACCATCAGGGAGGGTATCAGTCCAAACCCTGTATCATCCCAACACCAGTGAGCCTGTGATAACCACATCCCCTTCCCTTTCCACAGGCTGCTTCCCACTGGATCTCCTCCCCACGCACGCCTCTCAGTGTGGAGAAGACTCCACCACAGCCTGGACTTTCTTGTCCCCTGATGCCTGGGTGTCCTGCCCCATTTGTCAGCTGCCCTTTGGCGTGGCAGAGGTGGAGCAGCATGCCAGCAACTGTGGGGAGACACCAGAGGCCCTGTCCTCACCTCAGGGCCTGCAGTAGGACAGCAGAGCTGGGGACAAACCCTGTGTCGCCACCCCTGGGGGATGAACCTGCAGTACACCAAGGGGCAGAGACACTGCAGCCCCGGACATTTGTGGCAAGGCTGGTGTGAGGATGGAGAAGGTGCTTCCAGCCCCATGGCCAGGTTTGGTGAGGTTTGAAGCACTGTAATGGCAGGAGTTGCTACTGGAGAAGAATAATTTAAAGGTGAAAAAGAAGAAAGAGAAATCTGCACTGTGACTGCTTGGTGCTACAGAAGGTTCCCTGGGTGAGCATCCTGCCTTGGGACACCCTGTGTAGTTCATGGCGACAGTGGTAGGACACGGAGGAAGTTATGCTTTTCATCCATGCAGGCCCTGATAAGTACATATGGACTGTAGGAGGAGGAAGCCAGGACCCCCAGAGCAAGTGAAAAATACACTTTATTTACAAGTAGAAACATTTAAAAATGCTGCCTCAGCTTCCCTGGGAGGAGCAGGAGGACAGGGCAGGGGGGGGAGTCCCACACACAGGGAGCAGGGGTGGTAGCCCTAGGGATTCTAAGTTTCACCTCTGTCCCTGTAACTGGGCCTGCAGGATCTCCCTGGGGAGAGCTCAGCCCCTCCAGCCGCAGCCTGGTGCCAGCCCCTGCACCCTTTCTAGCCCTCAACCCTTGCACATCCCCTTGCCTTGGGTCCCGGAAGGGTTTAGGCTGACAGTGGGTGCAGGAAGGGCAAGGGGGCCTTGCCATGCCCAGGGCACCCCCACAGTTGTCAGTGGGATCTGCAAGGCAGTCATGTGGGTCGCCCCACCTGTTCCCCCTCTGTGCTCCTGGGCCCTGGGGGGAGAGGGAGAGGTGAGGGAGTGCAGGTGGGGGCCAGGGCAGAGCCAGCAACGCAGGGACTGGAGAAACCTCAGGATGGCTTTTCCTTGCGTGACTGGCGACTGGCCTGGAAAGGACAGAGTGAGATAAGATATTAGGGACCATGGACATGACCAGGGCCCCTGCTGGGACCTGTTGTTGCCATGGCACCCCAGGGACAGCAGGGACTGTCCCCCTTTTCCCATGACCTGTGTGAACCCAAGGAAGGGGTTGGGGCCACTGGGCTGAGCATAAGCTCAGAAGTGTGCCAGGGGGTCAGGCAGTACCTACCTTGCCCTTGGGGGACTTGGCGGTGGCAATGCGGGGTGAGCGGCGGGTGCCGCTGCTGGTGGAGGGTGTGGGAGTGCTCCTCTGGGCGACTGCCCGGCGCAGCAGGCGCCTCCCCAGCTCCCTGGGGGTGTTGAGGATGTTGAACGCCATCGACTGGCGCCTCTGAGCCTGCAGAGGAGGGGCAGGACCATTAACTCAGGGTGGGACACGACAGAGAGCTCCCTCCTGATCTCTCTTTTTCCCTCTGAAGCTTACCTGTGTGGCTGGGGCTGGCCGCTCACTCTCTTGACTGACCTGGGAGCCACTCTGCTCACTGCGGTCCTGGGTGGTCTGGGGCCGTGGGAAGCAGCTGGTCGGCTTCTTGGACTGGAAAACAGGGGACCAGTTAATACTGTCATCTGAGGGTTATCCTGCTGTTGGGCTGGCAGCAATGAGGGAACTGAGGGGCTGCAGGGAGGGGATGGGAGCGAGGGTAGCAGCGCCCAGGGAAGGCAAAAGGCTCAGCCCTTTGCCTCTGGAATGGCCTCCCTGCCAGCACTGGAAGCATCACAAGTACTAGACACACCACTGGATGCTGGGAACACTGGGCACTGGGATCCAGGATCAGTGGGAACATGTGGCCAACAGGGGTGTTACCACAGGGCCACAGCAGCTCCCTCAAAACCTGGAACACCTGTTGTTCCCAGTAGGGTGCTGTGATGGAGGACTGGGCTGAGCTCACCGGGGGAGTGTCCAAGCCCTGGTGGGTCTCCTCTGAGAGGCGCTTCCTCTGCTGCCGGGTAGTGATGCTGCTGGCCTGGGTGCTGCACTGGCTGCTGGTGGCAATGATCTGGGAGGGCTGCATGCTGGCACGTCGCAGCGTCTCTTCTGGGTCCCCCATCTTCACATCCTCATCCGTGATGGTTCCCAAGGAGGTGGAGGGCTGGGGAGGGGATGTGGGGATGTTGCCGAGGGGCGCTGTCCATTCCCAGACCCCCTCCCAAATGCCAGTTCTGGAGAAAGGGCTGCTTGACCTCCCCCTCCTGTCCCTTACCCTCTCTACAGCATAGCTGGTCTTCAGGTGGGGAGGGCGGGCCTGGTTCCGCCGCTGCAGCTCTGCAATGCGGTTCCAGTCTTCCAGCTGCTCCGGCTCATCCTGGCACATGCCCAGGTTCAGGGTGCTCCGGCCTAAATCCAAAGCAAGGAATGATGAGGGACGTCCCAGGTAACACCTGATTCCCCCAAGCCAGGGCAGAACCCCACAGCCAGCAGTCTAAGTGCCTACCCTGCCCACACACACCGAGGCTGGAGCCGCTGGTCCGCTGCAAGCGCAGGGAGCTACGGGTGACCGGCCGGTACCCAGGGAGGCCCAACAGTCCTGAATGGCCAGGGCTCTTCTCTGGGGAGGACGTTTCCAGCTTTGCAAGAGTCTCCTGGGAGGGGAAGCTGGTGAGGGAACGGGTGGAGGCACCTGAGCGCAGACGGCCTTTAGCAGGGGAAGAAGTTTTTGTGGACTGAGCTAATGGGATGTTCTTGACACAGACCAGTTCCTCAGACTCTGCCTGTTTCTAGGAGAGAAAAATCCACACATGAGGGGATCACAGATGGGTTTAGGCTGGACAGACCTTAGAAATCATCTCTTTCCACCCCCCCTTCCCTTGGCTGGGACACCTTCCACTAGACCAGGTTGCTCCAAGCCTCATCCAACCTGGCCTTCAACACTTCCAGGCATGGGGCAATCACAGCTTCTCTGGGCAACCTGTGCCAGGGCTTTGCCACCCTCACAGGGAAAAATTTCTCCCATCCCAATATCCCATCTAACCCTGCCCTCTGTCACTTTGAAGTCATTCCCCCTTGTCCTGTCACTCCAGGCCCTTGTCCAAAGTCCCTCCCCAGGTCTCCTGGAGCCTCTTTAGGCACTGGCAGGGCCTCTAAGGTCTCCCTGGAGCCTTCTCTTCTCCAGGCTGAACACCCCCCACTCTCTCAGCCTGTCTCCAGAGCAGAGGAGCTACAGCCCTTGGAGAGTTACTGTGACCTCCTGTGTCCTCGTTCCAGTAGCTTCATGTCATTCTGATGTTGGGGTCCCAGAGCTGGAAGCAGCTCTGCAGGTGGGGTCTCACCAGAGTGAAGCAGAGGGGCAGAATCCCCACCTTGCCGTGCTTCCCACTGTGCTGGGGATCAGCTAAGGACATGGCTGGACTTTAGGCTGCCAGTGCACATTGACAAATCACGTTCAATTTTCAGTTCCCAGCATGCTGGGTCCCTCTGCAGTGCTGCTCCTGATCCCTGCACTCCCCAGCAGGGCCCCCCTGCTCACATCTGTCATGGTGATGTTGATGGTAGTGCGGCGCCGGGCTGAGCGGGTCTTGCACCCGGAGTCGAGCGAGAAGTCACCCGGGAAGTTGGCACTGCTCTCCAGCTGTGACGGCGTCTCACGGAGGATGGGGGTAAAGTAGAGACTCTCCAGGGATGACTTCCTCTGGGGCAGCCGCTGAGACAGCAGTGACTCTTCACTGTCTGATGGCACCACTGAGACGTCCAACTGAGAGCTGGTAGCCTCCCTGCAGAGACAGGGGACGAGGGTAGCACCAGCAGGCTTACCAGGTCATCAGGAACAGTGTATTTTTGGGGTACTGGAAGCAGATTGATCTGGTACCTGGTGGAGTTGAGCAGCTGTGCCTCATCAAGGCTATCAGTGCTCTGGTCAGCCACATTCCGGCAGGAAGTCTCTTGTCCCTTTGCTGTGGCAGTCATCACCTGGAACTTGCTGAGTTCCTGCACCTGTCGTTTGGCAACCTCCACCTGAATAGGAAGCAGGGAGGAATGGATGGATCTATCCTCCAAGTGAGGTGGTGATGGAGATGAGGATAAGGAGGGTGAAACTCCACTATGCCATGCCCACCTGAGCTTCCAGGCTGTGGATCTGGCTGGTAAGATTCTTGCAGCTCCTCTCAGACTCCTTGGCCTGCAGGATGCTTTGCTGTAGCTCCTTGGCCAGCCTCTCTGACTTGCTCTGAAGCTCTGTGTTCTCTTTCTGCACGTGCTCCATGGCCTTCAGCTTCTCTGATAGCTCCTGGTTCTGCTGCTTCTTGGCATCATAATGACTTTTTGCCTTCTCCATCTAGGATGTAAAGCAGAGGAATCCTGTCAAGCATCCCAGCAGTGTCAGGGACAATAGGGCCATGCTAGCCCTTAGCATACCTGCCCTTTGTAGTGCTCAGCTGCCTGCTCCTTCTGGGTGAGCTGTGCCTGCAACTCTGCCACCTTCTCCTGATGGCTGGTGACTGCTGCCTGCAGCTCCCCTTCGAGTGCCTATAGGCAGGGAAGAGACTGGCTTAGAGGCAACCCAGGAGAAGCCCCCTGGCAGCACCAAGAGCACCAGGGCTCAGCCCCCAGGTTTTTGGTCCCTCTTTACCTTAATTTTCTGCTGCTGGGTACAGGTGGCCTTCTCATGCTGAGTCAGCTTTTTCTTCAGCTCCTCCACCTGGAAGAACATGGCATGGTGAGATCAGCTCCAGGCACAAAACTACCATCTTCCTGTGGAGGAGCACATCCCCTCCTCTCTAGCCAGCTCTAAGGCACGATGAAGAAATTTCCTGCCACAGGGCAACCATGCAGCACCCCCCGCTGCCAAGGACTGTCACCCATGGCAAGGTGACAGTCATCCCATGTTAGTCCTTAGAGGAAGGCTGGTTGGAACTACCCAAGTGTAAGGGGTAGCCACATGCTAGAAGCAAAGCCTGTGTCAAGTTCCCAGTGCTTGCAACCTGGAGTCCCACAAGTCATCCAGCACTCTTGACACAGGTAGTACTTGCTGCTCCAAGTTCTGGTCTGACCATGCTCTCCCTGCTCCAGCGGATGCTTGAGGAGCCCCTAGCCCCCTGCACATAGCCAAAAGGCCTCTGCAGAGTCCTGAGCAGCTCTGGCTGGGACTGGACAGGGAAATGGGGCTTTTCCAGCATTGTTTCCCAAGTGCTAACTCCTACCACATCTGGACCATGCTGTCTGAGCACAGCTGTTCCTAAGAGTTGTGCCAAGAGCTGGGCCTTGGTTAAAGGTGGAGGGAAGCCATCACAGCACTGACAGTCCTACACTGAGGAGCCCTGGATGCTCCTGGCAGCCACTTGCTGTGTGTGCTGCCACAGGGCATGCGAAAAGCCATGCCAAGTTGCAGGCACCAATGTGAGGGGGCAGGTAACAGGATGGGGCCCCTATGGCTACTCCTCTGAATCTGAAGGTGCTCAGAGACCAGGAGCCAAGTGCCCCATGCCTGGGTCCATACTGTGAACAGTTCACAAGAGGAGAGGGTGGCTCCAGTGGGAAGTGACAAATGAGGAGGGCTGTGCACTGTCACTAAGCAGCCAGCACTTGGTGTGTGTTACCTGCTTAGTTTGGTCCTTCTGGATTATCTCCAGCTGCTCTACCTGCAAAAGCACAAAAGGTAGAGGTGAGTACACAGCTGGAACACAGTTAGTTTTTAACAGAATCATGATATCATTTGGGTTGAAAAAGCCCTCTAAGGATTGAGTCCAACCATTCCCCCAGCACTGCCAAAACCACCACTAGTCCATGTCCCCAAGTGCCATATCGACATGTCTGTTAAATCCAAGGATAGGGACTCCACCACTACCCTGGGCAGACTGTGGCTTGACTGGACCTTTTCAGGGAAGGAATTTTTTCCTAATATCCAACCTAAGCCTCCCCCAGCACAACTTGAAACCATTTCCTATTGTCATGTCACTTGTTAATTGGGAGAACAAGTTACCTGGGAAACNGCAAAAGCACAAAAGGTAGAGGTGAGTACACAGCTGGAACACAGTTAGTTTTTAACAGAATCATGATATCATTTGGGTTGAAAAAGCCCTCTAAGGATTGAGTCCAACCATTCCCCCAGCACTGCCAAAACCACCACTAGTCCATGTCCCCAAGTGCCATATCGACATGTCTGTTAAATCCAAGGATAGGGACTCCACCACTACCCTGGGCAGACTGTGGCTTGACTGGACCTTTTCAGGGAAGGAATTTTTTCCTAATATCCAACCTAAGCCTCCCCCAGCACAACTTGAAACCATTTCCTATTGTCATGTCACTTGTTAATTGGGAGAACAAGTTACCTGGGAAACCCCCATCTGGCTGCACCCTCTTTTCAGGGAGCTGTTTCACCCTTTCAGGGGACAGATGGTCCCCCCTGAGCCTGCTTTTCTCTAGGCTTAGCCTCTGAACTAGCAACTTAGCTGATGCTCATCAAACTCATGCTGCAGATGATTCCCCAGCTTTGCTGCCCTTCTCTGGAAACACTCCAGCACCTCACTGTGACAGTCCCTTTCATACCTAGGAATGTGCCCCACACCCCAAGTTCTTGTGCTGAGCAGGACATGAATTCAGGGGTCTGCAGAAGGCTGAACACACTCCTTTTCCAGGAGGGCTCCCCCACTCACAGCCCTGCTGGGAGTGGCACCCCTACCTGAGTTGTCAGTCTTTGCTTCTCTTCCAGGAGTTTCTTCCTCTCTTCCAGGGCTGCCGTTTTGCTGCTCTCATACTCCTTCTTCATATCCTCCAGCTTCTGTACTGCCTCCTTAGCCTCCTGCCTGCTGCTGGTCACCAGCTTCTCAGATGCTGCCCGCAGCTGCCCCAGCTCCTGCATGTGCCGCTCCCTGACCTGGCCCAGTTCCGCCTCGAGCTGCTGCTGCCCTTGGCTGCGGCTCTTGCTGAGCCCCTGGTTCTCCTCAGCCAGCCGAGCATTGGCCTGTTGCAGCCCTGCCAGCTGTGCCCCTGCCTCTGCTGCCTCAGCCTGCAGCCGCTGAATGGCTCGGTCCTGTTCTGCCAGCCGCTCCCGCAGTGACGGCACCTCAGCCACCTCCAGCTTGGCCTGTGCTAGCTCGGCTTGCAGCATGGACATGGCTTTTGCTCTCTGCTCCAGGTCCTGGTGGTGCTGGCTTTCCAGGGAGGCACGCTCGGCCTGAGCGCTGTCAAGCTTCTGTTGCAGGGCAGCCAGGAGCTGCTCCTTCTGTAGGCACTTGTCCTGGCAGACCTTGGCCTCCTGCCGCAGCTCATCCTCCCGCTCGCTTTGACAATGGCGGTCCCTCTTCAGGGCCTCGATGGTCATCCGCTGCTTCTCCATCTCTTCCTGGCACCGCTGCACCTCCACCTTCATCAATGAGCACCTCTCAGCTGCACGGGAGGCTGCGGTGGCCATCTCTGTCTGCAGCACCCGCAGCCTCTCCTCCAGCTTCTTGCTCTTCTCTGACTCAGCCAGGATCAGGCGTTTCAGCTCCTTGCTCTCCCCTTCCTTCTCTGTCACCTGGCGATGGAGGATGGAGACCTCATGCTCCAGGCTGCTGATCAGGCTGTTTTTCCTCTCCATCTCCTGGAGACACTGGGACACTTGCTCCTTCCAGCTCTCCTTCTCCTGCACAGCAGAGCGGAGGGACACCAGCTCCTTCTCTGCAATCCGCAGCTGATCCACAGTGCCTTCCAGCTCCTTGGATTTGAGCTTCTCCTGGGAGAGCTGCTGGGAGACTCCCTCCAGTGCCTCAGCAGCTCTCTGGGCATCCGCCTCCAGCTTGGCCACGTGCTGGGCTGCTGTTTGCTCTGCCACAGCCATCTTCTCCTGCAGGGAGGAAATCTCAGCCCTTAGCTTCTGCTCCTCATTCTCCTTCTCCTTTGCCCATGCCTGAGCACTGGACAGGTCAGCCTGGAGGCCAGCCAGCTGCTCTGCCTGGGTCTCCAGCACAGCCACCTTCTCCTGCTCAGCCTGCAGCTGCTGGCAGGCCCGGCTGTGCTCCCGGCTCAGCACCTGCATTTCCTCCTTCAGCCGCCTGAACTCTTCGTCCTCCCCTCGGGCAACAGGAGAGGCTCCCATAGGCTGCTCCCGGCTCTCCTCCAGCACCTGGCGTGTGGCCAGCTCCTCACCCCGCTCCAGCAGAGCTGCCTCCCGGTCCTGAACCAGCTGCTGTCTCTCTGCCTCCAGCTCAGCAATCCTGGCCAGGTTGCCCTCCAGGCACTCAGCTGCCCGTCTCTTCTCGTCCTCCAATATACCCTCAGTGTTCCGCAGGGATTCCTCCAGGAAGAGCAGCTGTTCCTGCAGGCGGCTGTTCTCCCGGGCCAGCTTCTCCTTCTCAGCCAGCCTCTGCTGGCTGTCCTTTAGCCTGGCCTCCAGCTCCTGCAGCTGGGCTTTCAGTGCCTCTGCTGCCACTCCCTGCTGCTGTTGGGCACCCAGCTCCAGAATCTGGGCTTCCAGTTCTCCGACCTTGCGGCTCAGTGCAGCCTTCTCCTCATCTACAGCCTGCAGCTGGCTGCTCAGGGATGCGTTGGCCTGCTGGAGCTGCTGCAGGGCAGAGTCTCTTTCCCGCAGGGTCTGCTCATGCTGGGCACTGAGGGCAGCCAGCCTCTCAGCCTGGTCCTCAGCAGCCCGTGCCTGCAGGTCTCGCTTCAGCCTCTCTCGAGCCCGGTGGCTCTCAGAGAGGGAGTTCTGGAGGCTGGTGACAAGGCTGTCCAGCTGCTGCTTCTCCTCCTCCAGCTGCACTCCTTTGGCAGTGAGGCTGGACACCTCCTGCTTCAGCTCCTCTAGCTGGCAAAGAGAAGAGCAGGGAGACTGAACTGGGTCTGACTGAGACAGAGAGATAGTGCTGCTCAGCAGTAGCCAAAACACTGGTGTGTTATCAACACCTTTCCAGCTACCCATGCAAAGCACAGCACAGTGAAAGCTTCTAGGGGAAAATGAACTCTTAACATTCCCCCCCCAGCAAGGGTCTGGGAGTGGGCAAGATCCTGGGAGGGGACACAATAAGGCCAACTGACCCAAATTAACCAAAAGGACATTCCACACCATATGGTGGCAGCTCAGATATAAAAGCTAAGGGACGTAGGAGGAACAGGGGGCAGTCATTATTTTACTTTTTGCCCTCTGGACCANAGCTACCCATGCAAAGCACAGCACAGTGAAAGCTTCTAGGGGAAAATGAACTCTTAACATTCCCCCCCCAGCAAGGGTCTGGGAGTGGGCAAGATCCTGGGAGGGGACACAATAAGGCCAACTGACCCAAATTAACCAAAAGGACATTCCACACCATATGGTGGCAGCTCAGATATAAAAGCTAAGGGACGTAGGAGGAACAGGGGGCAGTCATTATTTTACTTTTTGCCCTCTGGACCAACCACTCCATGTGCTGAAGCCCTGCTTCCCAGGAAGTGTCTAAACATCACTGGCTGATGGGAAGTAGAGATAAAATTTTCTCTTCGCTTACGCACACATAAACTTTCACTTTTCCTTTTTTGCTTTAGTACATTGCCTTCAAGATCCTGGGAGGGGACACAATAAGGCCAACTGACCCAAATTAACCAAAAGGACATTCCACACCATATGGTGGCAGCTCAGATATAAAAGCTAAGGGACGTAGGAGGAACAGGGGGCAGTCATTATTTTACTTTTTGCCCTCTGGACCAACCACTCCATGTGCTGAAGCCCTGCTTCCCAGGAAGTGTCTAAACATCACTGGCTGATGGGAAGTAGAGATAAAATTTTCTCTTCGCTTACGCACACATAAACTTTCACTTTTCCTTTTTTGCTTTAGTACATTGCCTTATCTCAACCTACTAGTTCTTTTCCATCTTATTTTTCTCTCCCCTATCCTGCTGAGAAAGCGAGTGATAGCGGGGCTTGGTGGGCAGCTGGTGCCCAGCCAAGATCAGACTACTACTGGGACAAAATATGCACCCTCTAGGTGTTATTCAAGCTGTAGCCAACATGCTCACAAGAGCTCCACATGCTGCATCCCACTGGGAGCTGCCCAGTGCCTGCCTTCCCTCCCATCAAACCTTGCTTTCCTGTCAGCCTTGTCCACTCTGCTCCCTTGGACCAAACACCTTTTTCTCACCATGCAGGAGATGTTCTCTTCACAACCAATTCATGTTGTGGGAGGCTGGGGGAGCCACCAGTTCCCTGGGAGCAGTATTTGCAAATTCAGCCCAAAAGGGGCTCTCCCAGAGAGACACATCCCTTATCCAGCAGCAGAGAGCAGCAGGCTCTGCCCCACATGGCTTTGCCATGCATCTCCTGGCACCTGCTGCTCTCTCCAGCTGGAGTAGTTTACCATTCAAGCCCTTACTCCAGGAGCCCCAGTGTACCTTCAAAATGTCACCCATGACTTCTCCCTTCTCCTGGGTGCTGCACTCCTCTAGCTTGGCCAGCTGGTCCTCCAGCATAGAAATCTTTCCCTGTAGAATCTCGATTTTCTCTTCTGAGCATTTCTGGGGACAGAGATGGGACTGAGCACAGTGCAAGACAGAAAAGCCAACCAACCAAGGAGAGGTACAGCCACCCAGTCAGTACTGACACCATGCTTTTGCAGCAGCTTTGTCTCTCCCCACTGCAAGGACAGCAGTCTGCCCCAACATGGGAAAACCTTCCTGGGAACAGGGAGAAGCTTCCCACAGGAGCTGACAGTTACACAGCTTCTCCCCATGTGCTGGCACAAATGGGCAGGAGGCTCCTGGCTGCTGCACCCAGCCTGCAGCTGGCATGTCCCCCAGCTGGGGGGGGTATGGGGAAGCTGCAGGGGGGCACCCACCACTCCCCAGACCCCCTGACCTTATCCTGCAAGGCAGCATGCAGCTCCTTCTCCAGCTGTCGCTGCTTTTCCTGCGACTGTGCCATGGCACTGTTGTGCTCCTCCGAGAGCTCATTCAGGGCTCGCTGAAGCTGGACCATATTGCTGGCGATCTCCCGCAGCTGCCAAGTGAAAATCCACCCAATACAGAAGAGGGTCAGAGTGTGCCTTTGCTGTCCAGGGCTCTGCCTACTCCCCATTCCCAAGAGCTGTAGCACACATGGCCATCCTGGGTTCTGGGTGCTCACCACATGCAGGCAGCTCCACCCAATCCCCATTCCCCCACCACAGTTTGGAATCAGGATCCAGAGCCCAAGGCAGGCTTGGTTGCTGGGTCAAAGAACACATTAGCAGAACCATAAACATCCCAGCATCTGGCACTGCTATCAAATCCTCCCCCCCCTGGGTTCCATCACAACCAACTGGCCTGTAGGGACACAGAGAGGACACTGCATCCCATACCTTGAAGGAAAGATCCCCATTCTCCTCAGAGAGCTGGCTGATTTTTCGGTCCATCTGGGCTTTTTCAGTCTTCAGGTCCTGGCACTGCCTGAAGGCCTCATGCAGGCGCCCCACCAGGCTGTGGGAAAGGAGGTGGTTAAGGAGGGGGTGCATGCTGGTGGCAGGCAAGGATATCACTAGGGATTAGTGCTGCTGGATATTGCCAAGCAAACTAAAGGTTCCAAGGGATCTCCATGCCTTGCTGTGACTCTACCATCAACCCAACTCTAAAACTGGGTCCCAACAGGTGGCAAAGCAGAGTAGAGATAAGCAATGTTTGTGCTTCGCAGAAGCCCAACCACTCCAAACTGAGAGCAGAGGCAGCTGTGGGACTCCACACACACTCCTGCAAAGGGAAATAAGTGAGGAAAGGTCAAAAAAGACATGGCACTTCCAGTGGAGGCTGGGCAGCCTTCCTGAGTAAACAATGGCACGGGGACAGAGCAAAGATCAGAACGAAATGTGACAAGGTGATTTCAAGTGTGTGAGGAAGCCCAGTACATAGGATCAAAGTAAAGGCCTGGGAAAGGGGCTGGAGTCAGGAGTTTTAGGATCACCCTGAAAGCTTCCCCTTTTCCAGGGCAGGTGAGACCCACATGAGCAGCACACCCTTTTTACGTAACAGGAAAGCTGCCCCCATGCAGAGTTTGGGTTAAGAGTGGGCTGTTAGAACAGGCTGCATGGTTTGAGACTGAATCCATACCCACTGCAATAAAAAATGGGCTGCAGGCCATAACTGCCCTGAGGGCATGGGCAGCATGATGGCAGCATAGCCATGTCATGGACTGATCCCACAGCGTGGGCAGCAAGGCAGGAGGGGATTCTGCCTCCAGCTCTGGGGTCCCCAGTATCTCAAAGATGTGGAGCTGCTGGAGCAAGTTCAGAGGAGATGCTCCAAGGGCTGCTGAAGCCACTCTGCTCTGGAGACAGGCTGGGAGAGACCTGGGGGTATTCAGCCTGGAGTGGAGAAGGCTCCATCACCTGAAAAGGGCTCCAAGACAGCTGGAGAGACACTTTGGACAGGAGTCTGGAGTGACAAGACAAGAGGGAATGGCATCCCACTGACAGAGGACAGGGTTAGATTGGATACTGGCCAGAAATTCTTCCTTGAGAGGCTGGTGAGGCCCTGGCACAGGTTGTCTAGAGAAGCTGTGGCTGCCCCATCCCTGGAAGTGCTCAAGGCCAGCTTGGATGGGGCTTGGAGCAACCTGGTCTACTGGAAGATGTCCCTGCCCAAGGCAAGGCATTCCAGCTGAATGAATTTTAAGGTCCCTTCCAACCCAGACCCTCTCTTGATTCTGTGCCTGCTGTCTTCTCCCCAGGGCACAGCAGCAGAGGAACAAGAAAGTGGTTTGCTTTCTCCCCTGTTTCATGCACTGCTAGGGAAGAGACAGACAACATAGACTCTGGGGATGTGGGAGTGACAAGGTCCCACCTAGAAGGTTGGAGGGGATGTTCCTGGAGGATTACCTCTCATTCTTCTCCCTCAGCTCCTCAATTTCTTTGGGCTCCAGACGGTCTTCAGCCTGCTTCTCACTGAGCTTTACCAAGCGATCAATCCGCTGCTGCATCGTGGTGATCTGAGCATCTGCGGAAGGGGCAAGAAAGGGCCCATTACCAACTTTTCATGTCACCCAAAGCCCCCACAAGAGCATTTCTGCACAGAAACCCTCTACAAGAGGAGATCAAAGAGCCAGACTACCAGCGCTGCTGCTCAGCATAGGTGGTGTTTCAGTCATGGCTTTTGTTGCCCAGGATATGTAAGAGAATACAAGACAGAAGAAGGAACCTGGAGTCTCACTTGCGGCCTGGCAGGATGGACCATGCTTGAGCAGAATTGTGGTGGGGTCACAACAGAAAAACAGAGAAACAAGGGAAGATCTCTGCCCCACAGACGCCCTCCCTGCACCTCAGGATATCCTGCTAGTGACTGACCCTTCTCCATGACGAGCTTGTTATTCTCCGCCACCTCCACCTCCAGCTCTTCCCGGTTCTCTCTCTCAAAAGCCAGCTGCTCCTTCAGCCGCCGCAGCTGAAACTGGGGGGTCTGCATGATGTCCCCCATGGGTGAAGAGGGAGTGCTGGGCAGGCTGCAGGGAGACACACACACAGCTGGATTATCCTGAGCCAGTCCAGGCCCCATGCAGCCAGACCCACTCTGCTACCCCCACTCTGGGGCAGGTTCTCCTGCCTGGCTCCCCAAGGAAAAGCATTTGCCCCTGGAGACCTCCAATAAAAGAGCAGTTTTTATATTACCTCCTATATTGAAATTGTCTTGTATGTGTGTTGTTTTGTTCCTAGATTTTTAAGGCAGCAGTTCCTCCCCCTTCTGGTTCAACCCTCTTCCGGAGCCCTCCTTTTGCTAGTTGTTTATGGGAAAGTGTCTTGGGAGGGTGGCTCATCCTTGGTTCCCAAAAGAACCAAGATTAGGATAGGGTTTTTGGAATGTGTTTTGTCTTTCAGTCTGTCAGGGTAGGAAAAATACTGGAGACAGATAGGAACTATGTAACTAAGTAACAGTCTACAGAGCTACGAATATGTATGAAGAAAATACAAAAGCAAAAATCATTTTGGCATCAGGTTTACGGGAATAGCTTTGATACCACATCACTTGAGCAGAAAGGCCATGCTCCTCCTCCTGCCTGTACTATCACCAACCTCTAAATGCTGGGCAAAAACCACCTCCAGCATGCCCAAGTAGCCATCCCTGCTTGTGTCACCCATAGTGTGGTCCCACAGGGTTGAAGCAGTGACCGCCCCCCTGTGCTGGGCACTGGTGAGGCACCTCCAATCCTGGATTCAGTCGTGGACCCCTCACAAGAAAAGACTCTGAGATGCTGGAGTGTATCCAGAGGACAACAGAGGTGGGGAAGGGTCTGGAGCATGAGTCTGATGAGGAGGAACTGAGGGAGCGGGGGGGGCTCAGCCTGGAGAAAAGGAGGCTCAAGGGGGACCTTCTCAATCTCTACAACTCCCTGAAAGGAGGATAAGGCCTGTTGAGTGTTGGTCTCTTTTCCCAGGTAACAAGGAACAGGACAACAGGAAATCGTCTCAGGTTGTGCCAGGGGAGGTTTAGGCTGGATATTGGGAAAATTCCTTCCCTGAAAGGGTTGTCCAGCCATGGCATAGACTACCCATGGCAGCGGTAGAGTTCCCATGGTTGGAGGGATTTACAAAAACCATGCAGATGTGACATATGGAGACATGGTTTAGTGGTGGCCTTGGCAGTGCTGGGGGCACAGCCGGACTCAATGGTCTCAGAAGGCTTTTCCAACCTGAATGATTCCATGATTCTAAAAGCAGCTCAAGTGCAAGCTCCCCCCCCACCATCCATCCCCGCATCATGTCCCCTCTTTCCTCATTTTCCCTGGCAGCCAGGAGGCAGGGCACGTACTTGGTGCTGGGGAAGGCGGCGATCTTCTGCAGCTCCAGGAAACGCACCTCTCGCTTGTGCGGGAGAGAGAACGGTGGGGAATGCTCCTCAAAGCTGCTGCTGGACACACTGGATGAGGATGGCTCTGCTGGAAATAAAAAGGGAGAAGAACGCTGTGATCTTTAATATCTAAGAGGCTGAGCAGCTGAAATTTGAAGGGTACAGGAACCACAAATTCTAGTGGGGATGAAACAGCCCAAATGAGGAAGCCATAAAGCTGCCCTACATTCTCATCCCTCCTGCTCCACAGTCCTTCCCCAGCAACTCTGCTCCACTGTCAGCATCCCACCCGCTCCACTCCTCCAGGGAAAGGCTGAGGTACTGCTGAGCACCAGCAGGTCTAAGGCAACCCTGCTCTTGGAGTTTACAGGGCATGGTTTTGTAGCTGAAGGCATCTGGGTAGTGCAGCTGTTTTTATGGCTGGGCAGCTATAGCAGCACAAACAGGAGGAAAAGTCAGGGCCCAGCACTTACCTTTCCTCTGCAGAAATGGCTCCAGATTCTCATTCAAGCACTCCTCATTATCCAGCACAAATTTGAGGATTGATGCCAGTTCAACCTGTGTTGGAGGAGCTGCAGAGTTAGTGGCTCTGCTGCAGGTCACAGGCAGCAGCACAGAAGGCATGGGGTAATGGGGAGTTCCCTGCCTGCCTGTGCTGCTGCCCACACTTGACACCACAAGCTTTTGATAGCCCAAAACTACCAGTGAGCACCACGGTGCTCACTCCACACTGTCTTTCAATGGGACCCAGGAAGGCAGGTCTCGGAGCACCTCTCCCAAAGGCACCACTGCTTCCCCCTACACCCCAGATCCAGAGGAGGAACCCCAAAGGGATTACCTGAGTCTTGTAGTCAAATTCACACCAGTCCCCAGGGTTCTTGGAACTCATGGAGGTGTGATACAGGAGCAGCACAGCCACCTGAGCAAGGCAGGAAAAGCATCACTAACCCCAGGCCAGTCACAAGCACACTGGTGGGACTAAAACATGCCATGCAGTTACCTTGGCCAGCGCCAGCTCATCTCCATCCAGGAGTTTCTGTGCAGAGACCAGGTTCTCTGCAGCCAATTTGTGCCTGCAGTGCTCTGCAACATGAAGCAGAATTCTCAGTCATACAAGGAATGTATGCTGCCTCCCCTGAGGTGACACTCATGGCCAGGAGGGCACTGTAATGCATCCCCAAGGAGAAGGAACATAGGGCAGGATGGGCTCTAGAGCTCAGATCCCAGTGGTCAGCCTTGGCCATTAACTCTGACCAACTTTCATTCCCCTCCCTGGAACCCCCACTAAATTCCAGCCTCCCCACCTTGGCATCTCCCCTCAACATCAGCACAAACAGAGAGTTCCACCTCTGGAGGATGGGATATGGTGTCTTCCCTCCACGAAAGGCTGAGCAAGAGTGTGAGATACTTCCCATTTCCCCCCCCAGGATTTCTGCTTGGGTAAAGGTTTTCCACTGGGATTTGAAGAACTTGAGTCCAGGTACCCAACTAGGAAAGCTGCTCCAAGGCAGCTTCACCAGAGCAGCCACTAGCACCCTGCCCTTCACACCCAGGACCTTCTTTGCTCCGAACCCAGGCTCTGGCAAGGATTTCCATCTCGAAGTTTCCCAATCAGGAAGGTTTCCCTTCCACAGGCTGCTGCAGGAAAGCTGCTGGCACCTCACAAAGCTGCTGATGCGAGGTGGGGGGGGGTCAGTTTGTGTAGGTGGAAGCTACAGACAGCAGACCAGACTCCCTCAGAGGTCAGGGGCACCGAGCAGGGGCAGTTGCTTTCCCCAGCACTAGTGGAGGGTCTTACTCTGCAGGAAACCATGAATGAAGGAGATCCTCTCCGGCAGCGGCTGCTCCAGCACAGACTCCCCCTCCTTGCTCCCGTGGCTGGAAGAGTGCAGGGTTTGCATTAACTCCTTCTGGAGGCATTAGACCAATGCTGAGTTTTGTGCAGCAGGGTTCACTGAGCCAGGGGGTGGCTCTGAGGCACTGCTCTGTCTTCTGCCCCCACACCAGGGCCAGCAGAGCCAGGGCAAACCACGCCATACACAGGAGCGGAATGCCCTGTGATCTCCCTGCTGCGAGAGCAGCTGGAGCTGGGCAGCTGACACCCCCCCCCGCACTGCTTCCTATTCTGCCTGCCAGCCCTGGCATCTGGCACAGCACAGGGAGCTTGTGGTGGCCCCACCGGCTAGGAAGCACCACAGGGACCAGTCCATGCACGGAGCCTCAGGCTTTTCTTGCTGGATTTTAGGAAGGCTGAACTTATTTGTGACTACACTCTTCCTGAGCAGCTACCAGTTGATAGAATATCCTGAGTTGGAAGGGACCCACAAGAGTCATTGAACCCATTTCTGCAGCTCAGAAACAGCATGCCCAAAACCCACACCAATCATGCTTGACCAGCATTGCTTCAGTACTGTCTCTTACTACCAAGGTGCCAAAAACAGAAACCTGGCCAGGGACAGGGGCTGCCACGAGGATTTGCTCCTCCTCATGGACTTCTCCTGGTGCCACCAGGAGCTCCTCAGATCAGCCAGCTGCTGCCCTGCTGCCACCCCACTTCATCAAGCAATGGCCAGGCCTCTTTAGAGAGCACACGCCACCAGGATCCCTACTAATCCGAGCTGGAGCACAGACCCAAGAGATTAACCAGGTCTGACTAAATATATCTGTGGTGCAGGCAGCTCCTTCCTCCCCACCCACTGCAGGCAGATCCCTGCTCCAGGCAGGCTCTCCTCACCCCACACAGGAGGTAATCATAGCAGACAGGCTCCCAGCGAGCCTCCCACCGGAAGGGTTTGAAAGCAATGCAGCCTCACACCCTCTCAATTTGTTTAGCCAGCTCCTTAACCACCAGGCTTCGTCCCACCTCTTGACGCCCATTATGGCCTGTAGATTTTAGTTGCCCCTTGCTCCCAGGCAACAAACACAATTCCTGAAGGAGGCATTCCTCTCACCGCAGGTCCCAGGATGGAGCAAACAGGCTCCATCCTGACCACAATATACTCAGCAGCCACCTGACATCCCCAGGCAACAGAAGCACTTCATGAGGCAGAAACTGTCATTCTTCACACTGCTTTCATACAAGGCTTCCTCAGGATCCCAAGGCTGCCACTCAAGACTTGCTGGGCTGTTCCCTCAGCAGAGCAGCATCAAAGGAAATGAATAATCTGTGCAGCTACAGGAACCCCCGTGCCACTGGCAGCAGCACTCAGGTCTTTTCTTCAACGCCAGGAGCGAACCCAGATGTTAAGTGCCAGATGTGATAACAAGTCTCAAATGACAGGAACTCTGACCAAAACATTCCCTGGGCAGCTCTGTGGGACTCAACAGCTCTACAGGCAGACCCCAGCTGTGCAGTGGCACAAAGGAGATGGAGATCCCAGCATCTCATATACCAGAGGAGGAATAAATACCCCAAGACACCCACTCCCACCCTGCCCAAGAAGAGAGCCCCTTAACTCCTGGGGGCCAAGGCCATGGCTCCAGGAGGCAGCCCAGACCCAGCTGTGTGGTTTGAAATGTACACACAGCTCCCCATACTCACATTTTGTGTATAATTCTGATGAAGACACTACAGTCCTGGAGCTGGGACAGATTATTGAGGGGATCAGGACAAACCTTTGTGCTGTTCACCTATAAATGGGGTGGGACAGTCAGAAGGCAGAAACCAAGACAACATTGTGCTGTGCTACCCACCACCTCCAGTCCTCTGGACCAGTCTTCTTGTCCTGGCAGGGGACAAGAAGACTGGTCTGGGTGTGAAAATAAATCTACCCCTCCAAACCACCCCTTCCCAGGGAAGGTGATGCCCACAGTTCCACATCTGGGAGTCTGGCACAGGTCCCATTCATCAATCTGCTGGAGCCCCTCTTCTCTGGAGAGGCTGAGAGACCAGGGGGTGTTCAGCTTGAAGAAAAGAAGGCCCTAGGGAGACCTTAGAGCCCTAGCCAGTGCCTAAAGGGGCTCCAAAAGAGCTGGAGAGGGACTTTGGATAAAAGCCTGGAGTGACAGGACAAGAGGGAATGGTTTCTCACTGACAGGGAGCAGGGTTAGATGGGATACTGGGAAGAAATTCTTCCCTGTGAGGGTTGCCCAGAGAAGCGTGGCTGCCCTATATCTAGAAATGCTGAAGGCTAGGCTGGATGTGGTTTGGAGCAACCTGGTCTAGTGGGAGGTCTCCCTGCCCATGGCAGGACATTCCAGTTGAATGAGCTTAAAAGTCCCTTCTAACCCAAACCATTCTATGAGTTTTTGCTTGGACACAGCAGTGCTTTGTGAGACAGATCCAGCAATCCCTTCACAGCACAGCTGCTGCCTGCTTCAGGCTCAGCTCTATCTACCAGGCAGTTTCCATGACCGGACCAAGCCATTCCAGCTTTTCTGGTTACTCAACAGGAAAGGTGAGCAAGGCTTCTCCTGCAAACACCCACCTGCCCAGTAGGAACTGGGCTACCCTAGCACCTGCCCCAGCCACAATCCCTCCTGTCACAAGCTCCAGCACCGTGCCCCAAAGCTGCCAGTGCTGGCAGCAGCATGTCCCACCTATGCAGTGAGCTCCAGCAGAGGCAGCGGGACTTACCCAAGCAAGAAGAGCAGCAACTCTTGCGCTGTGAAGAGACATCGTGGCCAGCCTGTCAGGTCCCTGCCCAGACCTAAAAACACCAACAAAGGTGGGGGGAGGGCAATAAAAAATGTAAAGTATAGTAATTATGTTACTAAATTACTTGCACCCAGCACCAGGCATTTGTGCCCACCAAAGGAGGATGTGTCCCAGCATCTGGCCAGCTGTGTGGGAGCAGCCAGCATCCTCCTGCTTCCCCACAGGCACAGAGTGGGGAGCAATGCTGAGCAGCAGCCAGGTCCACTCCCACAGATTAGGATCCTGACAAGGTGTCAATGGAAAACTGCTGCTCGGGGTCCACATTCTCCTGCTGTGCCTTCTTCCCTCCCTCTCACCTCCAAATGTCACTAACATTTCTTGCCTGGCAAGGCAGTGGCCAAGCCACTGAAGTGCTGCCAGCTCCCCTTCTCACTGCTGCTAGTGAAAGAACCACCTGCTGGAGGCACAGGGAGCTCGCCGGGCATCGCTGCATTGGGTGGGAGCAGGGATGAGCTGCCCTGACGCGATCTGGGATCACTGCCAGGTCCCCTTCACAGCGACCTTTGCCTCCACACTGGCTGCCCCCAGTGCCACCCTGGTAGTCTTCCAGGGGAGGGGACTGCTGGGAGCCAAAAAGTCACCCAGATGAGGTGAGGCTCCTCACCCTGTATTGCACCTGGACACCTGCACCATGACGGGCCAGGAGCCTGGTTGGGATCTGCAGCTGCTCTGCACAGCACAACCAATCAGTCATGGCGGCTTTGGGGACTACAGAGCTCCCACTGCCGTCAGCCCAGCTGGAAAGCATGGGATCCTCAGCACGACAGGTCCTCCCTCCAATTTGGCTAAAACCCAGCTCCTTGTCCCATCGCTGGATAACTCGGCAACTACTGTCCCTCCACCCGGTGGCACAGCCGGGACCTCTCCCTAAAAATCCACCCAAAGGTACCAGGCAAAAGCATTCGTGGCAGCACTGGATGCAGATCCTCGGAGAAAACCATGTTCCACCAGCGTCGAATGGGGTTTTACCAGAACCAGCAACACACTGGCGCCTGGTGTGAGATCTGGACGGGCAGGGCTACCCGCTCCTGCCGCGGTCACGGCCTGGCTTGCCACTGGTGACACTGGCCACCTTGAGCATCTGAGACAACGCCATGACCCTCCGTGAGGACGTGCCATTCGTGATAGCAGGCGGGAAGTGGCTGGGGAGCCCGCCAGCGGCCGTGAGCGCCTTCCAGCCGCATCCCCGAAGAAAGCAGCTGCAGGGGGGCGGTGGGGATCGAGGAAGGAGCCCGGAGGCGGCGGCAGCCGCGGCGGCGTTGTCCTTCCCCGCTTTCCCCTGCGCCGCTCCGGTCACAACACGGCGTTACGCAAGCCCGCGCTCCGGAGCTCCCGACGTGCCAGCGCGCCGGGGGGACGCGCCCGCGGGCCCCGGGCTGTCCCAGGCCAGGGCTCCGGCTGCGGGAAGCACCGAGGCGGAGTGAGCGACCCACGGCAGGGCCCGCGCACGGCCGGGCCCGCAGCTGGCGCGGGGCGGAGGGGGAGAGCAGCCGCCGACCGGAGCGCCCGGATGTTGGCGAGCACGGCGCGGCCACCCGCGGCCCCGGGGACCCGCACCTCGGGGGCTGGCGAGGCGCTGGGCCGGGAGCCGTGCTCAGCGGCGGGAGCTGGGCGAGCTAAGCTTCGCCGCCCTCTCCTCCCTCCCCCTCCTCCGCGCCAGCCCCGTGGAAAACAAAACAAGGAAGAGGCAGAAAGTCTTTGTTGGGGCCTTACCGGGGCCGCGCGGCCGTCGTCGGCGCGCTGGGGTTAATCTGCCATGAGCGCTGGCAAGCCAGGGAGGGCCAGGGAAGCAGCGGCCACGCACAAAAGAAAAGTTGTTGAGCTTCTCTTCGGCGGGGCTGGCAGGCGGCGGTTCCCCTTCCTGGCCCTGGGCCATCCCACGTCACCGCGCCGGGGCCGTGCTCGTTAAAGGCGCACGGCACAGAAACCTCCGGCGCCCCGCCATGGGGAAGGGGAATCGTCCGGCCCCGGGCGCGCTCACGGCCGTCACCCTGCCCAGGCCCCGAGTGACGGAGAACTGGTGGGGCCGGCACAGACCCGCTCCCGGCCCCAGCGCAGCTCAGGAAAAGCCGGGGGCTCGGCAGAGAATGGTCCCCGATGCTACGTCTCTCTCTAATCTGACTGGAGTCACATCCCAGCTGACCCCTGAAAAACTCCCCCCGATACGCACACACCCCGCGCCCACGGATTCAACGGGAACCGGACCCTACGGGCCGCCAGCTAAACTAGGGAGGAGTCGGGCGAGGAAGGGACGCTCACCCCTCGCTGCTGTTCCGGAGACCCTCGGAAGTCATCTCCGCAGCGTCCGGGCTGCCTGAGGAGGCTCAGGGCCGCAGGATGGGGCTGCCCCGAGCACGGCACAGGAAGGGCACAAGGAAAAGGTTCTTTCAAACCGGCGCTGGGGGCAGCAGAGGAACCCGCGAGGAGCGCGGCCGCCGAGTGCCGCTGGCGGAGGCTCCGACTTTACCAAGCCCCGGGAAACGAAGAACCACACGCCCGAGCCACAAGGCTCCGGCCGGGACCCCCTCGTCCTTAGGGAAGGGGACGCCTCCGAGCTTGGCCCGAGACGGAGGCTGTGCCACAGGCGTGCCCCGCCGGCCCGACGGTTTCGCGCCTTGCCAGCCTGTGGCACAGCCTCACTCTGCGGCCCTGAGCCCCGCCGAGGGAACCACCGGGCCCACCCCGCGGGTGACCTCAGCTTTCCCCCTACCGTGACCGTGGCCGAGGATTGTGTTCGTCTTCGGCGTAGCCGGGGCTCCAGCCGTACTGATGGTCCTGTACCAGACCGAAGCCGCCAGGATCTGGGCCGCGGCCGCTCTTATTCGAACGGCAGCGCCCGCCCCCGCTGCTGCCCATTGGGCCCCGCCGGGCCGGGGGCGTCACACGGGCGGGCGGACCGCGAACCGCGGGGTCCGGGACACATGCGGGATTGTCGGGGAGAGCGCTGTGCCGGTCACCGGGATACACCTGGGACTGTGGGGGAGAGCGCTCTGCCGGTCACCGGGACACACGCGGGGCCATGGTCTACTAGAAGACAAATGCAACAATCCAAGAGAGGGAAACCCTAGTGGTGAGCGGGTTATAGGGCTGCTGTGGCCAAGAACACAAGCAGGGCCCTCCCGGGAAGGTATAGTGACATATGGGACCCCGGGCTGTGGGTCTCAGGCCCCCACTCTGAGATGAGAACACAAGACAGGTGGTTGTGTGGGGCCATATGCAGGGCACGGAGTACTAGAAGCCCACAGTGACTCATGGGACAGGTGGGGGACTTCGGCGGTGTGTCACATGCAGACACCCCACCCTGCCCTGCAGTGCCAGCTAGGCAGCGGTCCTCACCAGCCCCCAAATTTGTCCTGACCTACTAGTGGGGCCTCATCTCACTTGGGGGGTCCTGGGCTTGTCCCCATGGCCACAGCCCTATTTCATCCTGTAGAGGCCCAGAGAAGTTTAGTCATGGACTGGATTGTGGTGGTGGACGCTCCAACCACCGCCCAGAGAAATGCTTGTTAGGCCTTGGCCTTCACAAACAGCACCTGGGCTAAGCCCCTCTTGAGCTTACTGGATGTAATCTGTTCCAAGGAACTAACAGATGCTCATAGAGCATCTGTTTTTTAATGAACTGACTTGGAAACTTATTTTTCTTGCCTGAGTAACAACCCAAGTGTAATAGTATTTTTGTTGTTGAACCTTCAACTAACTCAAATTGTGGCCAGGATGAAAAATTATTATGACTAAAGCCCACTCTCTTGCGACCTTCTAGACAGCAATCCAAAGTGAGACCCTTTGAGCTCTCAATTAAAAGGGGCTAATGCATACTTAAGCCCACTCTCTAATGACCCTATAAACCACAGTCCAAAGTAAGTCTCACTGAGCATTCTATTCCCAGAACATAAGAGAGCTAATGCATATGTCTCAAACATAGATAATTGCATGGCTGTGGAGTCAAGCAAGGACTGTTGGTAATAAACAAGGACTGTTGATATTAACACGCCATGAGAAAGAACAAGATGTGGCTGAAGAAGAGGGGCAAGGTGAGATAGGGCAGCACTGGAAAAACATCCTTGTTGTAGTTCCTACTGATAAGCACAAGACAGTACAGCATAAGCACAGGAATGAATGGCAGGAAGTGGTCATGGACTATAGGGTGGGATTAAGACCACCAAAGACGACCTAAACCCCTCTGACGCATTTCCAGGAAGAAACACCTGAAAGAACAGACTGTGCATGATAATTAATTTGCATAGAAAATGAGAAATCCATCTTCAGGATGGAGAAACCTATCCATAAAAAGGTACCCTGCAATTTCCGTGCCAAGTGTACAATTTACTAGTAAAACTTTCTGATTATTTGCAAACCCTCTGACTTTTGACATTCCTTTTGACCATGAGCATTCATGAATCTTAGGTGCTTCCTTCCCCTTAAAGGTGGGTCATCATATATTCCCTGTCCCCTTGTCTTCTTGGCCCCTGTGGGACATGATCAAAGGGGTGACAAGGGATAGACAGATCTGTGTACCTCGCCCCAACCAGGGCATGGCTGTGTCTGACAGAGAACAGTGGAGACAAGCACTGGATGAACGTGGCTTTATCTACTGTGGCAAAAAATAATAGTAATAAAAAAACCAAACCAAACCAAAAAAAAAAAAAAAAAAAAAACAAAAAAAAAAACAAAAAAAACCNCGAAATAAAGGTCTAAACATGTAAAAAGGAGAAGAGATGGTGTTGGAGCCACCAGGCCCCACACAGAGCATCACATCTGCCTGGCTCCAGCCCACCCGTCCTGGTGACCTGGCACACGGTGCTGACCCCCACCAGGGCCTCCTTGCACCGGCTGTTCCCTTTGTGCTCGTCCCTGTGCAAGGCAGCATCCAGCTGACACAGTCTCCTCCCCACACACACCCATCCACCCACACACCCATGAGGAGGAGAAAGCCTCAAGCAATGCAGGTGGGCTCGACGTGCCAATGATGGGCGCCTTGGCATTTAGTAGGAAACAGGGTATCTGTCCAAGTTCTGTGGCAGCAGCATGGGGAGGGAAGGGATATAAAGAGAAAAAAAATGGGGAAAAAACCAAAAACAACCCCAAGCGGTGAAGCAGCAGCAGTGAGGACAGGTTCAGGGGATGCCAAACTGTACAACCAGTTCTTCTTTGGCGTCGACACGGATCTGTGAGAGCGCACTGAAGGCATAGGCAGCTATCCGGGACACCTGTGGGCATGAGGACATGACTGTGTCACTGGTGGCTGCTGAAACTCCTGGTTATCCCAAAGAAACTGTCGCAGGAAATTAGCCTCCAGCTCTAATGAGTCCCTAAGCCTGTCCTGGGCTTTGTACCCACCTCTAACAAGGCCTTAAACCTGACCTAGGCTTTGCCCTCAGCGCTGGTAAGTCATGTCAGGGCTCTGGGCAAGCCAGGAGGGCATCACTGCTCCTCCATGATAAAGATGTCTCTTGGGAGCATCGCAAGGACTCAGGGCTCACCCTGGCCCTGCTCACCTGCTGCAGGTCTGCAAAGGGGACAGGGTCACTGGCGAGCACTTGGTGCGGTTGGTTAGTCAGGGACGGCAGCAGTGGGAGCTTCTTCCAGTGCGTCAGGTTGTTGCTGAGCATAGCCAGGCGTGTGCTGTGAGGAGAGAGCAGTGAACATCAGTGCCATGCCAAGACATGGGGATACCCAGAGCATGGGTGCTGCAATCCCAGCATCCAGCCCCCTTCACTCCCTGCAGCAGGAGGATGAGGGAGCTTCCAGCTCTCCCACACAGGCCCCTTTCAAGCAGAAGCTTGAAAGTCACATCCAGCCCCCCACCATCTGACCCAAGGGCTGGGTGAACACAGGAGCCCTTTGTCCTGGGCTCTGCCACCTGCACTGCCATGGGCATTCCCTGAGCATGCTGCACCCTGCTCTCCGAGATGCAGTCCTTCTACATGCCGAGTTCAATCCCCCAGGCCAAAACCCCTGGTACCTGCCCAGAGACATACACAGCTGTGAAGGGACTGTAGGCACCCCAGGGGAGAAATGCAGGACCCACCTGTACTGCCTGGCTCTGTCCATGTACTCATGCTGCTCCATGCCCTGGGAATCTGCTGCTGACACGTCAATGATATTGCTGCAGAGACGCAAGACAGTGGCTCCCACTGGATGCTCATTGCTCCCCCTGAGTTCCCTCCCCATCTCAGAGCATCCTCTGACCAGGGCAGAAAAAATCCAGCACCCGCCAGCACCCCAAAAACAAACATCTCAAGGCCAAATTCGCCCAATGAATGCTGCCAGCTGGACGCAAGTGTGCCAGGCTGGAGTGGCTGTTTGCCAGGAAGGAAATGCCAGGGACTGTTTGCCCACAGCTGCCCTGGGGCAGAGGCAAGCAGAGGCTGCAGGAAGCTGGGGGCTGGTCTGGGCTCTGGGGAGCTTGGCATGCAGCCACCTGGAGAGAAAAGGAACCACTGGGAGGACAATGCACTTGGCAGATGTCTTGAGAGCCCTGGTACTGGGCCCTGGACTCACTGAGGACCTGGGCACTTGCCCAGGGCTCTGCCGCAGTCCCACTGTGTGCACCCCACTGCAAAGTAGCGCTCAGAGCTGCTGTGACCCTGCATGTTGGACACACACCAGTGGCCACTAGCTCCCCAATATCAAGCAGGGGAGCAGAGGGGCCTATGAGCATCCCAAAGCCCTCCCAGCCAGGCTGGACACAGCCTTCTCCCCACATTGCCCCTGTGCATTTGAGGAAAAGCCTCCTCAGAAGGTGACACTGCTGCTGCCCCCTCAGCCACCCTCTCCACATCCCCATAGACTCACTTTTTATCCAAACTCTGCCCCTATTTCCAGCCCAGCAGTCAAGGGGTTACCTCACATCTGGGGTCTTCTCTGTGTCCCCATGGGGCTCAAAGCTGAGGGAGGGGGCTGTCTGAGAGTAGAGGGACATGGGGGGCTCTGCCACAACTCCTCCCTTCCCCTCAGCACATATGGCTGACCACTGAGGCCCGCAGCCAGGCAGCCTCCTGGCTGCATGCCACATCCAGGGTCACCACTGGTCCCCGAGGCATGCTGCCTGCCCCACGGGCATGGCCTGAGGCTTACATGGCTGTTTTGGCGAGGATGGAGGACAGCATGGCCTGCTCATCAGTGCGTGCCGATGGGAGGTTGTGGTAGCTCTGCTCCGCTCCATTCAGCACCTTGTTGGGTGGGCTGGCTGCCGGCTCCAGCAGCCGCTTTGTCTCTTCCTCCTGAGTGAAAGGAAAGAGGAAAATCAGCCCTGGCTTCCCCACACCAGCACCATTAACTCCACGGGATGAGGCGAGTCTCACCCTTCTCTTACCAACCAGGAGAGCTCCCTGTGCATCCCAGTGTAACCCAGAACAGCCTCAGCTCTGCCAGGCACCTCTTTGCCCAATTCTTTTGCTTTCTCCCAGCTGAAGCCCCCTCAGCCACAAAGGCAGCAAGTGTGGCTGAAATCAGGCAGCACATTTGGAGTGGCAAATCCTGCAGGCAGGAGTCTGCAGCCAGCATCCACCTGCATGAAACCCTGCAGCTAATGAGGACCTACTGTGGCCTCACCCCGACTGGGCACCACCCTGGCACAGCAGGGGGCTCACCTGAGCCAGGTGAACCCCACCTGCCATAGCCCATGGACCGTGTGGGGTGAGGAGCTCCCAGAGCCACAGGGCATGGTCTCCCACTCACTCCAGGAGGTGCAGAGCTGCAGTTCAGCCCTCAATCCTCTGGCTTGTCTGAACGGTGCTGCCAGGGCTGTGAGAAGAGCCCAGTAGGGAGATCATGGGCACAAACACCCAAGAGAACGCGATCACAGAATCAGTAAAATTGGAAAAGTTCTCTGAGCCCAATCATTCTCCCAGCACTGCCGAGCCCATCATCAAACCATGTCCCCAGGTGCCAAGTCTACCCAGATTTTAAATCCCTCCAGGGATGGGGACTACAACACTGTTCTGGGCAGCCTGTGCCAGGGCTGTACAACACTTTCAGGGAAATTTTCCCCAATATCTAACCAAAACCTTCCATAGCACAACCAGAGGCCCTTTCCTCCTGTCCTGTCCCTTGTTCCCTGGGAGCAGAGCCAAACCCCCACCTGGCTCCCACCCTCCTGGCAGGGAGTTGTGGAGAGTGAGGTCATCCCTGAGCTTCCTTTTCTAGAGGCTGACCAACTTCAGCTCCCTCAGCCACTCCTTGTGCTCCAGCCCCTTCTCCAACTCCGTTCCCTTCTCTGGACACGCTCAAGCCTTTCCATGTCTGTCTTGTCCTAAAAGGACACTCAGCCTGTGACCCATGGTGAGCTAGGAGTGCAACCACTCCTCCACACACGCTGTCGGTGGCATCTCCAGCTCCTCCCCGGCCAGAAGCTTCCTCTCCCCTTCCTCCTGCTGGGAAATGCTGCTGCCATACTCTAGCCAGGCCCTTCTTCTTCCTTTGTGGAAGTGGGAGCTGGCTGGGCTCCCCTGGGATGGGCTATCTCAGCCGAGCTCTCGCCGCACCCGGAGATTAAGTTTCGCGGGACAGGTGACAGCTCCAATTCTGCCTCGGCCCCTGAGCTGCGCGGCAGTCACGCTGTCCCAAGAAGGAAAAGCTGGCGCTGCTCCCGCCGGTGCCGTCTGAGGCCTTGGACCTACACCTGCAGCGGGACGGGGGAAGGGTCTGGCAGGATCCCCGAGCCCCCGCCTGCAGTCCCCACGCGGCACCAAGGGGACACACGGGGCGGCGCGATACACGCGAGACACGAGTGACACGAAGGCGGCAACAGGCGGGAGCAGCGCTCAGACACTGCCCGGGAGCGGCCAAGGCCCGGGCCCCGCCGGGGACGCGCGCTCTGACCCCCCCGCCACCGGGCAGCCCCGGGGGAGCCGGGAGCGGGGCCGAGCGTCCCTCCCGGCGCCACCCCCGCCGCGGGCCTCGTGTCCCCCCGGCGCCAGGCCCACCTGGTCGGAGGCCTCGGCCTCGCTGCTGTAGCAGCAGCCCATGGCGAGCGCGGCCCCGGCTCCGGCACGGCCCCGCCGCGCGGTCACGTGAGCGCCGAGTCAGTCGGGTCACGTGAGCGGCAGGGGAACACACACAAACACGCGCGCGCGCGCGCGGCCGCGCACGGCGCCGGGGGCGCGCACGGCGTTGTCACGTGGGACGGGACGGTGCTCGCACGTGGGCTACGTCACGCGGCATTGCGCGCGCGGTCACGTGCCTCTGGCAGCGCGCCGCCCCCTCCCCCCCGCGCTCCTGGTGTGTTCCGAGCGCGCTCCCGATGTGTTCCGAGCGCGCTCCCGCGCTCACACCGCGTGCTCCCACGACTCTGGTGTTCCTGTATACCCAGGCCTTCCAGTGCTTCCAGAATATAAAGTGGGGAGAAGAATGAGGAAGAGGGGGATGTCTGGAGTGATGGTGTTTGTCTTCTCAAATAATTGTAACGTGATGGGGCCCTGCTCTCCCGGAATAGCTGAACACCTGCTTGCCCATGGGAAGGGGTGACTTAATTCCCTGTTTTGCTTTGCTTGTGTGTGTGGACTTTGCTTTTCCTATTAATCTGTCTTAATCTCAACCCACAAGTCCAGCTTTTACCCTTCCAGCTCTCTCCCTGATGCTGCTGATGGGGGAGTGGGCAAGCGGATGTGTTGTGCTTAGTTGCTGGCTGGGGCTAAACCACGACTGTCCTTATTTGTCACCCCGTGTGGGGCACTAAGGGTTGTGATAACAACAGATCTGCCCAGAGCAGGTCAGGAATAAATTTGATCTGAGCATTTGCTGTATTAGCTCCAGAGCCACTGGTCACAATGGTGCTTGGCCCGTTTGTGTGGGTTTGGTACCTAACCCTGGCTCTGTTCCTGTGTTCCCGTGCTCCTTGGCGTGACCTTTTACAGAGCGGGGACAAGGATCAGCATTTCTTTGTTGCTGTACTGTGGGATATGAGTTTATGACATGATAACATCAAGGGCAGTGAGGGTACTCTGGGATGTGTATTCAGTGCTGCTCTCCTGCCCTTACTTCAGCACTACCTTTGGGAGTCCATTAATAACCGTACCCAGTCTGGGGGGGGAACAGGGAAAGGATGATTTTGCCCCTTTTCCTCCTTCAGGCCTGCTACAACAGCTTTTGAGATTTTTGTATTCCCTTTGGATGGTAAGGAAAGTGTGTTCTTGTTGCTATGTCTGCTGTGTCTCAGTGCAGTCCACACTCTGTTTCGAGTAATGTTTGGAGGCAGAACAAAGATTTCCATGAAGGCCTTTCAGAGACCTGTCCCAAGGGGGAATAGTCATGAGTGGCATGGACTGTGCCAGAAAATTGGCCAATTTTGTGAGGAATTCTCTGCTCCTGTGGTTTGGGAGTTCACCCCTGAACAACTAGGGGACCCTGATAAAATGACAGAATATTTGCAAGGAGAATGCTGTGGCAACTCCAGACATGAGCAGCTTACTGCAGTGTGTTGGGCCCTGGCTACTGTTGGTCAGCACCCTCAGGGGAGGAGGAGGAAACAGCAACAGGCACCGTGGCCACGCTGACTGCAGCTGAACCAGGGGAACAACCCGTGCTGGGAGCAGTCACCCCTGCACAGAAGAAGGAATCCAAGACAAAATCAGTTCAGTTAGTGAGGGATGGCAAAGCAGAGCCCTCAGAACAGGAGGAGGAGGAGGCAGGGCCAGAGAAAATCACCTGGTCTGTGTCCCCGGGTGAGCTGTAAGATGTGTGAAAAGGTTCCAGTCGCCAGTTAGGTGAGCCGCTGGTGACTTGGCTATTCCCGTGCTGGGGTATCCTGGCCCACGATATGGAAGTGAAGCCAAGCAACTGGGATCCTTGTCCTGAGATGTGAACATTGACAAGGGCATTGGGAAGAGGACAGAAACTCTCAGGCTCTGAAGGCAACTCCTGTTAAGTATTAGGGAAAGGCATTTTCTCAGGGACAATCGAGTAGTGCACTGAGACAAGTGGAACACCATGGAGCAAGGTACCCAGTATCTTGGAGAGAATTAGCTGTGCTGGAGTTTGAGTCTCCTATAGGGATTCAAATAATGAAGTCCCCTTTAGGCCCAGATGACCGGTGTGCACAGTTTGTTGAGAGCATGCCATTGTCGTACAGCAACTCTGTCAAGTAAATTGACAGAGGGAGCTGTCTGGTATCATCTGTTGTTGGGAGAGGGGTCTTCCATGTGAATCTTTTCTTGTACCCCCTGTTGTTAGTATTGTTGCTGTTACTGTTCATTTTCTTAAAGCTCATAAATTGTTCTTATCTCAACCTGAGATCTTTACCTTTCGAGCCTCCAATTCTCCTCTCAGTTCCCACCACTGTGGGAAGGGGGAGAGGAAAGTAGGGGAGCAAATGGGCATCGTTTGGAGGGTCTCAGTGGGGGCACTGAACAGGGGAGTATCATTCCTAAACTACAACAGATTCCAGTGCCCCAAACCTCCAGACCCCCAGTGCTCCCAATGCCCCCATGGTCCCTGGGCCCACAGTGTCCCCAGTGTCCACTGATTCTGGATCCCAGTCCTCCTGGTGCTCAATGCTTCTGGCTCCCTGTGCTCCTGTTGCCCAGTGTTTCCAGTACCCAGTGTTCTCAGTGCAGTGACAAGACTCCAGCTCCAGTATCAGTACCACAGCTCCAGTATCAGCACCCCAGGCCCCCCTGCGCAGCCCAGGACTACCTCCCAGCCCCCAGCCTGCTCTCCATTGCCAGCCCTACCGAGCTGGAAACCTGACCTCCGATAGCAGCTACAGCTGAGGTGACACTATCAATAATTGAGTGGCAGCAGGGCTCCACACAGGACTGCTTGCCTCTGCCTGCCTGCCTGGAGTGTGGGGACAGGTAGGTGCCACCCTCATTGCCCTATCTTGTCGCCGTGTCTGGGCACCCTCGACAGCTCAGGGTGTGGGGAGCAGGGTGTGAGGTGCAGGATATGGGGGGTGGGAGCAGCAAAGCTGGACCAAAGGGGGTGCAAGGGATTGTGCTGTACAAGGCCCCTCACAGCAGCACAATCCCCTGGGATGCCAGCCCCTCCAACCCCAATATCTGGACCCTGGCAGATGGGTCCCCAGCACTCCCCAACCCTGGCACAGGGACCTCCACAGCATCCTGGGGTGCCCCAACCCTGCAGGCCTAGCAGCACTGGAACCCAGGGAAAGGTACTTCCAGGGGGTACCCAGCACAGCCAACTCATGGCATGAGTTGAGGCTGGCACCCTGGGAGGATGCCATACCACAGCATCCTGTGAGGGGATAGATTTGTCTTGTTATAGTTTAGGGCTCACATGCTTCAATGATCTCTGCACAGGGGAGATTTTTAAAGCCTGGGCCCAAGGTTATGCCACTGATAGTGGACACAAAGGGTGCAGAACTTCCTAAGATAAGTAGGAAACTAACAAAGTCAACTCAGTAACTGTGCAAAAATCACAGCCTCACTCGCTTGCGATGGTGTCTCCGGCGATTGCCCTGGCCTTCCTCCCCTTCATTGTCACCCTGCTGATCCGGTATCGGCACTACCTGATACTGCTGTACCGGGCAGTGCTGGTGGCCTGGCTGCGGGACCGGCTCACTGGCACCTCGCGGGAGCAGCGAGCCTTCCAGTACGTGCTGGCCCATGCCATCCCTGGGGACCCCCACCACATCCTCCAGACCTTCGATCAATGGTGCTACCACTGTGAGCACCTCAGCTGTGTGGGGCCTGACAAAGGTGAGTGCCACCCTTGCTTGCCCACACTACACGGGGCATGGCACTGGGCACAGCCATGGCACCATTGGTATGGCCATGGCACCACTGACATGGCTGTGGCACTGCCAGCAGGGCCACAGCACCACTGGCACAGCCATGGCACCATTGGCATGGCCATGACACCACTGACATGGCTGTGACAGAGTTGGTATGGGCACAGCACCATTGGCATGGGGGTAGCATTGTTGATATAGCCATAGCATTGTTGGCATGATTGTGGCACCATTGCCATGGCCATTGCACTGCCAGCACAGCCATGGCACTGTTGGTATGGCTATGGCATCATCCGCATGGCTGTGGCATTTCTGGCACGGCTCTCCCCCATCCCTCTGGGCACTGGGAACTGCGTGGCACCTTCGCCCTGCTCAGGGCCAGGGTGGCACAGGTTTGTGGGTGCTGAGAGGCACATGCCACGTCAGGGCGGATCGTGGAGCGGGTGCTGTTGGAGCAGGCACCGCTGCGGGTGCTGGAGCTGGGAACGTACTGTGGCTATGGCACCGTGCTGCTGGCACAGGGGCTGCCCCCAGGTGCCCGCCTCTACACCATTGAGGGGGACCCCCGACACGCTGCCGTGGCAGAGAAGGTCATCCGCCTGGCTGGCTTCAGCGAGCAGACGGTGAGTACCCGGGCACTGGGATAAAGCCAGCTCTGCACCTGAAACCAGGGAGGAGATGGGTGGGGGTCCTTTGCTGCTGTGGCAGGGACTGCAGCACCTGCTGGGTAGTATGTGGGAAGACAAAGGTCCTGTCCCATGTGGACCTCTCACCACCCTGTGAAGCAGGGTGGTGGGTAGGCACCCTGACACCCTGCCCCAGCCACTGAGGGTGCTGCAGCACAGGTGGAGCTGATCGTGGGTCCCTCGGAGGAAGTGATACCCTGTCTGCGGGAGAAGCATGGCCTGATGAATGCCAACTTGGTCTTCATGGATCACTGGAAACGCTGCTACCTGCGGGACCTACGGCTGCTGGAGAGCCACCAGCTGCTGGCTGAGGGGGCCACCATCCTGGCTGATAACGTCCTCTTCCCTGGGGCACCCCACTTCCTGCAGTACGCCAAGACCTGCGGCAAATACCACTGCAAGGTGCACCGCGCCAGCCTGGAGTACTTCCGCGCCATTCCTGATGGTATTGCCGAGCTCCGCTACACCGGCACCCACTGAGTGGGCAGTGAGCTCCTGCCTTGTGGTAGCCACGGTTACCACGGGAGTGCCAGGTCCCCAACTCCCCGCCTTGGCCTCAACATGTGCTCTGGAGGAAACGCAGTGGCTGCTGTGGTCTGTGGTGGGGCGCAGTGGGTAATGAAGGGGCTCATTCCTTGTAGTGCTCCTGCCTGCACTGCACAGGGAGGTCTGTCAGGCACTCCAGTGGATGGTGGGAAGCAGCCCTGCACTTGCTTGGGTGGTACCCCCTGCCTGCCCTGGTGGCCTCAGACACCAGATTTGGCCTTGTTTTCTTGAAAACAGTTTATTAGAAAAGATATGTCAGCTCCAATGTGCCATGTGGCAGTCTCCCCTCTGGCTGTCCTGGGGGGCTTCCCTCTGAACCCCCCTGCCCCACACAGCACCCATGGCAAGAGGAGCTTCACTGAACTGTCCCCTAGAGCTGTGGGGGACAAAGGCTCTCCCCCAGTCTCTGGTTTGGTGTGGTTGTGGCAGAATCAGATCATCCACTGGTCCTGATCCTGCTCTGTCCCCTCCATGTCCACCTGGGAAAGAAAGAGGTTTGAGATCTCCCACCAGAGCGAAAACCCAACAGAGGGAGTGAAGGAGAGAAGACAGCCCTTGGAGCTCATGCTCAGGGTCCCCCACACTTCACATCCCCTGCTTCAGGGTCTCACACTATTTACCTCATTGATCTCCCCATCATCAGGAGACTCATTATAATCATTCATCTCGTCCATATCCTGCATGTCCTCATCATCTTCTGAGTCCTCTTCGCTGTCTTCATCATCTTCATCATCCTCCTCCTCCTCTTCATCATAGTGCTGTGGACACAACAGCTCCAGCAACCCCATCTGCCCCTCAAGCCCTGTGGCAACCCCCCACTTCCCTGCCCACACACCCACCTCGGACGCTGGCTTTCCTATGGGCACCAAGTTGTTGTCCTTCTCAGCGATGCTCTGGAGCTGGGGAAGGGAGAGAGGTGGGTGAGCACCCTGACAACTCCAAGATACCCCAGCAAACAGGCTGGGGCTGCTGGCTTGTGTCGCTTCCTGACCATGCCTATTTCCAGCCTGAGTCCTGCTGCCTTCCTGGCATCCCCCAGCCAAGCAGGGAAGAGCAGCTACAGACGTCTGCCTGAACACCCCCGGCACCAGGCAGGGTGGTCCTAATGACACTCTGGGGCTGAAAGCGTTCAAGGTGTCCCCATGTGTGGCATGAGGAGCTCAAACACAAAGCTTGTGTATTTCTTTATCAAAAAAGAACCAAATCTGAGACATCTGATCAGCCAGATGAACACAACCACAGCAGATAATTAAAGCTCAATTAAAATATGTCAGCACCTCCCACCCAGAGGGACTTGGAACCTCTTCTAAGTGCTGGGGTTTTAATCGACTTAAACTTTATTATTTAATTATAAAATCTTAATTACTGACTTTTTTTTAAACTTTAATCAAATAGATGTTCTTCCCCCCATACTCAGGGGCACTACAGCACCAAACCACGCTCACAGTGCAAACATTTGTCACTTACCAGGATCAGAAATCGCTCCTCGCCTCCCTCGGGAAATTAGTTAATTAATTAATTGAGAGCTGGTGCAGGAGCCTCGGTTCAGCAGCAGCTTATTAATTAACCTCCACACAGTAAACGGGGAGTTCCGGTACCAGCCCGCACCGAGCCAATGTGACACACGGATCGCAGACACGAGAGTAGCGGTGCCCGAGCCGGCAACACCGGCACAGGACGCTGAAACACGGGCACAGTCGGTGAACACGCCGGGGAGCGATGCACGGAGGAGCCCCGTGTGCCGGGTCGCCCACGAACCCCACCCCGGGCACTGCACCCGCTGAAGGAGCGGGGGCCGTTTCCCCAGCCCCGAAACCGTTCCCGGCCTCCTGACACCCGGACCCGCGGCCCCACATCTCCCCTCACTCCGGTGCCCACCCAGGCCTGGTGCTGCTGCTCTTGCTGCTGCAGCTCGGTCTCGTCAACGCACGGCCGGTCGAGGTTGAACCAGAGCGACTCGGTGAGGCGGGGCAGGAGTGAGGGGAACAGCGTAGACATGGCGGGAGCACCGGGAGCAGCGCCAGGCCGGCACCGGCCGCCGATCCGGAAGTGCAGTCCAACCCGGAAGCAGTTACAGCGCGCGGAGCATGCGCAGAGGCAGTGCGGTTATGTCGGGCGGGGCCAGGCCCACAAGCGGAAGAATGGACAGGGCGTGGCCTAGGGCGCCGTCTGGGGGCGGGGCGAGCCTGATTGACAGGTGGTGGGCTGCGCCCCCCGCGCGTCCGGGTTTGAGGCCGCCGTGACGAGCTGGGCTTACGTGACCACCGAGAGGTTACCTGTGACTTCCTGGGAAAATGTGACCCCAATGGAGAGGATCTGTGACCCAAGTGAGGGGGTATTTGTGATCCCCACGGAATATCTGTGCCCCCTTGGGTATCTGTGGCTAATGGTAGGTATGTGACCCCCACGGGTACCACTGACCCCAGTGGGGAGGTGTCTGTGATCCTCATGCGGTATCTGCTCCTTTGGGGCAACTGTCATCTGTGAGGGGGGTATCTGCGGTTCCACTAGGGGGTATCTTCCCCACTCCTCAGGGCATCTGTGACCCCTGGGGCATGTCTCCTCTCATCATGAGAGACCTTGGAAGTGTCTGCCCCTTCCAAGGTATCTTACCTCCCTTCTCTCCCCCCCCCCGCCACCCCGAGGCATGTCTCTCACTGGCAGGTTTCTGTCCCACCCACAGGTGACTGCTCTCCCCCAGGGTATCTGCTCCCCCCTCCATGGGGCATCTGTGATCCCCTGGAGTACCTGTAATTCCATGAGGGGTACTTGCCT
The DNA here is from genome assembly GCA_013397075.1 of Rhabdornis inornatus. NCBI lineage: Eukaryota > Metazoa > Chordata > Aves > Passeriformes > Rhabdornithidae > Rhabdornis > Rhabdornis inornatus. The sequence continues at coordinate 1,756,930 of VWZS01002160.1, read as the reverse complement.
CTACCCTGTGGCCATCTGTGACTCCACAGGGCTACCCTTCCCCACCAATAACATCTCTTACTCATCGTGGTGTTCCCCCAGCCACTCACAGGGACCCTATGGTGTTGGGGAGCCAGGTCCCGCCCCTTGTGCTGGTGTCAGGGAATCAGGCCACCTCCCACGGAAGGGAAGGAAAAACAGACACAGGTGGATTTTGGCTGGTGCTGGCCCCAGCCTGGCGCCAGGAGGTTGAATCCCAGCTGCATGCAAGGCTGGGGGGGCCAGCATTGTCAGGAGTGTCAAGCCAGAACATAGCAGGGTGCCAGGGCGGGGTGCACTGTCTCCTCCGTGCCTCAGTGCTGCCCAATCCGCCGCATTCCCACGTCCCGTGATCAGTGGCCAAGGGTTGTGCTGCGCCCCGACCTTTGAGATGAGCTGTGCTCGTCCCACGGCACCCGAAGCCCAGCTGCCCCCCAGGTAAGAGCCCCGACCCCTGGCACCCCCTGGGTAAGACCCCTGACCCCACTGTTGGTGGTCCTGGGCAGTGACCGTGTGCTGCCACGCTTCCACATGCACAGTGGGGGACTTTGTTCCTGCTGCCACCGCGTCTCTCAGTGCTGCCATCCTGACCTGCTGTCACCCTGGCAGAGCAATGGTAGCGGTGTTAGCTCTGCTGGTGCTGGTGGCCTGGCCAGCTGCCACACAAGACTCGCTGCTCAACATCTGCATGGACGCCAAGCACCATAAAACAGAGCCTGGCCCTGAGGGGCAGCTTTACGGACAGGTACAGTCCTCATCCACTGCACCAGCACCCACTGGTGTCACTTGCTGTGGGGTCACCAGGATGGAGGCTGGGGGGGCTCTATGCCCCAACATGAATTCCATCACTCAGTGTCACCCACCCATGGGCACTGGTGCTTTCCCTGGACCCACAGCAGGTCCCAGCTGAGCCCCTGGTGGGTGCTGATGGGTCCCAGCTGAGCCCCGGCTGCCCCGGTGCAGTGTGTCCTCTGGAAGGACAATGCCTGCTGCACTGCCAACACCAGCATGGAAGCCCATGAGGATCAGTCCTACCTGTACAACTTCAACTGGGACCACTGTGGGGCCATGCCAGAGAAGTGCAAGCGCCACTTCATCCAGGACACGTGTCTCTATGAGTGTTCCCCCAACCTGGGGCCATGGATCGACCAGGTAAGTGCAGACCCCCCCCTCACCCACCTACCAGGATCCCTGGGGTGAACTGGGGGAAACTGGGGGCCCTGCAGGCAGATAACAGCTGGCGGAAGGAGCGGATCCGGGATGTGCCACTGTGCAAGGAGGACTGTGACCAGTGGTGGGAAGACTGTCAAGATGCTGTCACCTGCAAGGTCAACTGGCACAAGGGCTGGAACTGGACTACAGGTGAGTGGGGGTTGAGGGCCACCCCCCATAATGCCTCGACCCTCCTGTGGGTCTCCAGTCGTGCTGCAGGGTAGGTTGTGTCCACCTTCCCCAGTGGCTGTGAGTGAGTCCGGGGGTGTGACGGTCCCCATGGGGTGGGGATAGCAGCCAGGTGGGAGTCCTCTGTGCATGTGAGTGGGTCTGAGGGTGTGAGAGTCCTCATGGGGTATGGGGTGATGCAGTGGAAGACCCCGTGCCGCCTTGAGGTCAACTCTATCTTCCCCAGCAATGCCAGTGGGACCCATCTGCACCCCATGCACAGGGGAACAACACCCATTTCCCAAAGCCCTTCACTCACTTTACCCCCTGTCCACCCCCAGGCACCAACCAGTGTCCCAAGGGTGCCATGTGCCAGAAGTTCAAGTTTGTGTTCCCCACGGCGGCTGCACTCTGCGAGCAGATCTGGTCTGGCTCCTACCGCTACACATCCTACCACCGTGGCAGCGGTCGCTGTATCCAGATGTGGTTCGATCCTGTGCAGGGGAACCCCAATGTTGCTGTTGCCGAATATTATGCCCGTGGCAATGCTCCCCCAACCTCCCCATTCTCCATCCTGCTGTCCCTGCTGCCCCTCACCCTCCTGGCCCCACTCTGAGCAGGAGGGGCTGCAAGCAGAAGCAGGCAGTAGATGGTCAGGGGAGTCACCAGGCTGCCTTGAGCCTCCCCATGGGATGTCCCCAAGCTGTGTCACCCCCAGGCATGTGGCTCATGAATAAATACTCCTGCTCTGCTTGGTGTTGGAGTGCTGTGGGGCTGAGGGTCGGGGAGGGCAATAGGATGGTGGAGGGACCTGGGGGTGTCTGATCGTCTGATCCTGCTTCTGGTGGGGAGACAAAGCAGATATCCCTCCCATTCATTTGTACTGACCAACCTGGCTACCCGGCACTGCCTCCCCCAAACCACTGTGCAGGCCAAAGCAGAAAGCACAGGGCTGCCTGCCACTAGGGCTCAAGGAGATGGGATCGATGAATGTGTCCTGGCACCTGACATGGCTCCGGGCATCACTGACATCCTGCGGTGCACAGGCTGAGACTGGGAAAATTATGGGGAAAAAGAGGAGGACGTCCCGGGGACCCTGAGGTGGGATCATAGCTGTCAAGGGAGTTCTGCCGACCCCAGGGGCCCCTTTCCCCACATGCTCCATGTTCCCAGCTGTGGGGTGGCACCGTCCCGATCCTTGGCCCACGGAGAAGTCCCCGGTTTTGGTGGTGAAACCGTGTTGCGCTCCCCACTTCTCCAGCCCCTGGCCCCAGCCCTGCCCCACCGCGGCCCCCGTTCCCCCAGTGCCCGCTCCCCGGTACCTTCACACCGCTGGTGCCTTCATACCACCGTGCCCCCGCCCTTCTCTTCGGTACGCCCCTGGGCGCCCCCAACCTCCCAGTGCTGCCCTGGTGTCCGGGTCTCTCCAAGTGCTTCCC
>VWZS01002160.1:1735997-1753605 GCA_013397075.1 Rhabdornis inornatus | reverse complement strand
GGGGGAGCTGCGGAGGCACGGGCAGGGTGTCCGGGGGAGGACCGGGGGCGACCCGGAGCGGACAGCAGGGGGGAGCTCGGGGGGAGCACCGGCGAGTTACCGGCAGAGCTTTGGGGTGGTCCCGGGAGAAGCGGGGCGGGGGTACCGGGAGAGATTCGGGAGTGGGAGTGGAGTGTTCCGGGGGGGCACCAGAGGGGCCTCGGGAATGGTCTGAGGAGAGCAGGGGGTCGGGAGGGGAGCCGGGGGTGGGTCCTGGGCGAGCAGCGGCGAGGATTTGGGGGAGCACTGGGGCGTCGTGGGGGGGTCACTGCAGGGATTCAGAGGAGCAGTGTGGTAACACAGGGCGGGTGTCCGGGGTAGCACTGGCAGAGAACCGGGAAGAACAGTGGCATCGAGGTGGGGAGATAGGGCACCAAAGGAGCACTGGCAGGGGAAGCAGTGGAGATCATTGGAAGGGATCCAAGGGAGCATGCAGGGAGCGTTGGGGGGTACCAACACCAAGAGGGCAACAGGAAGATGGTGAAACTCACCTGGGGGTTTACAGCGGACATGGGGTCACCAGTACTGTGGGGGTTGCTAAGAATTTGGGCACAGGGAGACTGGGTAAGCTCTGGTCATTGGGTGCTGGGTGGGCATAGACATGAGGAGACCTGGGCGTTCAGAGGGACACTGGTACTTCTGGGACACTGGGTACCAGGGGAATCGTGCCTGCTCTGTCCTGGGTGTCCCGGGAGACCAGACACCAGCAGATTCTGTAGGGGCTGGGGATCTCTGGGCACTGAGGGATACTGGGCTGGCTCCAGCAGGGCTGTGACACTCACTCTTGCTATCATGGGGGTCTGTGAGATGGGGGGCTTGGTCCCTACCCCACACTCTTGGGAACCCTGAGCCTACGCTTGGCATTGGCGGTCCCCAGCTCTTGCCCTCGTGTCTGGGGGCCCCCAGCCTGGGGAGGAGGAACAGCTCTGTACCCTTGAGTTATGCCATGGAACTCCATGGCTTCCAGTTTGTGCCAGGTGAGTGCTGACAGCCCTGGGGGTCCTGAAGTGCCTTTGCCCTGTGGTGCACCCCAGCACCCCACCATACGTGGGGCCTTTGGCACCTCGTTGTGCTGGTGATGTTCCGTGTGCTGGGATGCTCCCAGGGCATGCCACGGGCTCTGTTCGAGGCTGGCTACCTGTGCCAGCACCTGGACCTTGATGTGGTTGTGGGGTGGTGGTGAGGGCACTTGAACTCAAAGCTTTTCTGTGCCCTGAGAGCCTGTGGGAGAACTGGGAGTACACTGTGAGCTGGCCTGCCCTGGCCTGGGGTTGCTGTGTGCTGGTGCCACGTGCAGGTGCCAGGTATGCAGCCTCCATGGTGGCATGGTTATCCTTCCCCATGGACAGTGGCACATGCAGTTTCCCAGCCACATGGGCACAGCATGGCTCTGGGCACTGGCTCCCCACCACAAAGCTGGGCTGGTGAGCAGCACTAGGCACAGCAGTGAGAGAGCACTCGATTCTGGCACCTGATGGTGCCATATGACTGGGGGGCATTGTGGCACCAGCATGGGTGACAGGGAGCTACAGACAGCATCGTGGTGCAGGTGCCTGCATCTGCCATTGATGTGTCTCACTGCCTGGTGAAGAGGCCAGGGGTGCCACGTGCTGGGCTGTGGGATTGGGACCATGCAGCATGGCAAAGCCTGTCGTGGGGATGCCAGGTTGGGAGGCTGCACTCCAGAAAGGACTGTTTGGAGTCCCTGGTGCTGTGATCTCACTAGACATCCCCGTTGCCACTGAGTGGGTGGACAGGGCTGTGGGGCCATTGGCCCCACCTATTGCTAGGGCCCTAAAAATAGCTGCAGGGCCAGGAGGAGGAAAGGGAACTGCAGCGGGATCCCGGCAGCGTCGGCTTCCTTTAACCCTCCCACTGGTGCACCGTGGACTCACCGGGCTGGATGTGGCACAGCAGGACATCTCACTCTGCCCTCGCCATGGCACACCAGGGTGTTGCGCTTGTGGCCTCACTGTGGCATATAGGGGCATCACTGGAACTCACAGTGCTGGCATACGGCAGTGGCACCCCAGGGCATGCTGACACCACTGGTTGGTGAGCAGTGCCAATGGGGACAGTCCTAGTGTGGGGTCCCACAGGAGTGCGAGGGCTTGGAGCTTCCATCCTGGCTCACTGCCAGTTCCTGGGGACACCAGTGCCAGGGTGGTTCCAGTGGGCACACAGTATCCCCCTTGCCAGGGTGCCCACATTCTGCTCTTGGTGGAGTAGGTGGTGGATGCCCCTCTGTGTGCAGAGCAGTGGGGATATGGGGTGCCCGCTGTGCTGGCAGGGCTGGGCAGGGTGCTGGCTGTGCGTCAGAGCCGGCAGGGGAGTCCCGTTGCTCCTGCATAAAGGCTCTTTGTACCCAAGCCCGGAGCTCTCTTCCCCCCTCCCCCGGTCATTGCTCACCAAAATAGCAGCCGACAGTGGTGCGGGAGTGGGCAGCCAGGGGGCCCTGCAGTCCCCCTCTGCAGTACCACCCCCTGTGCTGGGTGTCCCTGCAGCCCCCTGCCATAGAAGACCCCTTGATGTCCCCCACAGCTGAGGTTCTTCCTAAGGGTCCTGCTCCTTGCTCCTCCAATCTGGAGTTACACATACTGGTGCTGTGCTGGGGTTTCTCTTGCACCCCCCATCACACCTGCACTGGTGTTCCTGCTGTGGAGACCCCAATTGTGTATTAGGATTTCCCGCAGAGACCCCTTATGCTACCCTCGTTTGGGGCTGTCTCTTTGTGCCCCCCCATCCTACCAGCTGGGATTCTCCCACAGACTCCTTTGAGCTGGGAACCCCTGATCCCCTCACCCACTCCAGCAGGGTTTTCCATACAGCCCCCCCATAGTGGATTCCCTTTCAGCCCTCCCTACCACTTGGAGGGTTCTCCATGGCCCCACCCTCCCAATGACCCCTGACAGGGCATTAGGGCCACTGGGAAGACCCCAGCAGTGCTGGGATAGGTTGTACCTGTAGGGGAGGCAGGAGAAACGGGCTACCTGGCACTGCAGGGAGAGTGGTGGCACCAGGGGACCAGAACTGTAGGATGACACCAGTGGACCTGACAGCGTGGGGCAGGACGTGGGGGCACAGCACCCTGTCCAGGGACACAGCAGAGCATGGGGGGTTAGATGCCTTGTTGTCCCAGTCCTCCAGCCCTGTGTCAAGCTGCCACGGGGCAGGGGACACAGCAGCTGGGTGGCCCTGGTGTGGTGACAGCAGCCTGAATGTTCGTGGTGACCTCTGTGGCCAGAGGCCAGCCAAGGAGTCACCATCCCTGCTGACAGCCCTGGAGTGGGGAGGGTCTGGCAGTGCTAAGGCTCCCTGTCTCCTGGAATCTCTGAGATGGGGAGGGGCCCTAATCCTGCTCCTTGCACCCACTGATGTTGTCACCCCATCTCTTAGTGCTGCCTGTCACCCGCTGCCCTGGGATCACGTCCCTGGTTCCTGTCAGCTTCCACTGGAAAATAAATTGTTTCCTGGTGTCCTGGCTGCCAGCTCCTGCCTGCGCCTGCCAGCTCCTGCCTGCGCTGTGGGCTGGGGACGCTGCCTCTGGCACAGACAGGCAGTGCAGCAGGGGCAGCAGCACTGCCAAGGACATAGTGATGTCGACTGTGGGGTCGGAGCAAGCAGGGGAGTCACTCTGGGACTCCCAGCACCCATCCTGCAAGCATTTTCCCATGGGTTTCCCATGGATTTCCCTGTCAGCTCATTGCATGCCATGGGAAATAGTGGTATTGGAGCTCCTCGCTGTGAGTGCTGGTGAAGTAGGGGTCTGACTGCATGAGTACTGGGCATCCCTTTGGGGCTGGCAGGGGCCATGCAGGCAGGTGGGGGGAGGCCACCCAACCCCAGCACCCTGATGCCCTCCCTGCTGCCACAGGTTCCAGAAACACGTCCACACCTACCGCATCCTGCCGGACGAGGAGGATTTCCTGGCCGTGCAGGTGGGCAGCGCGGGCATGGGAATCCCTCTGGCTCATGGGCACTGGGGGGTCTCCAGCTCAGCAGTGCTCAGTGTTGGCCTCGTGCTGTGAGCTTGCCCGTCTCTCTAGCTGTGCTGGGTGGCTGTGCCGGGCTCAGCCCTGGCCCGATGCCACGTGCGTGCCCGGCTGTGCCGGATGGCTTGGCTGTGCCCGTCTTGGCCGGCTGTGGCACCGGGTATTTTTAGAGCAACAGAACCCTCTTTGTGCTGGCCAGGCGGGCAGGAAAAGCTGCCCGTGGGAGGGAGGAGGCTGAGGGACGGCTGCTGCCTGCACCCTGTCTGCTCACCTACCAGCCCTGCAGGTCCTGTTTGCAACGGGCCCTGCTCCCCATCGTGGGGGTTGTGGGATCAGCCCCCCATCCTGCATGGGGGTCCCTGCATGAAGGGGTTCCTGCACGGTGGCATCTCTGCATGGGAGGATATCTGCATGGGAGTCTCTGCATGAGGGGATCCCTGCATGGGGGTCCCTTCATGGGAACATCCCTGCATGGTGGCAACTCTGCATGAGGGGATCCTTGAATGGTGTTATCCCTGCCTGGGGACATCCCTGCATGGTGTTATCCCTATCTGGGGACATCCCTGCATGGTGGCATCCCTGGATGGTGGATTCCCTGCTTGGTGGTGTCTCCACCTGGGGGGGTCTGGCGATGCTGGCTGCAGGCGCTGATGGTCCTGGTGTCCCCATGTCCCTGCAGACATCACAGGGGGTGCAGGTGCGGCGCTTCAAGACGCTCAGCGAGCTGATTGCCCTGTACCTGCAGCCCAACCAGGGGCTGGTCTGCACCCTGCTCTTCCCTGTCGAGAGGGAGAAAGAGAAGGAGACCGTGGAGGACAGGGACTACTCAGGTATGGCAGGGTGACATGGGTGGGTGAATAGGGTCCTGAGACCCATGGGGTGGTGGTGACTGGCTCCCTCATGGCCCCATTGCAGATGGAGAGGATGAGAAGCCGCCGTTGCCACCGCGCTCTGGATCCACCAGTTTCTCTGGCACCTCGGTAGGGCTCAGCCCCACTGGCCTGGGACCATCTGTGCCAGAGGGGCCAGTGGAGAGGTGAGGGTCTGTCTGTCTCCTGCCTGTCCCCTGTCTGTCCCCTGGTCCTTCTTGCTGGCTCTCACCTCCTGAGTGCTCTCTCTGCAGCACCAATGGGCTCAGCAGCATCTCCCACGAGTACCTGAAGGGCAGCTACACCCTGGACCTGGAGGCAGTGAAGGGAGGGGCCAACAGCCTCCCCCATCTCAACAAGACCCTCGTCACCTCCTGCAAACGGCTACACAGGTGAGTGCTGGACGCTGGGACAGATGGAAGGACGTCTGTGCCACCCAGTGACCTGGCTCCTCTTGCCCCTCCAGTGAGGTGGACAAGGTGCTGGCAGGGCTGGAGATCCTCTCCAAGGTGTTTGACCAGCAGAGCTCCCCCATGGTCTCCAAGATCCTGCAGCAGGTAAGGAGAATATGGGGACACGGCAGTGGCAGCCCCCTGCCATAGATTGTACCCACAGACCCCACCATGGCACCATCCATAGTTGGTGGGAAAGCTGTGGGGAAACACCCACCATCCTGCATCATCCCAGATTGCCAGTGGGCTCTGCCACTTGAGGTGGGGGGAGGCTCTGGGGTGGGTCTGGGTTTCACATCACAGTGCTGGGGTGTCCTGCTGGGGGTTCCAGACAGCAGGGCAGAGCGGAGAGCAGGAGCTGGAGAACCTGGTGCTGAAACTCTCTGTGCTGAAAGATTTCCTGTCCTCCATCGAGAAGAAGGTGAGGCTGGAGGTGCAGGGGTGGATGGCCTGATGGGGGTGTTCTGAGGGGTCTGGATGAACTGGAGGGACTGTGGGGCTGAGGGCTCTGGTGGGATTGGGGCAGCTGGCAGGGGTTGCTGGGCTGGTGGAGCTGGGGGACTGGGCGTGGGCTTGTGAGATTGAGACGCCAGTGGGACTGGGGAGGCCAGTGGAGCTGGCACTGGTAGGGCTGAAGGGGCCGGTGGGGCCTTGTGGGCTGCGAAGGCTGGTGGGGCTGGAGGGGTTGGTGGAGCTGGGGGGACTGGTGGGCTCTCAGCTGACACTGCTGGGGCTCTGTCAGGCACTGAAGGCCCTGCAGGAGATAAGCTCGGCCACCCCCGCCACCCCCCCTCAACCCCTCTCCCGCAAGGCCAAGAGCATCCCAGTGCAGACCTTCGAGGTGAGCTCTTCCCTACCCCCTGCCCTGCTCAGTTTCAGCATCAGCTGAGTACCTCCAATGTGACACTGAGGGCACAGACCCCTAGGTGTCTCTGGGGGAGGCCAGATGCCAGATTTGGTGCTGGGTTGTCCCCTGTGTCCTCCCTCATCCCAGTGTCCCCTGGCAGGTGAAGCTGGATATCACCCTAGGGGACCTGACCAAGATTGGGAAGTCACAGAAGTACACGCTGAGTGTGGATGTGGAGGGGGGTAAACTAGTGGTGCTGAAGAAGCAGAAGGACTCCCAGGAGGACTGGAACACCTTCACCTATGACAAGAGTGAGTGGGGAGGCGTCTGGGGGACCCCAGCACCCGTGGGACTGCCTTTGTGCTGGGGAGCATCCCTGTGAGGTTCAGTGGTGGGCTGGAAGCTGGGGGATTTCCTCGTGCTGGGGGTGTCCCCATCTTGGGGGTCCCCCAAAGCATGGATGGGGGGTTCCAGCACCCAGCTGGCACCCAGCACCCTCCTAGCTCTTTCTACTCCTCCCCAGTCCGACAGCTGATCAAGTCACAGCGGGTGCAGAACAAACTGGGCATCGTTTTTGAGAAGGAAAAGGATAAAACACAACGGAAAGACTTTGTTTTTGTCAGTGCCAGGGTGGGTAATGCTCGGCTGGCAGGGGAGCGGGCAGGGGACAAGGGGTCCCTTTTAGGGATGGGGTAGGGCAGTATTTAACCCCTGGGCCCTGGTAGGGGCGGGGACAGGCGCTGGGTACCTGTGTCTGATGGCTGGGTGATGTCCCTGGGGCAGTCCCCCATGCCCAGAAGGTGCCAAGTTTGGCTGAGCCAAAGCAGGGGGGCTGGAGAGGGTTGTGGGGAGCCCCTCTACCCTCCCTCACTGCCGCCTCCTGCAGAAGCGTGAGGCCTTCTGCCAGCTCCTGCAGCTGATGAAGAACAAGCATTCTCACCAGGATGAGCCTGACATGATCTCTGTCTTCATTGGCACCTGGAACATGGGTGAGTGGGCTGGGGGCAGCCCATGGTGGAGTGTCAAGGCCCTGGGGTCCCCCCTAACTGTGGTGTCCCCCCTGCAGGCAGCGTTCCCCCCCCCAAGAACATAACTTCGTGGATCACCTCCAAGGGGTTGGGCAAGACCCTGGACGAGGTGACGATGGCCATACCGCATGACATCTACGTCTTCGGCACCCAGGAGAATTCTCTGGGAGACAAGGAGTGGGTGGACTTCCTGCGCACTGTCCTCAAGGACTTCACAGAGGTTGAGTACCGCCCGGTAAGAACCAGGGGGTCCAGGGACCCTGGGGGATGTAGGGTGCAGGCAGTGGTGGGTGGTGGAGGAGTGTGATGCTCAGTGTCCTGGGGGTGGCTGTGCTCTGGCTCTGTGACACTGGCTCTTCTGGGGTGCTCTCATGGTGCTGGGTGGCTGTGGGTGCTACAGGTCTACTGACACCAGGTATTTTGGGTTGGTCTCCTGGTGCTGGGTAGCTGTGGATGCTGATTGATGGTGATGGGATTCCCTGGGGAATGGCCCTTGGTGGGAGAGGTTGGGATGAAGCAGTAATGAGCATCCCCTGTGGACACACCAGAGGGGCCCCCATGGCCCCAGGGGGCCCCAGCACGTGCTGGCAGGGGGCTGAGGGTGCGGGCACCCACAGGTGGCCATGCAGTCCCTGTGGAACATCAAGGTGGTGGTGCTGGTGAAGCCAGAGCACGAGAACCGCATCAGCCACGTCAGCACCTCCAGCGTCAAGACAGGGATCGCCAACACCCTGGGTAGGGGCACAGCAGGGCACAGAGGGACACGGGGTGTGCACGGCGCTGGGAGGAGTCCTGGGGTATCTGCATTGTGGGGGGGTTCTGGTGTTGCATGTGTTGCATGAGGAGGAGTCTCTGCACGTGTACCTTGCACAGTGAGGAGTCCTGGTGTGTGGGGATTTCATGGGGAGGGGTCCCACGGTGTGTGTTCCACAAGGAGGGGGTTCTGACATGTGTGTTGCACATGGAGGGGTCTTGTTGATGCACAGGGAGGAGTCGCAGAGCATGGGTGTTTCATGAGGCGGGCTTTGAGTGCAGTGCACAGGGAAGGTTCTGGGAATGTTTGCGTTGCATGAGGAGGCCCTGGATGAGTGTGCTTTGCATGAGGGGGACTCTGGGGGGTGGGTTGTGTGAGGAGGGCTCCCAGCATGTGCCAGGCTGCACATGCCCGTGCTGGACATCACTGCACTGCTGTGCCCCATCACTGTTACCTGGGGCTGGCTGGGTGTCTGTCCCTGAGGTAGAATCAGAGGTTGCCTGATCCCATCCCATGTCCCTATTTCCTCACAGGGAACAAGGGCGCTGTGGGTGTCTCCTTCATGTTCAATGGCACCTCCTTTGGCTTTGTCAACTGCCACCTCACCTCTGGCAATGAGAAGACGGCACGGTGAGCACCCCCACCCTGGGCTGGGCTGGGACAGGGCTCTTGCCCCTGTCCTCATGTCTGTGACACCCTGTCCCCGTGTCCCCTGCTTCAGGAGGAACCAGAATTACCTGGACATCCTGCGCCTGCTCTCACTGGGGGATAAGCAGCTGAGCTCCTTTGACATCTCCCTTCGCTTCACCCACCTCTTCTGGTTCGGGGACCTAAATTACCGCCTGGACATGGACATCCAGGTAGGGGGGAGGGGTGTGTGAGGGTGGGAAGGCGAGTGGGGGTGTCAGAGTTCCCCTCCCAGGCCAGTGCCAACCCCTTTGTCCCTGCAGGAGATCCTCAACTACATCAGCCGCAAGGAGCTGGAGCCACTGCTGAAGGTGGATCAGCTCAATCTGGAGAAGGAGAAGCACAAGGTGTTCCTGCGCTTCGGTGAGCACTGGGGGGCTCCAGGAGGGTCTGGGGCTGCAGCCCCTGCTGTCGGGACTGTCCTGACCCACTGCTGTCCCTGCAGGTGAGGAGGAGATCACCTTCCCCCCAACCTACCGCTATGAGCGGGGCTCCCGGGACACCTATGTCTGGCACAAGCAGAAGCCCACAGGGGTAGGTGCTGGGACAGGGGGAGTTGGGGGGAGTGGAGGACACCCCAGTCTGACCCCCCACCCGCTCCTCACCCCTGCCAGGTGCGTACCAACGTGCCGTCCTGGTGCGACCGCATCCTCTGGAAATCCTACCCCGAGACTCACATCAACTGCAACGCTTATGGTGAGCAGTATGACCACCCCCAGCACCCTTGTCCCTGTTCTGGGGACAGTCCCCCCCCCCTCCATCCTGACTTCTTCCCCCCTCCATCCTGACTTCTTCCCCATCTTCACTGGCTGCAGGGTGCACAGATGACATTGTCACCAGTGACCACTCACCCGTCTTTGGCTCCTTCGAAGTGGGAGTGACATCCCAGTTCGTCTCCAAAAAAGGTGCTTATGCCCAAGGGGATACCTCGCTGTCCCCTGCCCCTCCATGGTTCAACCTCTCCCTCTAAATGGAGAGGTCTCAGGGAGATTCCAATACCATGCCTCTCCATGGAGGGCTCTCCAAGTCCTCAGAGCAGGCATACATCGAGTTCGAGAGCATAGAGGCCATCGTGAAGACTTCCAGTCGCACTAAGTTTTTCATCGAGTTCTATTCTACCTGTCTTGAAGGTGAGGACTGGAATGGCAGTGGGGGTTCCCAGAGGGCTTGAGAGGGGTCCCAGGAAGCTCATGGCATCCTGGGAGGCTCAAGGATTGATGCCATGTCCCACTACCATTACAGAGTTCAAGAAGAGCTTCGAAAACGACAGCCAGAGCAGTGACAACATCAACTTCCTCAAGGTGCAGTGGTCATCCCGGCAGCTGCCCACGGTGAGGAGGGGCTGGGGGCTGACAGGGTGGGTGCTGGGGGAAGCTGCAGGCAGGGAGACCCCCACTCAGTGCCAGCACCCATTCCCTCTGCCACAGCTGAAGCCCATCCTCTCTGAGATTGAGTACCTGCAGGACCAGCACCTCCTGCTCACCGTCAAATCCCTTGACGGTTACGAGTCCTATGGTGAGTGTCCACTCCAGCACCACACCAGCACCGGGGTCCCATGGGGTGCAGACCCCCAACCTCCCCTACTGTCACCCCCAGGGGAGTGTGTCATTGCCCTGAAGTCGATGATTGGAAGCACAGCACAGCAGTTCCTCACCTACCTGTCCCACCGTGGTGAGGAGACCGGCAACATTCGTGGCTCCATGAAGGTCCGAGTGCCCACGGAGCGCCTGGGCACCCGTGAGAGGCTCTATGGTGAGGACTCCTCACCCCTGGGGGGGATGGTGGGGACAGGACTCCACTGCTGAGCCCCTGTTCCCCTGCAGAGTGGATCAGCATCGATAAGGATGAGACGACAGCCAGCAAAGGGAAGGTGCCGCTGGGTGCCAGGGGCACCCAGGACAATGCCAAGTACGTGAGACAGGGCTCGGCAGGGTGGAGGGCTCTGGATCCTGGGGGTTGGAAGGCCTCAGGGATTCACCTGAGCACAGGTATTGCTCTGAGTATCCCTCTGGGTTGGTGTGTGGGATGTGACTGGGGACAGTGCTGATGCCAGTTCTGTGCCACACAGGGCAGGGATGGGGCTCTAAGCCTCCGAATGTGGCTTTGGCTGTGTTTTGGTGGCTGAACCTTATCCTGGAGGGCAGAGCCGCATCCTGGGGATCTGAGCCCTGTCGTGGGGGTCTGAACCCCATTGCAGAGGTTCAAGTCCTGTAGGGCACCCAACACCTCCTGTTGCTAGGGCTGCAGGGAGGAAGCCCACCAGTGCTGAGCCCTCCACCACCATCCTGGCGAAGCTCCCGGAGGAGCCTGAGAAGAGCAGCACCACAGCAGCACTGCGTCCTCCTGCCCCACACCGCAGCACCCCCAGGGATGAGGCCACCCCGAGCCGGTGAGGGAGTATGGGCAGGGCTGGGGAGGGGGAATGCTCTGCGGGTGCCACGCTCACCCCTGTCCCCATAGGTCCAAGGCGGAGGCAATGCCAGAGCTGTCAGGGGGTCCCCTGAAGAACAGCTTCAACAACCCAGCATACTACGTGCTGGAGGGTGTCCCCCACCAGCTGCTGGTGCCGGGGGACCCCGGCAAGCCCCCCAAGGCCAAGGTGCAGCTGGCAGTGCCGGAGCGCTGCCAGTGCCCCTCAGCGTGCTGTGGTGGCGAGAGCGATGAGGAAGAGGAGCTCGGCACCCTCAACCTGCCACCGCCGGATTTTCCCCCACCGCCGCTGCCACGGGAGCTGGAGCTGCCCCCAAACACCTTCTTTGGCACCCCCAAGGAGCTGACAGTGTCCACTGGGTGTGAGGACCCAAAATCCCACCCTGCTGCCTTCGGAGAGGCTCCCCTGCCCAAGCTGCACCCCCGGCCACCCCCAGCCGCCAGGGCTGGATTTGGGATGGAGGGGGCTGGTGGGACGCCTGTTACCGGGGGGCTCCCTGCAGTTGGGGGGCTGCCCCCTCCTGGGGGCCTGCCGGCAGGGCTGCTGGATGACCGCTCCTGCTCGGTGCTGCAGATGGCCAAGACGCTGAGTGAGGTGGACTACGGGGGTGGGAAGGGGAGGGTGGCCCCCTCACCGCCATTGCTGGCCAAGGGGGGGCTGCCTCCCCGCTGCCTGCACCCTGACTATGGCCGCCCCCTTGCCTTCCCTCCCCACTCCATCCAGGAGAGCATCCAGGAGGACCTGGCTGAGGAGGTGGGTGATACAGGGTGGGTGGGGGCCCTCAGCACCCCAGTTGGGGCTCCCTTTGGGGTACACCGTGGTGCTGAGGCTGTTGGGGTGCAGGCGCTGGGCCGTGGTGTGGGCACCGTGCCCGGCGTGGGCGAGTGGCTGCGGGCGCTGGGGCTGGAGCGGTACGAGGAGGGGCTGGTGCGCAATGGCTGGGATGACCTGGAGTTCCTCAGGTGAGCAGCCTCACAGGATGGTGGGGAGGGACCCCCACCCACTCCCCCCACCAGCCTGGCCATGTCTTCCTCAGGGGATCGTAGTGATGCCTGGGTTCTGGGGAGGTCTGTTTGGGTTCTGCCCTTGATGGTCCCCACTATCCCTGGGGGTTCCCCACTTCCAAGTGAGGGTCTCCACTTCCCCTGGCAGTCACCACTGCCCCTGGAGGGCCCAACAGTCCCCAAAGGTTCTGTGCTGCTCCAGGGGGTCCATTGCTCTCAGGGGTCCCAGCTGCCCCAAAGTGTCCCCACTGCTCCCACGAACTGCTCCCACCCACTGCTCCCACGTGCCTTTTGCCTCTGGGGCTCCTCACTGCCCCCTGAGGGTCATAAAACCGCAGAGCAGGGATAGGATAGAGCCTGGGTGGGCACCCAGCAACCTGAGTGGGAGCTCTACCGCCCCCAAGTGGGGACCCCACCCGAGTCTGGGGTGCCCTCGGGGGCAGAGAGCCCCATATTTGTGCTTCATTCCCAGTGACATCACAGAGGAGGACCTGGAGGAGGCTGGAGTGCTGGAGCCTGGCCACAAGCGCATCCTTCTGGAGAGCCTCCAGCTCCGCAAGTAGCTGCCACCGCACATGCAGCATCCCGTGCATCCCATGGCCCAGCATCCCAGATCCTGCGGCTGCACATTCTGCATCCTGCGGCCCAGCATCCCAAATCCTGCAGCCCTGCGTCTCAGACCTCGCAGTTGTGTGTCCTGCATCCCACAGATGCACATCCTGGATCCCAGGGCTGTGCATTCTGCATCCTGCTGCCACATATTCCGGACCCTGTGGCCCTGCATCCTGCAGCTGAGCATCCCAGATCCCCCAGATCCTGTGGCCATGTGTCTGCAGGCCAGCATCCTGTGGCCACATATCCTGGGTCCCATGGATGTGCATCCCAGATCTGCAGCCGTGCATCCTGCAGCTGAGGATCCTTCATTCCGCAGTTCCACATCCTGCATCCATTCATCCCACCATCACCAGCAGCAAGTGGGAGCCCCACGACCTCCACAGCCCACCCCCCCCCCTACCCTGGATGCAGGGTAATGGGGTGGGAAGGGAGAGTGGGGGGGACAGGTGGGTCCTGGTCAGATAATTTCACATGAGGATCCCTACGGGGTTCCCTCACATTTAAGTTATTTTTTTTATTTATTGGGAGAAGGGATGGAGGAAGAGGTGTTTGGGGGTAACCCTTGGGATCCTGGCTCCCCCCATGACCCCTCACAACTAGGAGGAGGAGGCTCTGAGCAAAGTCGTATCTCGACCCAAGTGCCTTTGTGATGCCCGGGATGGGATGGGATGGCTCAGCCAGCCCCCATAGACAACACCAGACACAGCTTAGGGTCCCCACCCTGAAGGTCCCATCCCCACTAGTAAGAGTTCCTGTCTCCATTCTGGGCATCCCTGTCCCCACCCCAGGGCACCTGTCCCCCTGAGGGTTCCTGTCCTCAGCATGGTGTCCCACTCCCATCCTGGAAGATCCCCCATCCCCACCCAGGAGGTGCCTGTCACCATCCTTGGGGGTCCCATCCCCTTGCTGTAGGTTCCTATTCCAACTCCAGAGGTTCCTGTCCCTAACCTGGACATCATATCTGCACACAAGGGGTTTTACCCCCACCCTGATGATCCCTATCGCTGCCCTGGATGTGCTGTCCCCACCCCTGGGGGTTCCTGTCCCCATCTCCAGGGGACACCACAGGAGTCCCTGTCACCATTCCTGGGGAGCCCATCCCCACCATAGGGGTGCCTGTCCCTGCCCTGTCCCCGTCCGTGGGGATTGTTTTCCCACCATGGTGGTCGCTGTTCCCACCCTGGGGGTGCTGCCCCCATCCCCAGAGATCCCACCCCCACCCTGAGGGTCCATCCCACTCAGAGATTCCGTCCCCAGGGCTCTTATCTTCCCCATACTGGGGATTCCGTCCCCACCTGCATGGGGACCTTAGGGGTCCCATTCCCACGTGGCAGGGTCCCCATCCCCACTTCTGGGAGTGCCTGTCCCCATGCTGAGAGTCCCATCCCCAGCCTGGGAATCCTGCCACAGCAGAGCCAGATCAGTGCCTTCCCCTAGAGCCCACCCCACACCACCAGTGCCTCCGGGGCATCCCCCCCACTCCCGCCCAGTTTGCCCATTAGGTACTTGCTGGGTCTGTCCCTCCCCGGGGATTTGTGTTGCCCTTGGGGACAGCGGGGCTGGCAGCCAGGTCTCCATGTGGGTGCTCAAGCTCCCAGCCTTGCCAAGTGTCCTTCCAAGAGGGTCCCCAGGGTGGGGGTCCCCAGGACAGGGGGTCTTTCCACTGTGCCTTCCCCACTGGGATGCCCCCTCCAGGCTCTCCCTGTCCCCAGGGGGGATGGGGGTGATGCTGCCCCCAGACTTCCCAACCCCCCACTCCGGCTGAGATGAAGGATGGGCCAGGCACTCCTGGCATCCCCCGGCATCCCCCAACATCCCCCCTCTGTTACTGGGGTGTTTGGTGTGAACTTCCCCCCACTAAACCCCCAGCTCATGTGTTTGGTAAATCTGGAGTGATTTTTGTCATGTTCGTGCAATGGGTGTGGCGGAGCGCTCAGTGTGGCGAGGCGGGGAAGGGTCTGGGGAGGAAGGCAAGATGGGGAACCAGGGGGAAGAACTGGGTGCCAGCATAACCTGTGACCCCTCTGAGCTGGCTGTACTGGTCCCAGCAAGGTGGGGACCAGGTTCCTTCTGCCTTTCTTGCCCATCTTGGGTATCTCAGACCACTCTCCCAATAGCCCGGCATGCTCCTTGTCACCATCCCAATGCCCCCAAGACCTTCTTCATCATCACCCCCCAAAGGACCCCTAGAGGCCAGGGTGGCTGTGTGGGGCACCCCTCTCCTCACCCCACTTGAGGGGGCTTCCTGTGGGGTGCCCCCTCAGCTTCCTGTAGCTGCTTGGGGTCTTTAAATCAGGGGATTAAAATGATCCCTAAGGTGCTGGGAGTCTGTGGCATCACCCGAGGGGTTCTGGTGGGGTTCAGAGAGTTCAGGGGTGGGGGATCATGCACACCCCACACCCCGCCAGCCGCAGCCCTTGGTGGGGGTAGGGTGCAACAAGGGCTGAGGGCCAGCAGCAGCGTCAATAAATTAAGTTTAATTTGGATTAGTGGCATTTGCAAACATGGGTAATAAATTACAGAATGGTTAAAAAACAAAAAACGAAAGAAAAGTAGGGAATCCACTTCGGGGGGGCTGGGAGGGACACAGGGGGAAAAGGGACACGTGGCTGGGCTGCCAGCATCCTCACCATGCCATGAAGCCCACCAGCACAGCAGCACCGGTGTAGTGGTGGCACCACCCCCGCTTTGGGAACCCTTTGGAGGTCACGGGGGTGTCGGGGGGGTCCCAGCTGTATCCGTGCCAGCTCCAGCGGGAGCACCCAGTCTGCTGCTGGCAAGGGCTCACGGCTGCTCCCAGGCATCCCACCGGCTGCTCCAGGGGGTCCATCCCACAACAGCCCCCTCGGGGGCCACCTCACCCCCAGCGTCGTGGTGCCCTGTCCCCGTTGGCAAGGCCTGCAGAAATGCAGGTGAGTGCTGAACCTCCCAGCCCTGCGTTTACTCCCCAAAGTCGTCGGGGAATGAGGGTGTGTGTCTTCTTCCTGCCAGGGTGCTGCTGGGGGGCAATCCATGTCAGCAGGCAGGATCTGGGGGAAATCAGCCCCTCCCCACACCAAGGGACGTCTCCATGCCGGAGTCCCCGGCACTGCCCACCCCGTGGGGCCCAGACGCCCCCCCATAAAGTGCTTGCTCGCCCCCAGCCCAGCGGCACGGACCATTGAGGGGGGCGTCTCCTGGGGCGATGCTGGAGCACCCGCAGCGCTGTGGGGAGCCCTCACATCTGCCCCCAGCCCCGGAGTGCCCCCGGAGCCCCCGGAGCCCAAGGCTCTGCCAGGGGCACGCTGGCTGAGCACGGGGCTGGCGTCCCCCGCCTCGCACCCCCACGGTCCCACAGCACCCACGGGTGTCGGGGGGAGCTGCCCCCACTCCGGGTCCGTCCCATCAGCGCAGGGTCCGGGAGGAGCCGGGGGGCGCTCCCTGCTCCCTCTCCCCGTTTGCTGGAAGCATCCTGGCCGGGTCCGCGGTGGGGGAGGTGGGTGGAGGGTGCAGGGCGGGGGCCATGGGGGGTTTGGGGGGGCAGCCGGATCCGGTGGCGCAGCGATCAGAAGAGGTTTGTCTTGATGCCGTTTGGTTTCCGATGGAAGGAGGAGAGGACGCCGGAGAAGGGTCCCGGCACAGCCTCGGTGGGCTGCCAGGCCTTCAGCAGCTCGGCCGTGTTGGGGGCACCGCTGCCGCTCCCCACCCCCGCCCAGAGGGGTGCCTTGAGGGGCTGGGGGGCATGGCCGGGTCCCAGGGGTGCCCCCGCGCCAGGGCTGGGGCTCAGGCTGCCGCCGGGGCTGCCGATGGCAGCAGCGGGCAGGGATGCCGTGCTGTCTGGGGTCGGGCTGCAGTTGGATTCCTTGGATTCGTCGTCTTCGGAGGAGGAGCGCGGCTCCGACTTCTTCCCGGTGCTGCCGGTGCCGCTGGCACCTTTGGCATTGGCCGCGCGCTCCTGCTTGCGGAATTTGGCTCGACGGTTCTGGAACCACACCTGGAGGGGATGGAGGGCACGGGAGCACCCCTTGCCACGGTCCCTGAGGGTTCGGGGAGCCCGGGGGTGCAGGCAGCCCTCCCAGGCTCCGGGATGAGCCTCACAACCCTCCGTTCCCTCGGGGGAAATGTCTTCCACAACACCAGAGGGATCCATATATCCACAATAATGTGGATTCGTGAGGTCGACGCCGGGCGTGTGCTCCGGTGTTGGCAGGGGAGGGGGGACACTGTCACCCGGCACCCACAGCTGCACCTTGTGCAGTCAGAGCTCACCCCACAGCCCGCACCCCCCAGCTCCCCATGGCGCCGACAGCGGGGTCACTTCACTCACCACTCCCCCGGGAGGGAGGGAGGGGGCAGAACCCCCACTGCTGTGGGTCCCTACATTCCTATGGGGACAGGTGTTCTGACAAAGGGGGTGTCTGCACTCACCGAGGGGGGGGCTGAAGCCACAAAGTGGGGACACGGGAGGATCCCACACAGAAGGACCCCACAAAGAGGGTTCTGCATTGACAAGGGGCGTCTGTACTCACAAAGGAGGATCTGTACCCACACGGGGGTTCTGCATCCCCCAGAAGAAATCTAACAGGGGACATCTGCACCCACAAAGGGCCACTCTCTGTCCTCCTTGGACTCTCACCAACCTCAAGGTGTTCCAGACTGGACTAAATAATTGATGGCAGCGCAGGTGCTGTGGCGTGAACCAATGCGAGGCTGTCCCCCCGAGCTCCCAGCAGAGCACGGCTGTGACAACAGTGTGTCACTGACTGCGGTAGCGCCAAGGCCAAGTCCCTTCCTGTCGCCCCTCCCAATGCAGGGAGCATTGGGAGCAGCAGCGTCCCACGGTCAGGGTCCCTGCTCCGGTGGGACTAGAGCCTTCCAGCCCCATCCCCATCCCCCCAGCCCCCTCCTCAC
>VWZS01002160.1:1554036-1732485 GCA_013397075.1 Rhabdornis inornatus | reverse complement strand
CTTCCGATCTTCCCCTCAGCCCCCCGCCCCCCTTAACCCTTCGTGGGCGCACGCACCCCCACCTCGGGCCGGCTCCGGCAGCCGCTACTTCGGGGCGGGGGGTGGAGCGGCCCCTGGGCACCCCCCGGAGCAGCACTCGGCCGGCCCGCTCTGGGACCAGCGCTCGGACCTTGCCCCCGTGTCCCTATCCTTCTATATCACACCTGTCCCCATCGCCATCCCATCCCGGTCCTGTCCCTGCCTCTGTGCCTGTCCCCATCCCATCCCGGTCCTCAGTCCTGTCCCTGTCCCCCATCCCATCCCATTCCATCCCATGTCCGTGTCCATCCTGATCCCCATCTCCGTCCCTGTCGCCATGCCGTGCCATGACTCTGGGGCTGAGCATCCCAGGGCCAGGAGGGCAGCAACACCACCACACCCGGTCCCTGGGTGCCCTCCACCGTTCCCGGGTGCATGGGGGAAGCAGGCGTCTTTGGAGGGGTGCTCAGTCCCACCCCTCTCTCCTCAGGGGGCTCTGGCCTTTGCAATCCCCCTCCGCAGTTTTCAGCCCGGATGAATTTCAAAGCTCTCCATCCCCCCAACCCCCTGCGGGGACTAAGGCAAAGGCTTTCGCCCCTTTCAGCGGCACCAGAGGGGGATGTGGGCAGGGGGATGCGGGAGGATTTGGGGAGGATTTGGCGGGATTTGGGACATTTTCAAGACAAACACTTTCACTAAAGAGGATTTAAAAGTCTAATTGTTCCCAATGAAGGGCTTTGGGTCTCCCAGGGGACCGAGGGGGCGGGGGAAGAACGGACTCTGGCTGGGTCCTGTGGGATCGGTTCGAACCTGTCCTGCCCCATGTCCTCCTCTGTATTCAGCCCCGCATCCTGTCCCACCTTCTCCCCGATATTCTTGTCCCATCTCCTGTCCTAACCTCTATCCTTCCCCATTTCCTGCCGTGCATCCTGCCCTGTGTCTTGCCCTGTGTTTTGCCCCATATCCGGTCTTGTGTCCTGCCCCACATTTTGCCCCATCTCCCGCCCTGTCTCTTGGCCCATGTCCTGCCATCTGTCCTGCCCTATGCCCATCCTGCATTCTGCCCCACATTTCAAGCCACAAAGGGTCCTGCTCCCTCCTGGACTCTGTTCCCTGGGAACAGCCCCCACTGGCCCCGGCTGGCCATCTCTGTCTCAGCTCCCCCGCCCGAGCCCCCGGGCCCCCGCTGGGTGCTGGAGGTGCCCCCCCTGCGCCCACCCCAGCTGCGCGGCCGAAGCGGGCAGGTTGCTAAACAAGTTAATTCGATCAGGGCGTGGGGCTGGCGCGGAGCGAGGCCCCACTGTCGGGCTGCTGGAGCTGTGAAAAGTTAATTCAATTAAGTTTTCCCTCTAAACTAATTAGGCAGCAATCTGCCACGCAAGGAGCTGCTGGTGCTACCCAGAGCCGGGGAGAGCCGGGAGGGCGAGGAGGAGGAGGGAGATGTAGGGGGAGAGCAGCAGGAGGGGAACATGGAGGGGAGTGGGATGGGGCGCAGCTGGGGGGTAGAGCCAGGGAGTTGTCCTGCATCCCCGCGGCTCCCCTGGGATGTGGATGTGGGTGATCCCTGCGGACTGAAGGGAGATGGGTGCTGGCAGTGGCCCAGCCACCGAATGGGGGTGGGGGGAGACACCCCCTGCTCCCAAAACGGGTAGCATTGGCAGCAAGGAGGGCTGGGCACAGTGGGGAAGACAGGGACGGGATCCCCCATCACTCCATCCCATTGTGTGTTGGGAGCTGCCTGTAGGCTTGGAGCTACATCCATGTGCCTGGGTGGATTGGGGTCCCTCCAGAGCTGGTCAGGGGAGGCTGATGGGACCCTGTCCAATGGGACCCCTTATGATAGAAAGGCTCCAAAGGGAGTGTCCTGATGGGACACCTGTCTGATGGGGAACTACTTCCAATGGGACCCCTCTGATGGGACCCCCCTGCAGAATCCCCTCTGATCACACCCCAGTCTCCCCCAGCTCTAGCGCCAGCTTGGCTGGGATGATAGCACCCACCTCATCATTGCCATTTCTCCCACACTCTCCAGCCTTCATTGCCCCATGGAGCCCCCCAGGTTAGGTATCAGGGGGCCCTGGTGGGTCCCCCAGCCCCACAGCTGCTCCCAGTCATGCTGGAGGCCTCTCTCCACTGCCACATCGTTCTTGGGGACAAAGCTGGGGTGCTCCAGGGTGTCCTGAACCCCCATGCTAGTGGCACCTTCGGCCCTGACTAGATCAGGTGCCAGCATGGGGTTCAGATGCTGGGAACCGAATGTGTCTGGCACAGCCAAAGAGGATTCTTCCTCCAGATCCCAAGCTCCCAGGCACTCTTCCTGGCAGTAAAGGCCCATTTACCTGTGTTGGCACCAAGAAAACCACCTCAAAGAGTTGAGGAGGGTCCATGTGGCCCTGGCTCCTGCCATCCATGGGGCTGGCACAGCTTGATACGGTGGCACAGTGTGGAGTGGAATGGCATGGTATAGGATGATGTGACTTGGCATTACATAGTGTGACCTGGCATAGCAGGACATGGCCCAATATGGCATGGCATAGTCTGGTGGCACAGCACAGCATGGCATGGCACACCTGTACCCCTGTGGACACACACCCGAGGGCACAGCCCAGTGAACAGCTGTGCTGAGAGGTGCACACCCACACACACACGTGTGTTACACCTCTGTGCTTCCATGCACACACATGCACACGCATGCAGATCACAGTGCACACCTATGTGCACCTGTGGAAGTGAATCTGACCTTGGGAGGCTCCAGCAGAGCCTGGTGACACTCCCAAACCCTCCAGTGATGGGATCCTGTTCCAGCCTGGCATTAAGCCAGGAAAAAGCTACTGGGATAGGAAGGGGGTTCAAGGAATCACCCACCAAACCTCCTAGTATCCCTGGAAGACAAGAACCAGCACCAGAACAAAACCCTTCTGGGGACATCAGGGGGTAACAGCGGAATGGGGATCCTGTCTACATTCCAAGAGACAGTGACTTGGGGCTCATTAATCCTGAGAGAGTTCAATTTCCATATGTATTTCATGTTCTACTCTTCAAAACCCATGTCTGGAGTGGCCCCAGTAGTGACCATGTCTCCTATTCCACCATGAGCAGCTCCCTGAAGGAGCCCCCATGGGGGGCCACAGCCTCTGTGTCCCCATGGGGACAACTTGGACAGCTCAGTTCCACCTGAGATATTAACTATTTCCTGGAAGAAGGTAATGAGAAAAAGATTCAGCAAGGAGTTTGCACCAAGATGTCACCTGGCTGGGCTGGGGAGATGTGACAGTGGGTCCCAGCTCCCAGTGGTGTTCCCCACTCTTGGTGACATTCCTGGCTCCTGGTGATGAGCAGGAGACCCAGGAGAGCCCTGGGATGAGGATGGTGGTCTCAACAGCTTCTCCTTCTGGGACACAAAGGGCTGGATGCGCATAGCATGTTTATTGTCATAAAGAAACAGGGACAATACAGAACAAGTGCTTCGTGCCTTTTATACTCACACTCAGCTCCCATTTCCCACCTTGCCAGTGCAGCTAACCCAGCAAGCCCCCTCCCATGGGAATGACAAATTCATCCCAGCTCCTGCATGGTCCACAATTTGCTTCCCCCTTCCTTAAAAAACTCCAACACCCTGTGAAACCCCAGGACCATCCACTGACCCATCCCTGAATGGCACCAGGGCACCTTGTCACCCACAGCTGCACCCCTAGAGCCCTTCATGCCCATCCCAGGGCAGCTCCTGCCTGTATCTGTGTCCGTGCCTCTGTCCATCCCCAGCAGTGGCAGGTCTGTGGCTCTGCCCTCTCTGACAGCTCACTCCAACTCCTGGGGTTTTTTATCATCACTGTGAGTGCCCAGTGCTGCCTACAAGAAGTAAGTGATGTTTTCGGGGTTCAGCGGTGCCTGGATCTCCAGTTTTCGGGCCTTGCTGTCCTTCTCTACGATCTCCAGCCGCAGGGTTGGAGCCTTGGATTTCTCTGTGCTGGAGGAAGACCCCTCTGTGGTTTTCAGCAGCTGCTTGTTGGAGTCCTCCACGATGATCCTGAGGGTGCAGCCCCGTGGCAGCAGGTCCTGCTCGTAGGCAGCTGCCAGCTGGTTCACCACGCGCCGCTCCACCTGAGGGACAGAGCAGATCCTGACAGGAAAACCCTGTGGAAAGCCTCCCGGGGAGATGGGCCAGCTCCTCCCCACCCTCTGCTAGTGCAAAACCATGCAACTTTTTCTTCATCCCACTTATTCCCTGTCTCTGGAGTGTGGGTGTGCCACTTCCTCCCCCAGACCATGGACATCTACCCAGGGATGAGGACAGTCAGACCCACACAGTCATAAAATCATGGAAGAGTTTGGGTTGAAAAGGACTTTTTAAAGTTCGTTAACATTTCATACCCCCCTGCCATGCGTGGGGACACCTTCCAATAGACCAGGTTGCTCCAACCTGGCCTTGAACACTTCAGGGATGGGGCAGTCACAGCTTCTCTAGACAATCTGTGCCAGAGCCTCACCATCCTCACAGGGAAGAATTTCTTCCCAGTATCCCATCTAACCCTGCCCTTTTGCAGGTTTAAGGCATTCCCTCTTCAATTATTACTCCAGGCCCTTGTCTGAAGTCCCTCTCCAGCTGTTTTGGAGCCCTTTTAGGCACTGGAAGTGGCTCTAAAGCCTCCATGGAGCCTTCTTTGAGCACCCTCAGCTCTCCCAGCCTGTCTCCAGAGAAGAGGAGCTACAGCCCTCAGAGCATGTCCATGACATCCTCTGGATTTGCTTCAGTGACTTTATCTCTCTTTTGATGCCTTTCCAGCTCTGGCTCTCCCATTGGAGGTGACAATATGAACTTTACCCCAACTTCCCTCATGCCTTCACCTCGTGTTTGATGGAGCGGGCACCATAGTGAAGGTTGTAGCCATCAGCCAGCACGTCCATGACCTCCCTGTCCCACAGCAGTGTGATGTTGTGCCTTGCTTTGGCCTGCCAGGGAGGAGGGGAGGAAAAGGAAAAAGAATTATGGATGGCCCCCAGCAAGGCTGACACCCTTCTCCTTGAGCAGCAAGGATGCTGCACTGCGGTGCTGAGAAGGGCTGAGCTCCACCAGGCCAGTTCTTCCCCAACAAAGGGACCCCAAAATCCCATTTAGCCCCCATGGAGCTCAGATGTGCAAAGACCAATCAGACAAATGATATCTATGAAGGCAGCCTGGAGCTTACCCCTGCTCCAGTCCAAGAGGAACCACCTCTGCTGCTTCCAGAGGTCCCAACTCTCCCCAGCACCCCAGGTTCAACAGCTTGTATGATGATGGTAAAGACATATCATTGTGTGTCTTTATCCCAGGACAGATGCTCTGGCAGGGATTTCTTCCAGAGCTATTCTGAGAAGTCCCCTCTAAAGCCACTGATGTTTTTTTACCTTTTTGGCCCAAAAACTGAGCTCCTTGTTGACCAGCTGGATGAGTTCCGAATGGCAAAAAGGGAGAAAATAGACAATTTCATTGATCCTCCCCAAGAATTCATCCCGTCTGAAGTGAGCCTGCAGGGACAAGGGAGGAGGTCAGCAGGGAGAGGGACACTGACCCTGATGGGAACAGCAGTGAGAGCGGCATTGCAGAAGGAGCTCCCCAGGGATCATCCCACCTCCCACAGCTCCCAGCAGCCACGCAACCCCTATGCCATGGAGCTGGACAGCATGCTGAGGTGCCTCAGAAATATCTTTAAGAAACTGAAGGTCATGAAGGTCACTTTCTCTCCTGTGTCCCCTTCTCATCACACATTGTGGCTCCACTCCAACAGTAAAGAAGCTGTGATTTATTCCTGCTGGGCTCTGATGTCTCCAACATTTTTAGTGGGGTTACACCCCTTCTCTCATAGCTGGGAGAGAAACACAGGGAAGGAGTCTGGAACCAAAGCTCAGGACACCTGAAAATGAGCCATGAAAACACCATCCATACCTTCAAGATGGGGCGAATAACCTTTTCCTTGAACTGCTTGGAAATGGTGATCTTGTCGGTCATCTGGACATCCTCTGGAAGAGAGGAGGATGGAGGGTGTCAGTAGGGACAGTGGGACAGTGGCTTCACCTCTGTCCGGATGAGCTGGAGCTGAGGGCAAGGAAGGGTCTGGGGGGTACTGCAGGACAGAGCCGGGACCTCCACATGTGCCAGCAGTTTGCTTTGGCAGCGTGGTGTCCCTGCACTTGGCACTGTGGACAGCAGTTCTGGGTCCTATGGTGCTCCAGGGGAACATCCTATGCTGTTGTGGTTTCCTTGAATAGCCAAAGAGCCCTGGCTCTTCCTCTGCTCCCTGCTGTGTGCCCACAGGAGCTGCTCCCAGAGGTTTTGGGAAGCTGAAGTGCCCAGCTGGGCTCCACAGCAGCCGATGACCTGACAGACAGTGCACACTGGCCCTCTGGGGCTGCGAGCACTGGAAGAGCCTGTGGCCTTTCCAGCAAACACCAAACTCATGTTCAGGGTGCCTGCAGCACTGCTCAGGCTGCAGTCTACTTCCCTCCGCTGACTGCAGATGGAGCCAGGGTCTGGCTGCTCTGAATCCTGGCTCCCAGCCACTCTGGATGCTTGGCTGCAGCATCACCCTTCTTCCTCTCAGTGCTGTCGTCCTCTTTGTCTTCATCATCCCAGTTCTTCCCACAGCTTCACTCACCCATTCTGCACTCATTTGCCTCCATGTGCTGTTTGACACCAGTGAGACAGATTCCTGTGCTCTGGATTGGATCCTGGCATGCAGGGCAGGGGACACAGACCCATGCTGGGTGTTGGGACCCTGTCCCAGCTTTGCAGGCTTGATGAATATTGCTGCCCCTCACCAGCAGTGGCAGAAGGGGTTCTCAGGCTCCTTTTTTCAAGGTTGAAAAAACCCTTTGAGACCATTAAGTCTAAGCATTCCCCCAGCACTGCCAAGCACACCACTAAACCATGTCCTCAAATTCCCCATCCCTATATCTTTCAAATCCCTCTAGGGATGGGAACTCCACCACTGCCCAGGATAGCCTGTGCCAGGGCTGGACAACACTTTTGGGGAATAAATTTTCCCAATATCCAACCTAAACCTCTCTTGGCATAAATTGAGACTGTTTCCTCTTGTCCTGTCACTTGTTATATGGAAGAAGAGACCGATGCCCACTTGGCTACATCCTCTGTTCAGGCACTTGTAGGGAGTGAGGAGGTTCTCCCTAATGCCCAAAGTGGTGCAGGGTGCCCTGGAATCACCTGATCTAGTTCCAACCCCTCTCTCTAGGGCAGGGGTGCCAAAAAGTCCCAGTGTTTTGGAAGAGGAGAGCTGGAAAGGCCGAGGAGTCAGCACTGCTACCAGCATTCCCACTTCCCACATGTAATATCTGCTGCAGCCACCGGTAGGAGCAGAGCCCACTGGGGAAGCTGCTCCTTCCCTTTATCTTCCCATTTATCTGCCTGCCAGGCACTTTAGTGACCTCGTGCCATGGCATCTCCACACTGAGAGCTCAGGAAATGGGCAGGAGCTCCTTGAAACCCAATTGAGGGCAGCTGCTGTGCCCAAATGCCCTCCCCAGCTCCTCTCCTGCTACAGCTGTACTGTCCCAGAAATTAAAATTCAATGCTCTCCTCATTGAGCAGGGAAACGTTTGGCATTTTCAAATGTTATTCTGGAAAGTTCAGTTGACAATGTGTTTTGTCCTTTACCTAGCCTGATTGAAGTTTAAAGATTCTGAATTAAGCCAGTGTCGACAGCCACTTCTCCAAAGTAAAAGGAAGAGGGAGTAAAAGAAAGAGTAAAAGGGAGAAAGAAGCTGCAAGATGATAGATTTGATGTCAAAATCCAACATTGGAGCTGATGCAGGAATATGGTGTATCTGAGATGTCACAGGTTGCTGGATACCTTGAGAAAGATGTGGCATCCAGACAATTAAGAGCATAAAAGGATCTTAAAAACCCCAAAGTAACTTTTTTAAGACTGATGAGAAAAAAAGGGATGCAGTCACTGTCCATGGCTTCCTGGTTATCCACAGGCACAGCAGCATATGATGGAAACAGGCTTTCCCTCTGCTCAGTGTGACAAACACTGCTTAAAAAGGACAGTCCCTAGTGCTAGGTTCACCATTCATCTGTATATCCTCAGAGTAACCAGGAAGGGCACTGGAGGTTGCACATCAATTTTCAATCTCAGAGACTGCCCTTGTTCTCCTCATTCCCCTTTTATTACCTAATTCACATTTTGAGAAATTTTTCTCCAGGAGCCTGATATATGAGGCCAGGGCTCTCATTTCACATGGAAGTAAAATTCACTAAGCTCACTCCTTTTGGGAAGGACTGAGGAAACAAAACCTTTCCTCTTTCATAGGAGCACCTGAATCAGCCAGTCTTTTGCAGGAAGCATTTGGAAGGGTGCAAAAAAAAGAGAGAAGGGTGAGTTGATAAAGAGAATCAGAGAATCACGTAAGAGTTTGCTTTGAGAGGGACCTGAAAGACCATCCAATTTCAACCCGCCTGCTCTGAAATCCTCATTATTTTACACTGCATCCTTCAGAGGAAGAGTGCATCTTTAGGGCGCTGTCCAACCTCTCAGCCTTTCTCATCCTGTACTTACTTCTCTGTGAGTGTTTCAGGCCAGGTTGGATGGGGCTTGGAGCAACCTAGTCTAGTGGGAGGTGTCCTGACCCATGGCAGGGGGTTAGAATGGGATGGTCTTTAAAGTGCCTTCCAACCCAAACCCTTCTGGGATTTCATAACTTCCTGGCAGAGGAGCATTCCCAAGTTGTGTGGACCAGTTATGACCAGTGGAGACGGGACTGAAAGGTCTGGGTGTGCCCTCTGCTGAGAGATGGCTGAGCTGGTGTCAAAGTTGTGCAAGGAAGGAGGGAAGTTCTTTAGGGATTTGAAGATTGAAATTCCAGTACCTAAGTTTTCTGCAATCCTTTTCTTGCTCATCTCCATGGCCTCTTGCCGGAGCTGTAGTGCATGCTCTGCAATCTCCTCACTGGCCACATTGGAGGTCATGATGAAAATGGCATCCTTGCAGTCAATGGTCTTCCCCTTCCCATCTGTCAACCTGCCCTGCAACAACAGCAAGATGACATCAGCCATGTCAGCAGGTGCTGGAGGACATAGCCAAAACACCAGGAAAAAGAACATGGGTCCTGTTTTTCCCCAGAGTGGATTTAATTTTGAAGGGATGCCCAAGGGTTGAGGTGGAAGGAAGGAAGGAAGGAAGGAAGGAAGGAAGGAAGGAAGGAAGGAAGGATGAGGTTGGAGAAATCCTTGTCTTTCCATGAACAGCAGGAACTTCTCCTGCACATGGTCCCAGCCTGCCCCATCCAGGACAGAATTGATGGATGTGCTGGAGGAGGGCTGGGCCAGTCCACGTCCTTGTTCAGGCTGGAGAGAAGGAGACACTTCTCACTCTCTACAGCTCCCTGACAGGAGGTTGGATCTGGGACAGGGGTCTTGGTCTCCTCCCAGGTAACAAAGGACAGGACAAGAATAAATGGCCTCAAGTTGCACCAGGGAGGGTATAGGTTGGGTATCAGGAAATATTTTTTCCCTGAAAGTGTTGTCCAGCCTTGGCACAGTCTACCCAGGGTAGTGTTGGAGTCCCCATCCCTGGAGGGATTTAAAAGCTGCGTGGGTGTGGCATTTAGGTTTAGTGATGGGCTTGGCAAGCTGAGGGAAGGGTTAGACTTGATGGTCTCAGAGGGCTTTTCCAACCTCAATGATTCCATGACTGCATGGCTGCCCATACGTAACTCCTCAACCTTTGACCCTCTGCCTACCTCCCTGTGGTGGTTTTAGGACTGACATAAGCCCCAGGCTCAGGTCAGCAATAATGCTAATGTTAATCCTAAGCCTGGCTGTGGCTGTGGTTTGGGCTGGGAAGAGCCCACAAATAACCATGTTACGGTTGTAATGGAGTGACCTGAGTAACAGAGCTCCTCATCCCTGTGGGATCAATCACCCGGAAAACCAGGGCTGCCCAGCACACTGCTGCAGTGGCATCAACCCTCAGCTCCCAAACCAACCCAGGAACCTTTCCAAAGCACCATTGCTCTTGATTAATAATATAAAAAAGAGAGGGAAATAAGTAAAAAAGCAGCATCTCCCCAGGCTGCTTCTTTCCTCAATCCATCTCCAACAGCAGAGATCCAGCACAATGACACAAATCCTTGTTGGGTGCTTGAGATTAACATTTGGGTTATTGCCCTGTCAAGTGCCTGGTACAGGAATTGATTTCACATTGAACTGCTACTGTGATGATCTATGCAAGAAAAATGGTGTTATTAATCCTTACAAGAAAAACAAAAAAAACCCTTTAAAACCTTCCGGCATGTTGGCTTGGAATTTGGTGGCTTCTGAGGACAGACTGGGACCTTCAAAATCAACCAGACAGCTGGAGAGGGACTTTGGGCAAGGGCCTGGAGTGACAAGACAAGGGGGAGTGGCTTCCCACTGACAGAGGGCGGGGTTAGATGGGACATTGGGAAGAAATTCTTCCCAGTGAGGGTGGTGAGGCCGTGGCACAGGCCCTGCCCCATCTCTGGAAGTGTTCCAGGTCAGTTTGGACGTGGCTTAGAGCAACCTGGTCTAGTGGAAGGTGTCCATGCCCATGGCAGGAGGGGTGGACTGGATGTGCTTTTAAGGTCCCTCCCAACCTAATCTCCTCCTTCTGTCATCCCTCTCACCCCTCACTGTCACCTTCTGCATGTCCCTTGTGTCGACTCTAACCTAAAATGTGGATTTACCTCATCAAACAGCTGCAGCATGATGGTGAGCACATCAGGGTGGGCTTTGTCCACCTCATCGAAGAGTACCACAGCATTTGGGCACTGCCTCAGCTTTTTGGTGAGCTGTCCACCCTCTTCATGGCCCACATACCCGGGTGGTGAGCCAATGAATTTTGCCACCTGGAAGGAAGGAAAAGGAAAGGTGAAGGCTGATCCATGGACAGTGGGAATGAAGCCCTTCTGGTAGCTCGTCAGGGTACCACTGCTCTTTGCTGCTGACAAAGCAAGTTCTATGTTCTTTGTGACACCTACCACACCCAAAATCAGATTAATAAGCAACAATTAAGCAAAATAAGGACTGAGCAATTCCCTGCCCAGAGCTCAAACCAGCAGAATCCAAGGAGCAGGCATGGGTGGGTGGGAAGTCATCTGCCCTGCTTTACTATGCAGGGTCTGAGCGACCTGACCTCGATGTCCAAGACCTGTTTTCATTCCTTTTAGCCTTTTTAAGAGCAAGGATTCAAAGGATTCTGAGTGGCAGGTGGTTCTGGTGCAGAATCAAAGCCACAAGTAGGCTTTGTGGGAAAAGGCCACAAGTAAAATACCTTTCCTATGTCATCACTTCTTGACACAGTGTTTTTTTTAAACGTTTAGAAATTTAGAAGGTTATATAGAATAATATTTCTGACAACAGGAAAGTTTTGGCAAAATGACAATTTTTTGACACACAGCTTGGTGCATCTTACATCTACCCATGTCTGAGTGTCATCCCAAGTCACAGTCTGTTATCACAGAATCATGGAATGGTTTGAGTTGGAAGGGACTATGTAGTGCTAGCCTTGCTGCCATACATAGGGACACATTCCACTGCACCAGGATGCTTCAAGCCCCATTCGATCTGGCCTTGAACAATTCCAAGGATGGGGCAGCCACAGCTTCACTGGGCAACCTATCCCAGTGTTTTACCACTCTCATTGCTAGAACTTCGCTGCTTTTTGGGGACACAGAGCCCTCCAAAGGGATTTAGGACCCCTTCAGCTCCAGGGGTGACCTTGGCAAGGATCGCAGAAAACTTGCCACTTTAGAAAACTTGGCACCAAAAAATTTGGACCTCCTGTGGCACCAGAATTGGGCAGAAGTTATGATGGGAGGGGTGGACTTGGCACCACTGTCCTGTGTTCTGCTGAATTCCCCCCTTTCCTCCATGGAAGGTAGGCTGAGCCAATGGTCCCACACTGGACTTAGCAATTGGGGATAAGAGGTTTGGGATAAGTTGTGCCTGCCTGGGCATTAGTAGGTGACGAACAGTATGTGGCTGTGGGTTTTCATGCACAAGATGATCCTCTGGATTCCAGCATCTCTTCTCAGCTGCTCCCTCCCCAAGGGCTTACCCCACCCCAAGGGAACTCACAGCACTGGACACATATTGTTAAAGTTTTCCTTGCTCCTTGGTCTCTGTTCCTAATTTGCTTCAATGTGTTGGTTCCAGTCAGGACAGGATTAATTTTTGCAGTAGCCAGGAGGGGCAAGGCTTGGACCTCCAGGATATTCTATCTTACCTCATGTCACTGCTGGGATCAGAGGGAAAGGAGTCTCCTCTGGGGAGAATGTGTTCCTTCTGGTCAATATAAGTGGCAGAAGGATGTTGAGTAACCTGAAGCAGCCAGTTCTGAGCTGGAGCTGGGTTGGGTCAGTGAGCATTTTGCATGTGAATCACTCTCTCTCTTTTACATACTTTTGTTATTAATATTGTTGCTTGTTTGTTATCTAATTTCTGTTTCCAGTAAATGGCTCTTATCTCAACCCATGGCCTTTACCTTTTGAGCTTCCAGTTCTCCTCTCCAGCCCACTGCTGTGGGGAGGGACAAGGGGAGATGGGGAGTGAGAGAGTGGCTCCTGGTTTGGAGTATCTCAGTGGGAGCACTAAATTGGGGAGTACTCTGCCTAAACCATGACACTCAAATAAAGTTGCTTTCTGGCAATTTATTTGGAATTTAATGCACAACTTGGAGCAACTCCTGTTGTTCTGCTGTGCTCCCACCCTGACACACCAAAATGCCCATTTTTTCTGGATTAAATCTGAAGCTGCTCCCTTCAGAGCCCATTTACTGACCTCATGCCTTTCCTGGAACTCCGACATGTCCAGTCTGATGAAACCCTGCAAGAGACTTAGGATGAGATTTGATCAATCTGCTCGCTGCCAGAAGAGGAGCAGTACTGACAGGGCTGAAATTTTCTAAATAAAATAGATATTCTTGTGGTTCAGCTTTTTAGAAATCAATCACAAGAGGAATGCAACACCCCTCTACAAAAATCCAGCAAAAATCATAAAGCTGAGGTGAACTGGGCTTGTGGGTGATCACCTGAAACAGAAAATAGTGTTAGAGAATTTACAGCTTCTGCCCAAGTTTCCATTTTGCATACGAAATGCTGATGATTCACTGCAGCTACTGAATATTGTGATCATGGAGCTGTCATCCACATCCTAGATGGGAAAGGAAAAGAAGGGAAGGAGAGGGAAGGGAAGGGGAGGGAAGAGGAATATTTTAGCTGGAAAGGACCTACAGTGATCCTCTCATCCAGCTGACCAAGAAGAAGCCAAGCCTGAACTTCCCAGCATCATCCTGGACACAGTCAACCAGATATAACCACTGTCCATGATGGAGAATGAGTCATGTCTGGGAATACATCTCATCTGGACATGTATATGTGGCACACACATGGACACCATCACCTGGGGATCCCATAATTAGAGAACAGAATCACTGAACCATTTGGGTTGGAAAAGCCCTCTGAGACAACAGAGCCAAACTGTTCCCCCAGCACTGCCATGCCCACTACCAACCCATGTCCCCAAGTGCCACATCCACACATCTGTTAAATCTCTTCAGGGATGGGGACTCCACCACTGGTCTGGGCAGCCTTTTCCGGAGCTGAACAGAAAAAAAATCCCTAATATCCAACCCAAACCCCTCTTGTTGCAACTTGAGGCAGTTTGCTCTAGTCCTGTCATTTGTTACCTGGGAAAATAATGGAATCAGAGTATGGTTAGGGTTGGAAGGGACCTTTAGGACTATCCCATTCCAATCCCCCTGCCATGGGTGGGGACACCTTCCACTAGACCAAGTGGCTCCAAGCCCCATTCAACCTGGTTTTGAACACTTTCAGGGATGTGACAACCACAGGTTCTCTGGGCAAAATATTCCCATGCAATAATTTCCCTTAAAATTATTAAAGTATCTACAAACTGCCGAGGGCAGAGCATGACAGAAAAACTGACTCTGCCTTGAAGATGAAAGGGGGACAGTTCCAGGTTTTCCTTTCTTAATCCATGAGTTCCTGTGAATTGCTGCCCCTCATCAGAGCCTGTGGGGGGTATGACCCCCCTCATCCCTCATTAAGGCACCAACGGCTGAGCTGGTTCATTACTAATAAATCCCAGATTCCCGCTGCTATCAAATTAACACAACACTCAGGGTTTAACTGATGTCTGGCCATGGAGCAGTTCCACGTGCAGATTAGGGATGAAGGTGCTTGAGATCCAGGATTAATGGCTTCTTGAAGGCATTTACAGAGGCATGAGGAAAAGAAACCAGAACAGCTGTTTTTATAATGTTGGTTCCAGTTTGGTCTTTCTACATGTGTCACTGCATTGTGTGTCCATTCACTGCTGGAGGATGTGGGGAAGAGGGATTCATCTACTTACAGCCCCACTTGTCCTTCCTTCTTTTCCCTGGCTCTACGTGGGAGAGAGCTAAGCACCTCTTACAGGTAGGCTGAGGCTTAAATGTGAAACATGGAAGAGAATGGAATGGAATGGAATGGAATAGAATGCAATGGAACAGGATAGGATAGGATAGGATAGGATAGGATAGGATAGGATAGGATAGAATAGAATAGAATAGAATAGAATAGAATAGAATAGAATAGAATAGAATAGAAACCCCAGACACCACTGAAGTGTCCTCCTGCAAAGCCACCACCTCCATGAAGTAATTCCAACCCATCTTCTCTAAAATCTGACCACTGGGTAACAAACTAAATAATTCAAACTGCTTCTGGATACCAAACACTTCAGCACTTAAAATTCTGAGCAGGAAATCAATGTTGCATTGCTACACTCCATAGGACAGTGAGGCCCTGGCACAGACTGCCCAGAGAAGCTGTGGCTGCCCCATCCCTGGAAGTGTTCAAGGCCAATTTGGATGTGGCTTGGAGCAACCTGGTCTAGCGGAAGGTACACCTACATTTGACATGGGGGGTGGAACTGGATGAGCTTAAAAGGCCCTTCCAACCCAGACCTGTCTGTGACTCCACCACCTTCACAGACCCCTCTCAGTACAGAAGAAGCCCTTTCTCAGGGCAGCACAGCCACACGATGAACCCCCTGATGATCCTCCCCATACCCCTTTACTGCCAGGACAAAGCTGGGATGAGCCATTACCTTTTTGATGTCCTTATGGATGTACTTGGCCGTTTGCTTGGCCAGCTCTGTTTTACCTGTTCCAGAGAGGGAAAGAAAAAACTTGCATTAAACCAAGTCTGTCCATCTTCTGTCTGTCCGTCAGCTCTGCTAACACCAGGGCTGGAACTTCCTGCAACCAATATATGTATTGGGAAGTGGGTATTGCTGTTTTATCTCTAGGATCACACTCACTGGGGTTCCCTGCCTGGGCAGGGTGAACAGATGCATTAGAATAGCAGCATCTCTGCATTGGCTCCTTCAGCTTTAATAGATTCTCACATGATGGGAACAAAGCTCTTGATTTTTTCACAAAAAGATGTGGATAGATCAGAGTTTTGCTATATTGGATAGATCAGATTTTTGCTAAATTTACCCTCAATACTCCAAGTTCTCTGTGCAATGCCTTGTAATCTCCAAATAAAGAATTTCAAAGAAATGGGGCGTTTTTTCTTTGCTTTATATAAGATAATGGTCAAAATATTCTGGGATTAGGAACAATCAATAATGGAGCAAATCCACCCTGATGAGGGTGAACACGTGCACCAGCTCATGCAAGGCCATGTCCTGTTCTCCCAGCCCATCATCTGGGGAAAAACGTCATTAAAAACGCAGTCTTTATGAAGTGTGGGTGCCAGCAAACTTCTCTTCCCTGCTGCTACCCCTCAGCATGACACTGCTGGCTTTGTCAGGTTGACTGGGGGAAGGATTGGGCTGATTTTGGCTCCTGGGGTGACCAGCAAAGCTGAGGTGAAGCCTGTCACCCCTCTGGAGGATGGATACTCTGGGGGTTCACACCTATCCCTCGCACACCCGTCAGCAGTGCACTGCACATGGATCCCTGTGGGATTTACTTGCACATTGAAAAATAAATGAGTGTGGACAGAAATAACTATTCTGAAGGAAAAAAAAATACATGTTTTTAAAAGCAAATTAGGTTTAAAAGTACATTCTTACTGGAGTAGTGTACATCTGCCCACAGCTGTATTGCAGGGACAATACATCTGATGGGTCAGATCAGTAAACCACCAAAAAAACGGCTACAAATATGGGAATCCATGGGGCGTGCTCTGCTCCACCTGATAAATCTCTGCCAAAATTTTGCATTTGATTTCAGTTTGAGCTTTGCTGACTTTGGATTATGCTGGATCAGAGCTCCTGATGTGTAAAGATGCAAGAAACTTCGTTTCCTATAAGAAATAAAGNAAAAGAAAAGAAAAGAAAAGAAAAGAAAAGAAAAGAAAAGAAAAGAAAAGGAGAAAAGAGAAAAGAAAAGAAAAAGGAAAGCCCCCATGGAAGGCCATGGGAGTGGAAGAGTCAACAATTTACATCCCTCGGTTTTCAGATCTGCTGTAAAAGGGCAATGAAGTATCAAAAATATTTTATCCTGGCTCTATACAGCTTTACAGCAACTTATTTGGAGTTAATGCTTGGCCTGGCACTGTTCCGCAGCAGGAGCATGGTCTCACCTGTGCCCCTTTAACCCCACCAGCATCAGCACCTTCCTGAGCCCTCTGGGAGGCAGTGGAGGCAGGAGAAGCCCTGAGGTTGTTCCAAATGTCACAGATCAGTTACTTTGAATCTGTTTTGTTGGGGTTTTTTTCCACAACTAAAAGTCATTTGGACCATTTCATGAACTGATCAGCTGTCATGTGGCATTTGATTGGGCTGGAGGACAAATCTTATCGGTGTCAATAAAATCCTGTCATTCCAAAGCAACCTGTGCCCACAGGAGCAGATGAACAGAGATTTAGTTTGCAGGCAGCAAATTTCTACTATTATCCCACCATTCTCACTGGAATAGAGGGGTTTTCACCAGAAAGTTGATAAAGTAATAATTTTACTCTGAAGACTGTCCCTTTTTGAGACTTGGAGGGGGTTTGTGCTCTGGGATAACTCAGCATGAGGCTGGATGTGGCTGTGTGTGCTGGTGTCCAGCTGTGGTCACCCTGCAGGATGATGGGTGACCCGCTGAAAGATGACAGTGTGTTTAACTGGTATTTTATTCAGACCCTGCAGCCCTGCAACAGCTCCCACCCCCTCTCCTCGGGGCTCTCTGTCCCCCTCACCACAACCCAAACGTTACCTATTCCAGATGATCCTAAGAAAAGAAACACCAGCGGGTGCTCCTCATCGTACCAGCCATTTTCCTTCCTCCGAATAGCTGCATTTGAAGACAATGAAAACAAAAAAGAGGGGGGGAAGCATATAAATCAATGCCACAAAGCAAGTGTAATTATCACTAAGTATACACTATGTTTTACTGCTCTCTACCCACTCCCAGTCCTCCCTGCCATTAGTGCTCTCTAATTTGATTAGCCAGCCAAGGCCCCAGAGACACCTAATAAGGTTAGCATGGATTTGGAAAGCTGCCCAGAGCAGATTTCGGATAAAGTTTTCCAGGATGTGCACTCAGCGTTGCCAGGGAGACGGTGGAGGGGGGGGACAAGGATGGATGGATGGACAGAGGGATGGAGAGGCACTCTGCCTCACCAGCTCCCAAGTGCAACCTTTCTGTGAAGAAAAAACAGCAGTTTTGAAGAGCTTTATAGGTTATTTCTGGCGTGGTATGGGAAGCGGGAGGTGGGTGAAGGTCACAAATGCTCTGAATTGGTGCAAGGACTGGGAAAAGTGTGGTGATTATCTCAGTGCCTCTCTGGACAGCAGCATCCAAGTGCATCCTGGGTGAGATACCAGTGGAAAATTTTACAAAAGGCAAAAGCTCTGATTCCCTCCCAAACTCCCAGTCCAACCAGCATAGCCCTTTCTCAGGACAGACATGGATCTGCTGTGCAGAGTAGGTGATGGCTCCTATCCCCATGGGTGCCCACGGCTCCCCAAGGTGCTCTTCAGCTCCCTAGAGCAGCCTCAGTCTCTGTGAGCATGCTCACCAAACCAGCAACATCATTTAATTTGGCTTATTTGAAGGAGGAGGAACTGCTTTTGAGGCCAGAAGATCAAATCTCATCCTCCACTGGCTGGATCTGGTCTCTGGAACACAGAAGTCATTCCCCTGGATCAGACCAGCTTCTAGTTCAATGTGAAAGATTAACTGACATCCCAGCCTTTCTGCTTTATCCACGGTATTTCAATCCAGCCTGTAAATCTTGTAAGGTGTTTTGTAAGAGAGAACATGCACTGTACAGACTCAGGACCTCTCAGACCCAGCAAGGTATCATGACTGGCACACGGCGCTCCCAGATCCAGCTGAACTCAAAATGTGGCATATTAGGAATCAGGGCATGAAAATGGCAAGATGCCCAAAAATTGTAACTGACAGTAATTTGAAGGTAGCAGGGGAAAACAGCAGCATTGGACGTGAGATGGGCAGAAAGAAAACACTGGGAGAGCTGTGGCTTAAAGGTCTTGGAATGCTGCTGCACACAGGCATGGCAAAGCTTGGCCTCTGCTGCCTTTCAGTGGTGTCCAGAGCAAAAGCAGGAATAGCGCCAAGAAATAATAAACCCACTTCTCTTTGTGACTTTCACCCTCAAAACACAGCTCCCTCATCTCCTTCTGGCCACTCTGGGTCTCAGCCTCTGTCCTTGTGCCTCAGTCCTGTGTCTCCCTTGAATGAGGCACTGGCTGGCTCTGTGGGGAGCTGTGGGTTTGTTTTCTTCCCTGAGCTGGCAGGAGAGCACGAGAGTGGTTTTAAAAACTGTGGAATTCTTAAATTCAATCTCAAAGTCAGTCCACAGAACCCTTTTCTTGATGGGGTATGGCAAATAGAAGACACTTAAGGGCATGACATGCCAAGAGTTCTTCCTGCAGAGGAGAGCAAACTGACATGGGAAATAAATAGTGCCATTTTGCACGTAAAAAGATTTGCACATTAAAATATTTAAATAATATTTCCATTTTGCATATAAAAAGACATGGAATGTCACAGCCTGACACGGAAATGCTGCCTCTGCCAGCAGGGACACACTGGAAAGGTGTTAAACAGCAGCAGCTCCAGTGAGGTATTCCAGCAGCTGGAGTGTATAGATACATGGAGGGGGTCTCATGGGAATTTGGAGCTGTAAGACCTGCATGAAACCGAGCTCCTCACACTCCATGCTTGTATTTCAGAAGGCCCAGGTAGCATGGGAGCCAGCACATCCAGTGAGGATTAGGAAAACAAGAGCAAAGCCTCACTGCAAGAACAAATCAATGAGCTGAGGTTAATGACGAGGGGTGTGAGGAGTGACCTGACCACAGTCATTAAGGATCTCCCCAAGAAGGCACTGAACTTGCTCAGCTACAGAGAAAATTAAGCTGCTCCAGGGGCTAGAGCGAGAGGATCAAACTACAAATAAAGCAGAACAGTTTTAATAATGAAGGTGATTAACCACTGCAGCCACTTAGGAAAAGAGTGGGACTGAATTTCTAATCCCTGTAAAGTCTGCAGAGAAAGCCAGAAGGGCTTCCCAAAAGGCAGTGGTAGCTCAGGATGAAGATGAAGGGTGCATCGCTGCCCAAATATCAAAAAAGTCCCCAATTAACCTTAAATCCAAGACATGTAGAATCATGTAATTGTAGAAGGGTGTGGGTTGGAAGGGACCTTAAAGACCATCACTTCCAACCCCTTCAGAAATGGGACTGAGTGCTGGGATTGTGCATTTAGTGGGAGCTGGACCCTAGTGCTGCAAGAACTTGCCATTCCATGCCCGGACACAGGCAGATGCATTACCTGTCCTCCTGACCATGCTAATGAGTCCTGACTCCTGCCAAGGCTTAATTAGCTTGGGCACAAGGCCAGATGCAGCACTGGCTGGTGCCTGGCTCCGTCTCACCCTGCCTGGGCATATCAGCACAACAGACCAGCTTGGCTGCAGCCAGCAATCCGGTTCTGTTCAAAATCCTGGGCAAAGCCTGGTGGGAATCCCATCCTGCCCTTCAGCTGCTCACTGGCCATGTCATCCCTGGAAACAGCCACTGCAGGAGATGAAGAGGGGAAAATGCTCTGCCACTGGCAGAGAGGTGCAGAGAAGAGGCTGTGCTGCATCCCTCAGTGTTCTCTTCCCAGTGCTGCACATATTCCTTCTCAACCCTTTACAGCAGTGAATGAGAGGTCAAACACCTGGGGTGGGGAAATTTCATAAAAATTGATGGGGAGTAACGCAACCACCGACAATTCCTGCAGCCATGTCAGCTAAGATAATAATGGTAATAAAAGTAATAAACTTCTGCTTTGGGGCATGGAGTGACCACTCACAGGGTCAAGCACATTCAGGGTCCAAAGACAGTGGGGTTAAGTGCTACCTTCTTCCCTTCCCCTCTGCAGCAGGATGCCAGAGTTTATGGATAAATACTCAAAGGAACTCCAGGGATACAAAGCACCCCTTAAAAAACTACCATAAAGTTAGAGCTTGAGATTCAGCATATGACCTCTGTTGGAAGATGCTGAGCATCATACATAGGAAGAAATTCTTCCCTATGCGACTAGTGAGGCACTGGCACAGGTTGCCAAGAGAAGTTGTGCCTGGAAGGCCAGGCTTGGGAATGGAGCTTAGAGCAACCTGGTCTAG
Source organism: Rhabdornis inornatus (assembly GCA_013397075.1). Classification (NCBI taxonomy): domain Eukaryota; kingdom Metazoa; phylum Chordata; class Aves; order Passeriformes; family Rhabdornithidae; genus Rhabdornis; species Rhabdornis inornatus. The sequence goes on along the minus strand of VWZS01002160.1, from coordinate 1,711,812 downwards.
TGGAAGGTGTCCCTGTCCAAGTCAGTGGGGTTGAAATAAGATGGGCTTTAAGGTCTCCTCTAAGCCAAACTGTTCCATGGTCACTAGTCAGCAGGTTAGTCAGATCAACTGAGTGATAAGGTATAAACGCTTTTCTACAAGCAGCGTTAAAACGATGAGCTATTCCAGCACACAGCACTCTTGAGGTTTGGAAAAACTTAAAAAAATATGGATATCCCTAGGGAAGGGACACCACTCCCTAGGTTTCACCACTGGGGCTGGAGGAGGCTCTCTCAGGCTGTCCAGTGCAGTGTTCAGCTTCAGCAGCAGGAACACAATCCCCATCCCAGGCCAGAGCAGAACATCAGTGCCAGTTCCAAGGACAAAAATCTCAGCTAGGAAAGCCACAGAAGAAGCACTCTTCTCCTTGGATTTTGCACTCCCAAAGCAGCTGCTGGCCACGCTGACCGCTCTTCATTATCACCCAAGCATGAAATCCATGCTCTGCCTCTGGGAAAGCTGCCCCCTTTCTTCCTCCTGGCAGAACTAACTAACTAACTAACTAACTAACTAACTAACTAACTACCTACCTACCTACCAGGAGGAAGGTCACACTGCTGTGCTGCAATCTCATTATGACATTCAGCCCCAATGTCCAAAACGAGAACCTGACGATGATGACGCTGGGGCCTTCTTCTGCGGAGCCGTTCCTGGCACTGCTGCCGTGCTCTCGCTTTATTTTGTCCATCCGTAACGGTGTGACTGCAGCCCTGCGTCTCCAAGAGGCCCTTCAGCCCGCTATTGAACTGATAAATTCACTGTATTACTTTACACAAATCAATACCCCAGCAGTTATCAGCACTTGATGTGACTGAAATTGGTTTCAGCCAATTTGTGAGTGTAATAAATGTCCATTTATCAAATCAATTCATTCTGCGGGGCTCCTTGACCCGTCCGGGTTTGGGGTACCACAGGGTGAAGGCTCTGGGGCCAAACCTGCTGTGGGATCATTGCCTCCATCCAGGTTCTGCATTCATGTTCCAGGGTCCGCAGCATTCCCAAAGAAGCTCCCTTCCAGCCCTGCTGTGGGTGGCTCAGGGTTATGGAACCCCAAATTAGAGCAAAGCTGTGTCCTTGCAAAGTTTCACCTGACCTGCAGGCAGCAACACAGATCAAAAAACAGCCCTTATATAGGATCCTGTATTGTCCAAAATAACCCCGGTCTCCTTTGGACCAGAGCAGGATGATAGTCCCGCTCATACATTTTCCTACAGTTTTGAAGCACTGGCTGATTTCAACATCATAGCTGCTCAAAAACAGAAATTTTATCATTAAAACATAGATTTTTCTGCACTACCCTTTCTTCAAAATCCCTGAAAAAGAAACAACACTTTTCCTTCCTTGCTAAGTTATTCAATTTCAGGAAGAACTGGAACAGATTGCTTCAACCCTCAAGGTTTATTCCCCCTGAAAGAGAGAGGTGGTAGGTTTGAACCACCCTACCTCCAAATGAGCACTGACCAGCAAACATGGCATATCCATATAAAAAAAGTACCTGGCATAATATTTAGGATATTAGACCAAAAAACAAATACACACACACACACACATATATATATGTATATATGTATTTGGGAAAAATGCCTCCTTTATAAAACCTCAGAGGGGAGATGCTGCTGATCACTTCCGCCTCTGCATCTTCCAGTGAAAAGGCAAAGCAGCCCTAACCAGATCCAGAGCTCAACCATTTATGGAAGTGCCTGGAAACACAACCCTAAGCCTTTTAGCTGCTCATTTTTATGTACGAGATAGAGAATCCCAGCAGTTCCTGAGATGGCAGCAATGACCTGCCTGTTTCTGATGTCAGGAGATGGAATATTTAATGGGGATTTTAAGATGAACTGAACATCTACACCCGTTGAGGGGGGTGACCAAGCTGCCTCCCACCATCACCCAGTCAGGCTCTGGTAGAAACCCTGTATGCCTAGAGATGCCCAGTTACCATCTGTTAACCATCATCCACCTCTTCCCAGTCCTGTCCTGCTCCACATAGCAGAAAAGAGTGCTGCAGGTCTTGGATATATCCTATGGAGGCAACAGGGAAGGATTTTCCCTCTGTGGCAGTGATTCCATGCTGTCAGGGCTGTGGCTGCAGTGAGCTCCCCACCAGTTTTCCTGGTGCATCCCCTTGGAGGGGGCTGCTGAGATAACAGCTGGACTTGGTGATCTTAGAGGGTTTTTCTAAATGATTCCGTAATTCTGTGATTCCGTTCTGTCCCCATCGCTTCAGACCTTGTGCTTCTAACCCCAGATCACACGTTCCCTTTGTATTCCTGGCTAAGCCCCTCTGGAGACTGTTTGGATCATGCACCGAGTGACGGATTAAATCCAATTACTCAATTAACACACCAGTTATAAATTAAACATATCAGCTAAGCTCGGTGGATCTGAAGATGTGGCGTGTGGCAGGTCTGCTCACCAGCAAATGGCAGTGGTGAGGGCAGAGTGGAGGGATGTAGGGTCCACAAAGAGGCAGGAAAACCAGCTGGGCACAAAATAAATAAATAGCAAAGATAGAGAGGAAGTGCTTGAGAGGCAAAGTCCTGTCTCAAAATTCAGCCTTCTGGACAGAAAACAAAAAGAAAAGAAAATGAAAAGAAAAACCGGGCAGAAGGGAAGGGGGGGGGGAGGAGGGGACAGAGAGTCTCCCACTACCTTTTGGTCCAATATCCTGAGGCTGCAGGGGTATCAAGCACATTCCCTATAATTCAATAAGAAAAACCTCCATAAAGGCAAGGACGTTAATGCGCAGAAACGCCACCTGTGTCAGGAACAGGCACTGCCCATTAATCACAGCTCCCCAATTAGCCGGGGCTGCTGCCCCCAGGCACAGCCGCTCTCTGCACACACAGGGTGGCTGTTGTTTTTGCAGGAGTGTAGTAGACTCCTTCCCAGCTCCTTCCCGGCTCCTTCTCAGCTCCCAGCCCACACTGGGCTCCCCTTTGTTAACTAAAGGCAATGGGGTTGTGTTTCTGACAGCATATTCCTTGTGGTTCTGCCCTGGCCTCAACAGCTCTTATTTTGCTCAACCATTTTCGGGCATTAACTGGGATGCACAGATGGGTCAGGAATTATTGACAAGATCCAGAGGCTTTGGACTGGCAAATCAAACCCAGCCCAGATTGCTGGAGCCTTGAATTCATGGAATCACAGAATGGTTTGTGTTGGGAGGGAGCTTCAAGCTCATCTCATTCCAAACCTCTGCCATGGGCAGAGACACCTTCCACTAGACCATGTTGCTCCAAGCCCCATCCAACCTGGTTTTAAACACATTTAGGGATGGGACATCCACTGTGAATTCCCCAGTAACCTTGCCCAGAGGCAGCCTCAGATCAAGGCCTGAAGGAATAGCGTGTCTTCCCTGTGGAGCAGGTGTGGGAGGGCAGAGTCAGCAGCATGTGAAAGGTCCTACCTGCCCCCACTGTGGCTATGGCATTCTCCTGACCAATGATGTGTTCTTTTAGCCGCTGTTCCAGTGGGAATCTCCGCCGTTCTTCCACCTCCCTCCTGCGCTGCTCCTCCTGGAACTGTGGAGGGAAGAAAACATAGGGAACAGAGGCTTTATGGAGCATTGGGTCAGTACACAGATGTCAGAGCCCTGTATAGGGATCTCTCTGATATGGAGCCAGAGCGTCCCCAGGGCAGATGCAGTTTGGTCTGGATGCACCACCCCTAGCAAGAGAAAATTTCTGGATCTGTCATGGATGGAAGTTGGGGTGAGTGGGAAGGTGGATCCTGCTCTGCTGATGGGAAAGCAGACCCTGTGCTACCTCTGTACTGGTGACAAAGAGGGAACAATGGCACTGCTCTACAGCTCTTAACCATTAGGCGCTGTTTATTTTGGGATATAAAGCCATGACTGTTCTACCCAGATTTGTCTTCCTACCCTCCAACCATTTCCTGTTCAAAGATTCCAACCAGATCCTGCAGGGATGGCAGAGTATCACGGTGCCTTACATCCAAGAGAGCTGGAGAGGGACTTTGAACAAGGGCATAGAGTGACAGGATAAGTGGGAATGGATTCCCATTGACAGAGGGCAGGGTTAGAAGGGATATTGGGAGGATGGGAAGGCCCTGGCACAGGTTGCCCAGAGCAGCTGTGGCTGCCCCATGCCTGGAAGTGTTCAAGGCCAGGTTGGACGGGGGCTTGGAGCAACCTGGTCTGGTGGAAGGTGTTGAAAATTAGGGGATTGAAATTAGGTGAGCTGTAAAGTCCCTTCCAACCCAAAACCTGTGATTCTAAGATCTTTAGAAAGAGCTGCTGAGCACCCTTCCTGACACAAGCTGAGCTCAGCCATTCCCCACTGAGACCATTGCCTTGGGAAGATTCATCCCCCAAAGCCAGACTCAGATGAAGACAGAACACAAAGAGTCCATGGGGTTTGCCAAGTGAGTAACTGCACCCACAGAACCGTCCCTGTCATTGAACCCATCTCACTAAGGGGAAACACCCTCTAACAAAGCCAGAAGGCCAGTGTCAAAGCTGCAGCAGGATCCAGCTGCTGGAGCTAGAGTGGAAAACCCCCAGCCAGGCTGCTGACATCTCCTGGGCTAGCAGTGATTCTGACAGAAGTTAAAAAATAATAAATAGCAAACAATCCAATTTTGGCCAGTGCTATCAGTCTCACATGTAACAGAGATGACATCAGCCCCGATCCTCATAGAGAGCAATAACTTCCCTGCAGATCCCAGTGGAGCAGCTCTGGACAGACATCCTGCCTGTGCTGATCCCCCTGGTGCTGGGTACGACCTCAGCATACATCTGTGTCTGTCTCTAGGATCCTGACAAATCTTTTCTCTCTCCCTCCTCTCTGGCCTTTTGGAAGGTGCACGGATGTGATCAGTGATGTTAGGACACCCAACGATTCCCATGGGTTTATAGAGAGTGGGTAAGATGTGCAGGAAGAGAAGGAAGGGATACCCCTCTTCTACAATGCCCTCACCCTCCCTCCTTGGAAAACTGACACAGTACAAGACTGGGTAGGAAGAAAGTCTCTTTTATGGGTAACAGACCAGTTTTAGAGCTTTTTCCATGCTATCCCACTATGATTTTCTGCTCAGGATCTGTTCTGGAGAGCCCTGTACTCATACCAGCTACTTAGTGGGCCTAAAGTGTTAACACAGCTCCTAGCTGGGTCATGGAGCTGGCCTGGAGCATCCTGAGCATCTGCCTTAGCTCACACTGTACAGGGGACACCAAAACATGAAAACCGACCAAGAAAAACATATTTTAGATTCAACTTTGACAGAACCTCCAAGAAAAAGCCCCACTAATCCTGCACTTCACATAAGACACAAACTTCCACTCCTTTCTCATCTGTTCCCCTCTCCATACACATCCAGTTGTTCCCACTTCCTTGCTTTGTGGTGTGCAATGGTGTTGGTGGGGATTGTGTCTTCACCCTCTGGCAGCTGTTCTTCCATTGTCCTGATGACACTTGTCTGGCTCAGCACCAGCACTTAAGTGGAGCACAGTGGTGCTACCTGCTTGGAGAGCAATGCAGGGAGCAGTGCTCTGCTCCTATGGTGGAGGCAACCGGATTTCTGCACTCACCCGGGTTAAGAGGCTCTCCTGGTACAAGGCCAAAAGAATTAGAAATCTTAAGTTTTTTACAAGAAAAGGACTCAGTCTGTGCTTCGGCAGGTGATAACAGCTGTCTGCCTGTCACTGGAGTGGACATGACAGTCATGGAGTCACAGAAGGATGATCTTAAGAAACCTTATAGACCATCCCATTCCAACCGCTTTGCCATGGGTAGGGATACCTTCTACTAGACCAGGTTGCTCCAAGCCCCATCCAACCTGGCCGTGAACACTTCCAGGCATGGGGAAGCCACAGCTTCTCTGCATAATCTGTGTCAGAGCCTCACCACCTCAATTCTTCCTCATGGGGAAGAATTTCTTCCCAATATCCTATCTAACCCTGCCCTCTGGCAGTGTGAAACCATACCCCTTAGTCCTGTCCCCCCAGGTCCCTGCCCGAAGTCTCTCTCCACCTCTCTTAGAGCCCCTTTAGGCACTGGCAGGGTGTCTAAGATCTCCCTGCAGCCTTCTCTTTTCCAGGCTGAACACTTCTAGCTCTCCCAACATGTCTCCAGAGCAGAAGGCCTCCATGAAGGCCTCAGAGCATCTCCATGGCCGCCTCTGGATTCGCTCCAGCAGCTCTAATTCTTCCTGATGTTGGGAGCCCCAGGGCTGGAGGCAACTCTGTAGGTGGGGTTTCACCTGAGTGGAGCAGAGGGGCAGAATCCTCATCTCACCTGCTGCCCACACTGTGGGATCAGCCCAGGACACAGGGGGCTTCTGGGCTGGCAGCACATGCTGTTTTAAGGAAGGAAAGTGGAGAATAAAATAGCTGAACTCTTTAAGAGCAGGAGGGGTAGAATTATCTGCTGGGTAAATGCTCTCTCGAGCCCAGCACCAATAAGGAAACCTGCCTTGAACAGTTTGAAACTTGCTTTGGTTTTTATGCTTAAGTAATAGTTGGAGAAGAGAAAGGAAATATATCTCTGGAGCTGTTCCTGAGCAAGATGATTGTACTTGTATATAAACCACCAGACTGCCAAGCCAGCCTGTGATGAATATTCAGCTGGGGGGGAACTGGTGCTCCCGGGGTTTCATCCTCCCCAGCAGCCGCATTCCACAGAGAGTCTTTGAGAATTTATTGCTCATTTTAATCACCGCTAGAGAATGAATAGGCAGAACTATTACGGGACGGACATATCCCATAGATTTTATTTACATATCCTTGTGACAGAATAACAAGGAGTTTTCATATGTATTTTTAATTTATTTTGATTTCCTTTATTCTTTTAAAAAAACCAAACCAGAACTCTGTGTATGCTCTCCCTGAGCTTAGAGCACACTTGCCCAGTGTTGAGGACTCGAGTTGGTTCCCAGTGCTAAACAGTCTGAAGAAATTTAAATAAGCACTCATGTGTCTACAACTAAAAGAGAGGGAAAAGCCCTTGAAACTGATGTCTTCCCTCTGTCACTGGAGGGATAGCAGTTCCTGGACTGAGCTTCGCTCTTGCAAGTCTGTCTTAGCCATTCAGCTCCTCTTTACACCCTGTTAGACCCATCTGGTGACCTCCACTGTCTCCATCACTGTCTGCTGAAGGATTTTTAAAGAATATTTCAGCCAGGAAGAGCACACAGTTGCCCCTTCCCTAACGCCCTTCTGTAAGCAGCAGTGTGAGACCTCCTGACCAGGAGCTGGTGTCCACTTCATCCCAGTGAGTCACCTTTGATAGATCTTTCTAAGAAAACAAGCCTCCAGCTGTAACTCACATGCTTCTTTTTCCATCCTGAACATCCTCAGGTTGCTGGTTTAAGCATATGTCATGAAAAAAATAATCTCTTTTGGTTATTTGAAAACTAGCTGTTGGTTAATCTGGGCACAACCTTCTATGTGGAGTTTGGAGCAGTGAAAGTTAATTTTAGCCTTTCTTTAAACCCACAAGAATTACCTTCAGATCTGTTTTGCCCTTCCTAAGGAAGAACCCCTCTCCAGACCTCTGCAAAGCTGTCACTGTCACAGCTTAGCTCATGTCCCTGACATCTGAGCTGATCGGTTTATATCCTGTTTTCCCTTAATCTTTCATTTTTCTGTAAGGTGAAAGACACTGCCACCCTTTGCAGGTTTTACGCCAGGGTTTGGTTCTGCTGGTGTTGTGCTCATGAACCTCTTCCCTTGGAGCGTTTTCTCATAAATCCAGCCATGCTTGGGAGGGATAATGCTGGAGGGATAATGGATAATGAAGCTGATGAACATGGAGGCACTCCAAAGGCTGGATCACCTCTGCTCTGGAGACAGGCTGAGAGCTAGGGGTGTATACCCAAAGAAGGGAAGGCTCTGGGAAGACCTTAGAGCCCCTGCCAGGGCCTTAAGGGCTCCAAGAGAACTGGAGAGTGACTTCGAACAAGGGCGTGAAGGGATAGTACAAGGGGGAATGGCTTCCCATTGACAGAGAGCAGGATTAGATGGGATATTGGGAAGAAATTCTTGACTGTGAGGGTGGTAAGGCCCTGGCACAGGCTGTCTATAGAAGATGTGGCTGTTCCATGCCTGGAAGTGCTCAAGGCCAGGTTGGACAGGGTTTGGAGCAACCAGGTCTAGTGGAAGGTGTTCCTGCCCACGGCAGTGGGGTGGAATGAGATGAGCTTTAAGTTTCCTTTCTTCATGATTTTATGAAAACCTGCTCTCAGAGCTGCCAAAGTGGCCGCATACTGCTACTGGCTATAAAGCAGCCATCAGGGCCACAGAGGATAGCCATGGCAGCATTTCCTTTCCAGGAAGGGGTATGGAGAGCCCCAGAGGAAAGATCACTCTGTCCCTACTTAGGACAGAGGTTTAGCACTGGGGAATGTGGCTTTGAACTCCTGCCTGAGCAATTACTTTCAGAGGTGAGCACAGACAGTGCAGCAGTTGACACCTGGTGGGTTTATTTCATGGTAATACCTCCTAAGTGCAGTAATTGACAGTTTTAATTACCTTCATCCTCCACTTGTGGATAAGTTCTTAACCTCAGGTTTATAGCATGCAAGTTTAAATTCCAAACCCATAGAACAAACACTGAGGTACACAGTGTCAGAGGAACTTTGCAGCCAGGAACAAACCTTGACCCCTTGTGGCTCAGATCCTGCTCTTGCAGTCCGGTGGCAAGAGAATGCCCCTTATCTGGGATGCAGGGAGTCCCTTGCCATTGCTGATCTGTGCTGCTCGGAGAGATGATGCTCACAAGGCATCACAGAAGGGTTTGGGCTGAAAGCGATCTTAAAGCTCACTCAGTTCTAACCCCTCCCATGGGCAGAGATACCTTCCTCTAGACCAGGTTGCTCCAAACCCCATCCAATCTGGCCTTGGACACCTCCAGGGACAAAGCATCACTCATCACTGCTGTGATGGCCTCTCCTACCCATTGATACTTCACTGAACAAGGCCTCTGCCCAGGAATTTTAAATCCTGGAGATTTAGCTGCAGATCCCTCATTGTCTAGTAGCCCACCGCTCTGCAAATGTACTGATTCCTGGCATTTTTATTGGAACCACAATGGCAAATGTGTTTCTTTTCCTTCTTTAAAGCAAATGGGACACAGAAGCTGAAGGGATGAGATCCCATAATGGAAATGGGTGTCTGTGTCTTTTGCCTTAGACTGGTGCACATGAACACCTGGATCCCAGGCCATAAACAGACTCTGGATTCTCAGCCCTGCTTGTTTGACAGAGAATTTCAGAAAATACAGTAAAAACAGGCTTTGGATTTTACTGCATCCAGGGGTTACAGAGCAGTATTACTGGTCCTGGGCAGGTCACTGCTGAGTGAGAAATGCTAACTTGGAAGGGGCGGGCACAGCTGCAGTTAAAATACTACAGGAGCAGGTGTTTTTCTTTATGCATCATGTTAATTTTTACAGAGTTCTTTTGGAAAAGGATAGAGCTGTACGGGTGCTAAGGTGGTCTTCCATTGCTTGCACCCTAAAATAATAGAATCATAAAGTGATTTGGGTTGGAAAAGAGTTTTCAGATCATCGAGTCCAACTGCTCACCCAGCACTGCTGAGGCCACCACTGACCCATGTCCCCACATGCCACATCCACACGACATCTTTAAAATTGTTCTTGCAGTAGGAAAGGAAACCCAAACTGGCCAGAATCTCAGGCTCACCTTTGCCTCTGCTGCTCTCAGAAGGTTCATGACCTCCCCTTCACGGGCATAATCCAGGGGTGTGTGTCCCATTTCGTTCTTCTGCAGGGGATTGGCACCTGACAGCACAAGAAATAAGTAAGATCAGGAGCTCAGAGTTCAGTCTTAGGGCAGAAGGAGCAGGAAGCACATCCTGTCTGTGTCTCCTTCTAACCTTTGCTCTGGAGGGTGTCTGGGTCAGAAGGAGAGATCAGAAAGAGAGAACAGACAACCAGTGGTTGCGCAGATCTCCAGGGAAGAAGAAAAGGGATTGTCACTGCTAACAGCTGGCTTGCCAGTGAAGAGCTGCTGAGGGGGGATGAGAGCATATGGTCACCAAAAGGAAATGCAAAAGCACCCACTCTCAGTTCTGTGGGAGCCACATGGGACCATTACAGCTTCACTTGGACATGCTGCCTGTGCCAGCTGGAGCTGAAGCTGGAGCTGAAGCTGGAGCTGAAGCTGGAGCTGATTGTTGCCTGTGGATCAGCGGCTCCACTGAGTCCCTGGAGCACTTCTGGGGGGAAAATTACACCCTTCCTTGGAGTATAATTTTTAAAAAAACAAACGAATCCCAAAGACTGAGCTGGATTGAATTGGATGGGCACCCTACAGAAACACATGCACATGGAGAGAGCTCTCCCTCCTAGATACACTGGATTGAAGAAGAGCATTCCATGTCAAACTGGTCCAGTTGCAGTGATGGGAAGTATATGGAGGGAAACTTGGTGATATCAGGAGACAGGGGTAATGGGAAATAGCCAGAGGGGCAAACAAGGTCTTGGGATTAATCTCTGAATCTCAGTATCCCAGGAGCTGTCTCTAAAGGCAGAGACTTGCCACTAACACTGGTGCATTCCATGACCCCACAGCAGCTCCTAACTGCAAGAGTTTATGAGAATGAATCCTCAAACTGGTCCCAAATCTCCCAAACTGGTGCTGAAACTGACCATCCCATCAGTTATTAAGCCATGGAAAGCAGCCTGGTGGAGGAAGAGCCCATAACTGCACTCAGCAGGTCCGGGATGTCTTCTATCCCAATCCTTCCACTGCAGTTTTGTGCAATGTGCTCCTGCCTGAGTGGGGGAGCTGGTCCAGATGCCTCCGCTGGTCCCTTCCAGCCTGAATCATTCTGTGATCCTGCTGGTAACATGGGAGTGAGACAAGTACCTTGGCAGAGGCAGAGCAAGCTGCTCCTGTGCCATGAGGCAGCGCAAAGCACCAGGAGTGCTCAGTAACGGCGAGCAGCAATCAGAATAGATAAATGAAGTAAGGGGAGTCTGTGGGAGCAGAGCCGGAGAGATTAGCCATTGCTAGGCATTGGCATCAGGGAACTGTATTTGCTTACAGAATGAAAAATGTGCTCCATAAACATTCGACACGGACTAATTTCTACGGCAAGCCTTGTCTTCACAAATAAAGAATATGATCAAGACAGGTGAGATTACACACTGCTGGGGCTGGCTGCTCCATATACGTTAAAGAGACAGCGCTCCCATGATCCCCCCCGCCAAAATCCACCTGGGTCTGTGCAGTGAGCAGTGGGGCATGTTCCTGACTTCTCCAAATGATGACATCCTCGAGGCTAGGCCTGCTCTCATTTCTGATGGAGGGTTTGTTTGGCTTTGCCCTGGATCTATCAATAATGGCTCTCCAATATTGGCTTAATCCCCCTGTTAATGGCTCTGACGACTTGACTAATTGCTGCAATAATTGATAGAACCTGACTCCTATAACTGGTCGATTCCAACCTCAAGTACCGGCAGCAATAAAATATTATGCTGCCATAAATAACGGTATCACTTGGCTTGCTAATAGAAGGTAAAAGTGGCCACTGGTCTGTCGGCGCCCTGGCTGACCCCACTCCACATCCCCACCTCCTCTCCTGCCCTCTCCCACCCTGTGCCACAGGCTGCAGCAGTATCCAAGGGGACATCAACCTTCCACTACTTAATAGAAGGCAATTTGTCACCTCCCACTCGCTGTCTGTAGCTGGAGATGGACACCTGGGCAGCACCTCAGGCTGTGTGAGCCCGTCGCCTCCTCCCACCCTCCATGCTCATATTAGAAGGCCCTGGCTGATAATATTTGATAAATAGCGTGGGGGTTCTCTCCCTGCACCCGCCCAGCATTGTGGCGTTGCAGCAGCTGCAGAAGGTCACTCATTGGGGAAATATGTTTCTGTCAGTGGGATCGAAAAAAGTTTAGTGGAGTGACAGGCCTCAATTTTTCAAATTTTATTAACTCCATCCTCTTAACAATTTGTCTTGAATTCCTTCAGTTTCTGGATAACTGTCAATAGAGCTGGCGATGCAGCAGATACTTGTAGTTAGGTCCCCCACTGCTGTCAGGATAGGGATGGGGATAGCAAGAAGGGGGAGAGATGGCAGGAAGAAAAGGAGAATGCCAGAGGGCACAGACAGAACTGGAGGAACACCCCAGTAATGCTCCCTGTGTCCCCAGCAGCCCCAAGACCCTCCTCTTGTCACTCCATCCTGTCAGGGCGGAAGAGCAGCAGATCTGAGCCTGTTGCAGCCAGAAAAAGGTTCACACTTCTAACAGACAGGACAGGGCACACAGTGGCGTTGGAGCCTCATATGGACAACCAGAGAATGACATTCCTCCCAAGAGTGGACAGATCACAGCTTGAGAAAGCCCTGAGTACTGGGACAGGAAAGGACTCTTGAGGACCTTGTTTCATAGCCCAGCCAGATGGTACGAAAGCTCCTGCTCCTGGGCATACCCACAGGTAGCCTTCAGGGAGTGTTTGGGTCCTGAGCTGTTCCCAGGAGTGGATGTGGGGACAGAGAACTGGCATGAGACAGTCCCTGTTCTCATGCCACTCCAAAGGTCTTGCCTGCAAATGAGCAGAGCAGCACAATGGCCTATGCTGACCTGTAGAAAAGATGCCAAAATGTCCAATGTCTCCTATCTTTGTTCTTTGGTGTCCAGAAGGTACAATATGGTGGAGGTGGCAACCAAGTGCTTGCACAAGTCTCTGGCACAGAAGACGGCACTACTTCAGTCAAGAAAGTCAGGGAAAGCCATTATCCCAGTATAAAGTCATTCAACAAGGACAGAATCACAGAACATCTAAGGTATGAAAAGCCCTCTGACACCATTGAGTCCAACCATTCCCCCAGCACTGCCAAGGCCACTACTAACCCATGTCCCCAAGTGCCACAACTACACGGCCATCCCCTTCAGGGATGGGGACCCCACTACTACTTTGGACAGCCTGTGCCAGGGCTGGACAACCCTTAAAGAGAAGGAATTTTCCCCATATTCAACATAAACCTCCCCTGGCACAACTTGAGGCCATTTCCTCTTGTCCTATCTATCAGTTGTTATCTGGGAGAAGATACAAATCCCCCACCTACATAATACATCCATTGCATAAAGCCACTCTCCCCAGTACAAAACTGTTCTCCCAGTATGAAGTTGCTATACAACCATTCATAGAATCACAGAATGGCTGACTGGTTTGAGTCCAAAAGGGGACCATAAAGATCATTTATTTCCAACCCTCCTGCCATGAATAGGGATGCCATTCTCCCCAGTATAAAGCCACTGAACCAGTACAAAGCCATTCTCTCTGGTATATAACCCCAGCACCAAGTCTGTCCTGAGTGGAGGATCTGAGCACATTTGGCCCCTGGGCAGTACAGGTACAGGCAAGGCCTGGGCACAGGCAGCAGGGACAAACCTGAGGACACTTCTCTCTGCTCCTCATGGCACTGCACCCAGGAGTACCTCCAGATCTTCTAGCAGGCTCTGTGAGCGCCTCTTCTGCCTAGGTCACTGCCTTGGACCCATCCTGTGCACCAGCACACTGAGGGGACTTGGGGAGCATCCCTTTCCCAGCAGCAGACTCTGCTGGATCCAATATCCCAGAAGTGAGCAGGAAATAAACTCTTTTTTCTGTTGAAGGGAATTAAATCCCAGAAAGAGGAGCCTGGAAGTACCAAAGCCCATGGTGGCTGCTGCTCAGGGTGCTGGAAGTGGAAACACTGAGTGGCCATCACCCTAGACCACGATGTCCCCACATGCCACATCTACACATCTGTTAAGTATCTCCAGGGATGGAGACTCCACCACTGCCCTGGGCAGCCTGTGCCAGGGCTGGACAACACTTTCAGGGAAGGAATTTTCTTTAATCAACCTAAACTTCCCCTGGTGCAACTCGAGGCTGTTGCTTCTTGTCCTGTCACTTGCTGCCTGGGAGAACCTGGCTACAGCCTCCTTTTGAGTAGTAGTAGAGAGTGAGAAGGTCCCTCCTGAACCTCCTTTTCTCCCATGAGGGGGACAAAACTGACCCCAAGATTTGAAGAGCAACCTCACCAGTGCCTGGTGCAGGGATCAGTCACTGTCTTGGTCCTGCTGGCCACACTATTGGCTACAGAAGCCAAGATCTCCTTGGTCTTATTGTCCACCTGGGCACACACATTGCACCTGCACCAGCTCCAGTTCCACCACATCAAGTGCTGCCTAATGCACAGCCCTGGGCTGACAGCAGCCCTCACAGAGCTCTAGGGAAGAGGATCTGTGCTCCCTTGGTCCAGTGGCCTCACTCTCAAAGCACAAGAAGCCTTTCTAACCTAAAGTTGTCCAGTCAGGTCGGATGAGGCTTAGAGCAACATGTTCTAGTGGAAGGAAGGTGTTGGAACTGGATGAGCTTAAGGTCTCTTCCAATCCAAATCATTATATGATTCTGTGAAGAAGGATTTTGACTTAACTAAGAATTAGATGTTTCTGGAGTAGAGTTCACATGGAAAAGCAGATATCTAGAGCTCTGAGACTAAGGTCAGATGCTGACAAGGGCAGGTAACAACCAGCAAAGAGAGGTCCTCTTGGAGATGTAGCTTTACCAGTGCTCCCAAACCTTGTAAACCAGACTGGACACAAATCTTTATGTACTTGGACAGACACAACAGTCACGTGTAACATTCAGGACCGGCATGTGCAAGCTGGAACAGAGGCAAAGGAGGAGACTGGTCGGAGCAGCACGTGAACTAGACTGCAGGTCCTTACCTACAGTCCCACTGGTGGAGCAGTGAGGCCAGGTATTAAAAGACTGGAAACAAAAGGAAGGTAAGAAAGGCAATTGTATGAGCCAATGACAAAGGATTTGTACAGAATGAAATGCTCTGACTGAACAGGGAAAATACAGCACGAGGGTCACCCCTCTGAGCGACTGAAGGGCACAGCAACACACTGAAAACTAGCCCAGGGAGTGCAAGGGTAAAGAGCACAACACAAATAAATTGTTAAACTGGTGAAAACCAGAGACTAAGAGCTCTGGCAGTCAGAAAGCTCCCAAGACAAGGTACAAGCCTTAATTCAGCCTTGGAGAAAGCAAAAGGTTTTCTCCAAACCTCACCTCCTAAGCACCACACTGCAATAGGACACATGTTCATGCCGAACTTCCTCACCAGAAAATCCAGCAAAGAATCCATGGCCAAGGAGCTTTGTACCACAAGGGGAAAACATGGATCTTGCTAGAAACAAAACAGCAGCCCACCAGCAGGTAACTGTCAGAAACATGGATGTAAAGACTAAAGAAACCCATGATATTTATTAAAGTCCTTATCATAAGAACAGTTAGGAGCTTAGGAATAAACCACATCATCATCCTTCCAAACCCAGGGGAGATGAAGAAAACCCAATGAAGTGTTTGCTCTGGCAAATTAAATGCAAAAAACCTCAGAAGTAAAGAAGGATTTAAAAGAAGTCCCTTCTCCAGGAATGAAAGCTAGGACCTCTGAGCCTTACCAGAAGCTGGAAGTCAGCCTGAGAGGGTGAGTTTCCATAAGTGATAAAGATCAAGGCCAAGCTGGATAGGACTTGGAGCAACCTGATCTATTGAGAGTTGCCCCTGTCCATGGTGAGGGTTTATAACAAAATAAGCCTGAAGGTCTATTCCTATCCAAAACTGTTCTCTGATTCTATGGCAAATGGGAAAGTTGCAATAGAAGAAATAGGGAAAGAATGAATTAATGTCTTAAATGTTTGCACCTTTCACTCTTGCTTTATTGGAACCTGAGTGTAAGTTGATCTACACCTACTTGACAACTGTGTGTGAAAACAATCCACCTGACTCCCAACTCTTGTTTTGTACGGTAAGAGAGAGGAAACTACATACTCTTCCCATATATCCATCACCCTTTCTCCATACACCCATGTGTGCAGAGCTCTTAAGATCATGCCAAACATGTTGTCACTGTCAAGCTTCTCCCCAGAAACACTTCAAGAGGGATCTATTTACTCCCCTGCTCTAAGGGAAAACCATTCCTAAGTGCTCCAACACAGACAGAAATGTGCTGGCACTTTGGACTCTTATTGCTCTCACCACAGTGGGATGCTGGATGCCTCAGTGCTGGGATATGATTGGTTTCTAAATCCCAGTTTCATAGGATTTTAATTACTGGTCTGGCATGGTGGGGAGTGGAACTGGCTGCGGTCAGACGAAGGATCGATACGCCGGCCCAGAACATATTGAGCCTCGGCACTCGCAGATGCTATTGCACTATTTAATCATCTTTTGCAAAATTTACAGTGCAACAGAAGGAATCAATACGGAATTTATCACATTCCCTTGTAAATATGAGCATGGAGAGGGAGAGAGGATGTCAGGCACTCTGGCATGACAGCTGGCCTGGGCAGCAAACCTCCACAACAGACCACCCAGGACAGCCACCATGCACATGACTCACCAAAAAGGGCCCAGCATTCCTGGGGACAGCTGCATTCACAGTGGCTGCATTTGCATGCTCTGACCTGCTTGCAAGCTAAACCTTGTCCCAGCTACACTAAAGGAGAAACGCGAAGAAGCCACAGAGGTTGTGCAGAGCCTTACTCTGCACAGTGTGGTTTACAGAGCCTGCCATAGAGTCATCCAACAGTTTCATGGAATTTTCTGGGTTGGAAAAGCCCTGCCAGACCATCAAGTCCAACCACTCCCCCAGCACTCACCCATGCTCCCAAGTGCCACACCCACAAGGTTTTTAAATCCCTCCATGGATGGGGACTCCAACACTGCCCTGGGCAGCTTGTGCCAAGGCTGAACCACCCTTTTGGGGACGAGTCTTTCCCCACATCCAACCTAAACCTCCACTAGCACAACTTGGGGCAATTTCCTCTCAATCCTGCTGCTTGTTACCCGGGGAGAGCAGCCCGACCCCCACGTAGCTCCACCCTCCTTTCTGGGAGTTGCAGAGAGGGAGGAGTTCTGCCCTGAGCTCTTGTTTACTGTGGTAACTGCTGACTGCAGCAAAATGTTACTTTCTCAGGATGTGTTAAAACCAAAGGTACTTCTCTGGAACTGGCTGCTGGGGACCTGAGAGCCCCCTCTCTAGGGATATCCTTTACTCTCTCTCTGGAAGAATGGACCCTTTGAATCTGGGATGCAACAGAAAACACTCCAAGACATATTATGCAGTAGTTAATAATAAATTAATTGGGTTAGAAAAACCCAATTAATTAGAACCTGATTTTACCAGAGAATACCATAAGCACTTTTGCTTTCTGATGTCCAAAGCCCATCCTGTGCAATGCCAGCTCCCTAATCTGTTTACCCATCACTCACCCTACTCACAAGATCTGCAATTACACTGGACTGAGGAGTGCACAACATTACGAACAAATGCACTGGTCTAAATTTACCAGCAAATCGAGTTCAGCAGACCAGGTTATTGCAGCTTCAGCTAAAATGTTTTCACAGAGTATGTTTGTTTCTTCCTCTCTCTCTTTCATATCTAATTAGAGATGAGAGACTCCAAGATTGCTGAAGAGGACCTTTGGACAAGGGCAAGGAGTGACAGGACAGGGGGAATGGCTTCCCATTGAGAGAGAGCGGGGTTAGATTGGGTATTAGGAAGAAATTCTTCCCTGTGAGGTTGGTGAGGCCCTGGCACAGGTTGCCCAGAGAAATTGTGGCTGCCCCATCCCTGGAAATGTTCAAGGCCAGGTTGGATGGAGTTGGAGCAATCTGAATTAGTGGAAGGTGTACCTGCCCAGAGCAGAGGGGTGGAATGAGAAGGGCTTTAAGGTCTCTTCCTACCCAAACCATTTTGTGATCCTGTGATTCCGCTGAGGACGTACTGCAGGAGGCATTTCCAATGCAGTGACAGCCTGGTCAACCTATGTGCTGGCTCTAGGAGAAGCTGGGAGCAGAGGGGATGAATTCTGAAGATGGAAAATGGAAAGCAGGGCAGATAGGGATGAGGAGAGTACTGAGGAGAATGGGACACATATGGAGCCTGCTCAGGTTTGGCAGGGGGGCAGGTGTTGGTTTTTGCAGTGGGGATAGGGAGAGGGGAGGTCCCACAAACTGGCATGGGTCAGTCTCTGAAGGAAGAACTGCTCTACTCTTAGGCAAGGATAAGAAATACAAGCCTCTACCCACCTACATGCAGCAGCAGAGTAGTGCACTGCCACACAACCGTGTGAAAACAACACTTCCATGTGTCAGCAGATGACAGTTCAGACAACCCCTTGCAACACGGACACACACACACACACACACACCAAACACACCTTGGAAAAGCACTTGGAAATTAATTTTGAGATCCTAGAAAAATGGCAGCTGAGCTGCTACAAACCTTGTTTCTACACTTCTTCCTGTGCCTAGTTTCTCAGATGTATACATAAGCAAGCACTCACAATATTCTGATTTTGCAATTTGTAAGCTCCAACATAAGACAGTTCCTGCAGCATCTTCTGTGCTCTGTCTAGTGTAACTTTAATTTACTGAAAAATTACCACAGCTATGACAACTCTTCCCAGCACAAGGCTGTGAAAGGGGAACAGTTTCACATGCTAGGAGAAGGGTCATTTACCTGCAGGGCAAATCCCTGAGCAGCAGCAGTGCTGTCCCTAGCTCTGAATCACAAAATCACAGGATTGTTGGGGCTGAACAGACCTTAAAGCCCACCTCATTCCACTCCCCTGCCATACGTAGAGACGCCTTACACAAGACCTGGTTGCTCCAAGCCCCATCCAACCTGGCCTTGAACACTTCCAGGGATGGGGCAGCCACAGCTTCTCTGGGCAACCTGTGCCAGGGCCTAACCACCCTCACAGGGAAGAATTTCTTCCCAGTATTCAATCTCACCCTGCCCTCTGTCAGTGGGGAGCCCTGATTTGTCCTGTGACTCCATATACTTACCCAGAGTCCCTCTCTAGCTCTCTTGGAACCCCTTTAAGTACTGGCAGGTGCTCTAAGGTCTCCCTGGAGCCTTTCTTTCTCCAGGGTGAACAGCCCCAGCTTTCCCAGCCTGTCTCCAGAGCAGAAGGGCTCCAGCCCTCGAACAATTTCCATGACTTGCTCTGGACACATGAATCAGTGCCTGCCTGATCTCTAGCTCCCTGCATTTCAGCAACAGGTTCTGGAGCAGAACCATTTGTAGAAAGGTGGTTGGTGTTGGCATAACCATGGCAGGGGTTATGCCATTGCCAGAAAGCTGCACCTTTTAATATTGGCTATTTCACTTAAATATTGACATAATAAAAGCTCCCTATAAAACAAGGAGACTTCTGTCACCAGCGAGCTGGTGACCCTGCCTGCTTTCCTCTGAGCCAAACACAAAGTCCCTGCAATCAATTGTGCCTGCAGTAGCAACTGGTGCAGTCTGTGGATGCGAGTGCTCACCCACCCCTTCCCCAAACACTGATATTTATGGTGTCGCCTCAGGTCAGGGGACTGTGAAATGTCACCAACAACTGCCCAAAAGGACAACAGAGCCGCCACTTTCGTCTCGCGGTCTGCTGGGCACACACATGCTGACCACAGGGCTATAAGGTCCTGGAGGGGTCAAGCGAGTCACTGAATGAGCCACAAAAGGCTAGGGATGTGGGGTGAGGGGCAAGTGCAGGGGGCTTCCCTTAAAAAACAACAGGGGGGTAGGGAAATAGTTGGAGCAGAGAGGGGCTGGCCGGTTAATGGCTTTGGCCTGAGGGCAGGGCACCATCGAGGGAAGTTAGAGAGTAAATGGAGAGTTAGTAAAAGGCAGGTGTAGGGAGACATCAAGGGGAGCCTGTTCCATGTCAGCAACCAGAAGCCACCCTGTGTGCGAAGTCAATGGCAGCACAGGGGCATTACCCTCACAAAGGGCTGAACGGTGTTCGATCTCCACACCAAGACCCTTGGCCATGTATTCATCCCAGATTTCGCTGATGAGGAGGCAGGGATCCCCTGCTTTGTTATTGTATGCAACCATGAGGAGGGAACCGCCCTCAGTGAATGCCCTGAAATCCTCCTATCATGTGCCCATCAGGAAATCCAACTCCAGCACCCAAAACTTGCTGAAAGGGCAGGGAAGGGTCTGCTGTCAGCTCAGAGTCCACCTGACAGAAAGGTGAAGCTTATTACATCTAGCAAATAATCCTCATAAATCTGCATCCTAACCATGTCTGCAAAGGGTAAGTGGGTATTGTGGATGGTGAACAGAGATTAACCTGAGGAACACTGTGAACTCAGATCAATCAGCCTTGGGATTCTAACAGGGCTCCAGTGGGATCTTTCACACCATCACCAAATGGAGATTCCCACCGGTAGGTTGCTGTCTCCAGGATCTGAGCACTGGGACATGCTCTACAAGATCAGGATTTCCACTTGGAAATGAACTCTTAGTGTAGGCTCTTGAGCAGGATCCAGAAGGATTTCTGTGGGGCTGGACTACAAATGGAACAGTGATGAGTGACCATCACATTTTCTGGCTAAGTTCTGAATTTTCACTTTTGATTTCACACAATCCTTCCACTTGTACCCAAACAAACACAGTCCCACAGACTGTTAAATGCTTTTTTTTTCCTAAGATCCAAGTGAGTTCTTTCAAGCTGAGACACTGCTACAAACAAAGGACTCTCTGTGGGCACCAGGCAGAGAAAGAGCTATTCACAGGGATGGCAGCGGCTCCAGGACAGACACAGAAACATCTCTGGAACAAAAAGCACGGTCGCCTCTGTGAAGTGAGGCCTGGATTGGAACAGTACTCAGAGAGCTAAGCAGGGCACAACTGGAGAAATAAGGTGGACTTACTGCTTATAGTGATTTATTCAGGATGGAAAAATTCTTTAGTGCCAACTTCACTTATTTGTACCCACCTTTTACCTATACTTAGGGTAACCAAGGAGCTGCTTTGGTACTTCCAATCAACTGATAATATGTGTTATGCAAGGAAGCTTTCCAAGGCAGAAATGAGAAGCAGGTATCTTTGTAGAAAATGCTATTCCAGGTGATTCTGCCCCTCTGCCCCACTCAGGTGAGACCCCAACTACAGTGCTGCCTCCAGCTCTGGGGTACAACAACAGAAGGACTGAGAACTACCCCAGTGAGTCCAGAGGAGGCCACAGAAGTGCTTTGAGAGGTGAAGCTCCTCTGCTCCAGGCTGGCAGAGCTGGGAGTAGTCAATCCAAACCATTCCGTGATTCTATGATTCACACCATGACATATGTGAAACACTCTCCAGTCTCAAGTACTGACTCTCTCTGCACAGATCTGTTCCCAATACTGCTCTGATAAGAATTTTTCCAGCACTTCAACCCCACTGCCACTCTCTGTAACACCCCAGAGCCCCTTGCACTTACCCACAAAGCCCTTCCAGGTCTGTGCATTCACAACCTGTTGCTTAAACAGGTAAAGCCCGCTCTGCTCCGCTCCTCCTGTAGGCATCCCTGCCCACAACTATGGGATCCCAGAGGTCTTGTTGGAGCAGCTCCTTCTGACTGCCAGTGCCCATGGCCAAGTGACCACTGAGCATGTGCTGCTGGCCCATGCAACAGACATGCAGTAAGTCATATACTCTGGGATCATGCCAGATTCTGTGTTCACACAATGCCCACATGTGCTGCAAACAGAGAGGGGTCTTCTATGTCAGAAAAATGTGATGGACCTTACTTAGGCCAGTATTTTTGTCTGAAGACTTCCCAGCCACCATATCCACAGAGTCCCACAGCTTCCTGAGCAGCTGCCTGTTTTTTCAGCTCTCTTCCTTGCAAGGAACTCTGCCTTTGCGATAGAATTTCTTTCATTGGTTCCTTTGTTTCTGGGTTAATTTATGGCCAGGAGCTGGGGTTCTGGCACCTGTAAGGCTCCCAGAGAAACCCCGGCCTGCAGTTCAGTGCTACAGAATCTCACCCTTTCACTCTTCCATTTGTGAAAGATAATAAGCACATAATACAGATGAGTATCAAGGTTAATTGTTGCCACAATTAATTTTCCTCATCCCATCTGGGGATGTTTAGCCATCACAGATGCTTCTTTCTATTACCTTTTTAGCTGCTTTCTTAAGGAATGAGCCTTATGAGACCACATCATACCATTACATATTTGTCTGCTTCCCTAGAATTAACTTCTGAGATGCCCACACCACAAAGACCACAACATTCCCCAGATCTTTGCAAAAATCAGTATCTGGCCAGCCAGACCCTAGTGAGCCTGTCTCTGGTAGGGCCAGGCTGGGACAGGTGGCCACTTTATGTTCCACTTGGCAGAGCCTGCTGGCAGCATACACCTGAGGCAGGCACAGCATTGCTGTGGCTGACTCATCTCCAGGTGACCTTGGGGACATCACAGGAGGAGAGTTGTTTAAATTGCTGGAGGAGAAGGAATGCTGGGGACAAAGGGCATCACATGTGGAAGAAAGCAGAACTATGGACCAGCTTGGTGATCTGAGGAAGAGGGTAAAAGCACTGTGCAAGTGTAGGTACACACTAAGTAAATGCCAGCTCTGGAGAACAGCACAACAGTTGCAAATATCATCCCAGAAGGAACAGCAGGAAGGCACATATAAGAACTGGTGTAATGGCAGCACATCCCTAATCGGCTGGCTTAATGCATCTTCTCAATCTACTCCACTAGTGCTGATAAGCTTTTTCCCCATGAAGACAGCTGAGCACTGAACAGGTTGTCCAGGTGAGTATACAAGAGATGAGAGCGAAGCAGGCTCTGTGAGAAGGGCCCTGTGATTTAACCAGGAGGACCAGTAACTGCATAAGGGTAATTCCTACCAATTCTCAAAAGAGCTGCATTGTCCCAGTGCCAACAGTACTTGAGCATCCACCATTTCATCTGGGTACCAGCACTTATCCTGTGCCTTGTCTACAGAGCAGATCCGTTCCTGGTACAGCAGGGGCTCTTCCATTCCACAAAGGGACATGAGGGATATGACAAATGGCCTGGGTAGATACCGCAGGAGGGAAATGAAAAAAATACCAACCAAGACCAGTGGCAGCATGTGGGGCACCCAGTCCAGTTATGGGGCTCCCAACATTAGTAGGGTACGGAGCCGCAGGAGCAAGGACAGAGGAGGTCACAGAAGCTCTCCAAGGGCTGGAGTCCCTCTGCTCTGGAGACAGGCTGGGAGAGTTGGGAGTGTTCAGCCTGGAGAAGAGAAGGCTCCAGAGAGACCTTAGAGCCCCTGCCAGTGTCTAAAGAGCCTCCAAGAGACCTGGAGAGGGACTTTGGACAAGGGCCTGGAGCAAAAGGACAAGGAGGCGTGGCTTCCCATTGACAGAAGGCAGGGTTAGATGGGATATTGGGAAGAAATTCTTCCCTGTGATGGTGGCAAGGCCGCTGCACAGGTTGCCCAGAGAAGCTGTGACCGCCCCATCCCTGAAAGTGTTCAAGGACAGGTTAGATGCAGCTTGGAGCAACCTGGTCTAGTGAAAGGTGTCCCTGCCTATAGCAGTGGGTTAGAGTTGGATGATTCTTCAGGTTCCTTCCAACCCAAACCATTACAGGGTTCTGTGATTTCTCTGGCTGCTGAACTGCAGGAGGAAAGGGAAAACTCGATGACTAAGGCGAGAAGAGCCACCAAAAGCACATGGAAAAAAAACACTGGAAATGAATGGGAACACAGAAACAAAAAAGAGATGAAAGCAAACAGCAAATCACACCAAACTGTGACACTGACAGAATGTGGTCTGTCTCTGAACCTGACAGCTCTGTGCGATGGGCTGACTCAGAAGTGCTCCTGGCCCATGAGCTGGGTGCAACTAACAAAACTCACCTGCATCCAGCAGCAGTTTGACTGTCAGGTAGTCATCAGCCAGAACTGCATAGTGTAGAGCTGTGCAGCCCTTGAAGTTGGCTCGGATGTTGAGACGGTTGCTGAAGTCATCCTCCCGGGTGACAAGGACTGCAGGGGACAAAGAGTGAAAGCTCAGCTCACTGAGATAACTACAGAACTGCTCGTCTGGGTGCACAGTAGCAGCATGGACTCACCACTGCTCACCAGGCAGGAAGCTTCTTAAGGGCTTTGTGGCCTTTCCCGAGACCAGCATGACCCCGGTGGGGATTTCTGGTGGCCATTGTCCCCACTCCACTGAGCAGCAGTAGAGATAAGGACAATATGGCTTCCATCTATCCCAGACTGCCTACACAGCACTCAGGGAGGGGAGGAGGTGGGTAGAGAACACCTGAATGAAGACTCAGCCTTTTTCCAACTATTTATTGTAGGGTAACAGGATGGCTTGACTTGGAAGAGACCTTAAAGCTCATCTGGTTCTACCCCCCTGCCATGGGCAGGGACACCTTCCACTACACCAGGCTGTTCCAAGCCCCATCCAACCTGGCCTTGAACACTTCCAGGAATGGGGCAGTCACAGTTTCTCTGGGCAACAAGTGACAGGGTCTTGCCACCCTCACAGGGCAGAATTTCTTCCCAATATCTAATCTAAATAATGATTTTAGCAAACAGAAGGGAAGCTGTGACAGGAAGGAATGCTGCCCCACTGTGGGGCTTGATCTTCAAGCAAATTCCGGATTTTGGGAGTCTCCAGTACATAAGTCCATGCGTCTCAGCAGGGCATGGCTCTGCAGGAAGAGTCTGCAGGACCCCTGTTCTCCTGTGGCTGGTCTAAGGATCAGGCTTTAGACAACCTGCATTTTAAACTCTTTGCTTTACTCATCATCAAAAAAAATTAAGAGAGAGTGATTTTTTACAGGGGCAGATAGTGACAGGACAAGTAGGAATATCTTCAAACTGACAGTGGGCAGGGTAAGACTGAATACTGGGAAGAAATTCTTTCCTGTGAGGGTGGTGAGGCAATGGCACAGGTTGCCTAGAGGAAGCCCCATAAATACCCTGCTCCACCATGGAGCATGAGTGATGGTGGGATTGGCGTGCACTGTCTCCATTCAAATGAACACCACCCACCTGGTGCGCCAAATTCTGCTCCTGGAGGTATGTCCAGCCCCTTGGTGAAAGGGTACGTACCCAAAACTCAGATTCAGGGACAGGGAGAGATTCCAAGTGCTCTGAGCACCTTATACTGTGCTATGGCAAAGCAAGCAGAGCTGGAAAGCAGGTGGGCCCCAGGGACTTCTTCACGGTCCCTCCTAAGAGCCATCAAAATATTTCCAGGGGATTCGACAAGTTCAGAAGAGAGAAACGCTGTGATGAATACCTGATGCTGTCCGAGCCCAGCATCTCCACTAATGAACCACAGTCCCTCCAGGAAGATCAATTAATGCCCTGGCTCCTTTCCTTTCCTTCCCTGGGTCCTTTCTCCAAGCACACAGGGTGAGTATGTATATTTATTTATTTGTCGTCATTTCCTACCCAGGGAGGAGCAGGATAATGAACTGCGTGCGTCAGGGAAGATGAATCTGAGATACTAGGGAGCAGCGCAGTAAAGAGATTAAAGTGTTATTATTGTTGGTTTTTTTCCCCCATGGTCCGTTGTGACAGCTCGGCCGTCATCTGTAAAAAATGTCTCTGAGAGAGATAATCATCGGAAACTCAATAAAGCGTCAGGGGAAGCCTCGTGCACCATCCATCACTGGGTGCCTGGAAATTTTCAGCCCTCTGTCTCCCTTCCTGCCATCCATATAAATGTCTGTAATATATTTTGTGCAGTGGTTGTGGAGCACACCCTCTCGATTTGGATGTTTTTATGAAAAAATATTTATACACGAAATATGTAAATGTCTAAAAAAAAAAGGAAAAAACAAAGGCAGTTTCTCTCTCTCTTTTTAAAAACGCAACTGAATTTATTCTTTTTAATAAAACATGTCAACCAAAGAATTAATGCAACTTCTCATGGAGTGGCCTTATCTTTTCTTCACCCCAAAATATATAACATTAGAGAGGGATGAATCCAGACAAAAACAATTAACTTTCTTGGTTGATATACTTTATCTTAAATAAAGTCTATGTACATGCATTATGTATTGGCATTCTATTGCTCATTTTTTAATGTAGTTTCATACATTTTACATTCCCTGCTATAAGGATGTGATCTATGTATGCTTTCTCTCCCATCAAGAAGTAGGTCTGCTGCACGGGTGGGTCAGTGAGGGATGAGAGCAGGGAGCTTTTAAAAATACAGAATAACGCCCTGTCAAAGCTGTCGCTTCACTGTTCCATCTTCCTAACTCAACCTGTGCTTTATGAAAGGTTCAAATATTACACCTTCATTAGGCTTTCACAGAGCTTTTGCCTCTTAGCACTGAGTCAAAAGCACAGACAGGCCCATGGATAATGTCACCGTGCCTCAACAGCATCCATGGCTGCAGGATGAGGGAACTGACCCTGTGCTGGGTGCTGCTGAGGCCACACCTGGGCTCAGTTCTGGGTTCCTCACTCCAAGAAGGACATGGAGGCTGGAGCATGTCCAGAGAAGGGCAATAGAGCTATGGAATGGTGTGGAGCATGAGTCTGGTGAGGAGTGGCTGAGGGAGCTGAAGGGGCTCAGCCCAGAGAAAAGGAGGCTCAGGGGGGACTTCCTCACTCTCCTCAACTCCCTGACAGGAGAGTCGAGCCAGGTGGGGGTCAGGCTCTTCTCCCAAGGAACAAGGGACAGGACAACAGGAAATGTCCTCAAGCTGTGCCAGGGGAAGCTCAGGATGGATATTGGGAAAAATTTCTTCATGGAAAGGGTTGTTAAGCCCTGGCACCATCTGCCCATGCCTGGAGGGCTTTAAAAGTAATGTGGATGTGACACTGGGAGATATGGTTTAGTGGTGGCCTCAGCAGTGCTGGGAGAATGGTTGGACTCTATGGTCTGGAAGGGCTTTTCCAACCGATATGATTCCATGATTCTGTTCTACGACTCTATGACTCAGGCTCTGCAAAGCATGCTGTGCAGACTAAGGCTCTGGACAAACTGTGTGGCTTCCCCACATTTTCCACTCAGAGCAGCTGGGACAAGGTTTAACTTCCAAGCAAGTCAGAGCACACAAAAGCAGCCACTGTGGATGCAACCGTACCTGGGAATCCAAGTCCCAGCAGCTGGCTGGGCTCTGGCAGGGCAAGGGGGATATCTGGGAAACATCCCATGGTCTGCCAGCTCAGCGGTAAGGTTGGCAGGCCAGCATAGTGCTTGGGCAGAGAAAAGGCTTCTGGAATGGGGAAGGAAAGACAGGGACGTTTTAGGGGAGTTGAGTCCTACTATCATTCCTGTGTGGGGAACAGAAGAATCTCTGAACATGCAGCTGGCTGCTCCAAAGCACAGCTGGGCACCAAGAATCCAGACACATCCTGATAATCACAAACCCAAGAAAATTTTATCACCATTTATTGTCCTAAAAAGTGGAAACAGCCTGGGTAATTTAAATAGGTCTGAATAAACAAAGCAGGTGTCTGAGAAACCTGGCCTAGTTGAAGGTATCCATGCCATGGCAGGTAGTTGGACTGGATGGGCTTTAAAGGTCCCTTCTCACCCAAACCATCCTATGATTCTATGATTCTGAGTCTGCATCAACATCCCAGTGATGAGGATAATGAAGGGGTGAGAGTTGAAACTGAGATCTGCCAAGAATATCCATAATGAAAGGACGTGACTCTGCAGAAAATGACCTTGTTTTCATGGAAAGCTAGCTAGGGCTGAGAGCTGGTCCGGATGCCTGCCCAACAGTAGTCACTGCAACCACTTACATCATTCAGCTTTATTTCAATTGGCCAAGTCTGTCTGCATTTCACAGCTCCTGATAAGATCTGGATTAAGGCTGCTGGTGGAATACACTGCCCTGAACCCTTCTCCTTCCCCAAGATGTGGCTGCATGCAAGTCAATGGAATGGAATATCTATGCCTTTGTATTATGCTCTGGCTATATAAAAACAGTTTATCACTGGTAAATTGAACGATCGCTTCTGTATAATATATACTCTATATATAATACTCTATATAGTATATATATAGAGTATATATACTATATATATAACACTCTATATAATATCTACATAAGGTTTCTTTCCTCTTCAGACACCCGTTCACCCAAGTACCATCAATTACTTTGCATTTAAATGGAAGAAGATGAAACAAGCTCTTAAAAAACCCCATGAGGTCAGATCAGGAAACAAAATTTTGGGACCTGAAAAGCAAATGTCGGTAGCTACACACAAACCATCTTACCTTCCAAGGAATGGAGGCCTTTTTCTTTGGCAATCTCATACACACTGCTGAAATCATCCCCAAGGTTTGGATCTGCATTAGCTGTGAGCAGAGCCTTTACCACACTGTCACAAAACAGAAGGAAAGTAAGGCAGAAGTAGATGAGGAATTGAAGGCCTTCAGAGACTGAGAAGTGCTCAAAAAGCCCTCTTCAAATATTCCTGCGTATGTTAACATTCCAGGGAAGTTAACCCACAACCATAACTGAACATTTCAACAAACAGAGCTCCACCAGCATATTCTAAAATGAATGAGATGGAGAAGGCACTGAAGGAAGAGGTGATACTGTAGAGATATGCAATCCTTCTGAGAAGACATGCACAGAACATGCTTCTAACACAAGGCATATTCCTAGATACAGACCTTGGCTCTAAGGTCACCCCTGTCCCTGCAAAAAGGAAGATTATTGTAACACTCTGCAGATTAAAGGAAGCAAAATGACACAAGCAAAATTGCTTTTGGGAGGCAACTGTACAGCACCTGCATCTCTGATACTAAAGGTGCCATTCTACCACAAGAGGTGCAAACAACTTCCACAGCAAGCAGTTCAGAGGAGGCTCTGAAGACAATCAGAGGGCTGGAGTCCCTCTGCTGTGGAAGCAGGCTGAGAGGGTTGTGGGTGCTCAGCCTGGAGAAGAGAAGGCTCCAGGGAGACCTTAGAGCCCCTCAGGGCCTAAAGGGGCTCCAAAAGTCCTGGAGAGGGACTTGGACAAGAGCCTGGAGTGACAGGACAAGGGGGGTGGCTTTCCACTGACAGAGGGCAAGGTTAGATTAGATATTGGGAAGGAATTCTTGTCTGTGAGGGTGGTGATGCTCTGGCACAGGTTGCACAGAGAAGCTGTGGCAATCCCATCCCCGGGAGTGTTCCAGGCCAGACTGAGGCTTGGAGCAAACTGATGTAGTGGCAGGTGTGGAATGGGGGCATCCGTTCCACCCACAGCAGGGGGTGGAACGACATGGGCTTTAAATCCCATTCAGCCCAAATAATCCTGTAATTCTCTATGACTTGAACTTTACAGCTCTTTTAGAAACTGGAAGGGGCCCTAAGTTGTCCCTGAAGCCTTCCCTTCTGCAGGCTGAATAAGCCCAGCCCGTCTCCAGAGCAGAGGTGCTCCAGACCTTGGAGCATCTCCTTGGTGTATGCTGGACTCACTCCAGCAGCTTCCTATATTTGTGAAGTTTGAACCCAGAGCCAGATGCAGCCCTGCAAGTGGGGTCTCATCGGAGTGGAGCAGAGGGTCAGAAGCTTCTCCCTTGCCCTGCTGCCCATGGAGCTGGAGATCAGTCCAGAACATGCTGGATTTTGGACTGCCAGCAAATGTTGCACATTATGAACAACCTGCAGCAGGACAGAACACATGGGACGCACTGCTCAGGCAGTTTTGGTGTGGAAGTCCTCACTCTCTGCTTCTGAAACCAAACAATCATCAGGCCAGAATTAGATTTCTCACTCCTTCTGAAAGCAGCTTGAAGCTAGTTAATTCTTAATTTTTTTCCAGTGTGCAGGCTTCCCATGACAACTAGACAGTAACTCATTCGTTAGCATTCATCACCAGTGACATGGCTCACAGGCTGACAGCGATGTGCGCCGCAGCCTGACATGTACCTGCAGGCTGTGGCTTGTCAAGTCACATCTGGAATTTAACTTAAGCTCCTCTTCCATTTACCCTATAATTGCATTAGCAGAATCAAAGATGGTTATTTTATTATTTGAGCATGGTGTAACAGAGGCCGGCTCCTCATCAGCACTGGTGTGCTCCTCACCATGTGCAGGGTCACCTCTAGTGAGCACACCACCAGGACTGGGGGCAGGAGATACAATCATGGAATTGTTTAGGCTGGAAAAGCCCTCTAAGACCATCGAGTCCAGCTGTTCCTCCAGCAATGTCAAGCTCACTGATACCCGGAAAATAGAATAGATCTTTCCAACAATGTCAGAGTGAATATAAAAGCAAATCTTTACTTGAGAGCTTTCAGGTACACAGTGTGGCAAAACTTGCACATGGCATAGTAATTCTACAATTTTTATAAGGTTAGTTGATTAGTACACTTCATATACTGTCCAATTAAAAAGTTAGTTGGTTAGGTAGTAATTCCTGGGGTCTTGCTCCACTGGAAGCAGTCCAGAGGTTTCTTTGCCCCACGTTAGTTATGTCTGATCCAGATTCTGGTTGGAAAAGAGAATGTTCTTGTAGCTGGTTCTCTTCTTGGAATAAGACTAAACAGTACTTAGGAATGTGTTTATAAGGTTAGGTTATTGTTCCTAAATGTAGGGAGGAAATATAGGAAAAGTACTAGAAGCTACAGATATGCTTTAGCAATCTACAAAGCTACAAATATATGAAAAATATAAAAAGCTAAAAATCTTAGGCATCATTCCCCCCTGAACTACATCCCCATGTGAACATCCAAATATTTTCAAACCCTCCAGGAATGGGAACTCCACCACTCCCCTGGGCAGACCATACCAGAGCTGGACAACCCTTTTGGGGAAGAAATTTTCCCAATAGCCAACCTAAACTTCTCTTGGTGCAACAACTTGAGGCTGTTTCCTCTTGTCCTGTCACTTGTTGCCTGGGAGAGGAGACTGACCCCCAGCTGGCTCCACTATCCCTTCAGGCAATCCCTGTGAGCATACAGAGCTCATTAACATCTGTAAACACATTTATATCCATATATAATTTATATCCATGTTTCAACAATGTCGTTTGTTCTATAATATTTATGTTGAGAGGTTCTGGCTCTCATTCCGCAAACAGCAATTTCCAATTATGACCCTTCCCCTTTTCCATCATCAAAAGCATGCCGCAAACGCACAGGTTCTTGAGTGGATTGAGTTGCACAGCCATGATCATATTAGATACCTGATGGCTTAGAACAGGCACTAAAGATGGGCATCACAAAAACCTGGAATGCTTTGGGTTAGATAGGGACCTTAAAGTTCATCTCATTTCAACCCCCTGCCAGGGCAGGGACACCTTCCACTAGACCTGGCTGCTCCAAGCTCCATCCAATCAAGCCTGGAACATTTCCAGGAATGCGGCAGTCACAGCTTCTCTGGGCAACCTGTACAGTGGCCTTACCATACTCACAAGGATGAATTTCTTCCCAATATCCCATCTAACCTTGCCCTTTGTCAGCGGGAAGCCACCCCCCTTGTCCTGTCACTCCAGGCCCCAGCCCAAAGTCCCTTTCCAGGTCTCTTGAGTCCCTTTAGACACTGGCAGGGGCTCTACAGTCTCCCTGGAGCCTTCTCTTCTCCAGACTGAACATCCCCACCTCTCTCAGTCTCTCTCCAGCCCCTGGAGCATCTCCATGTCCTCCTGTGTACTCACTCCAACAGGTCGACATCTTTCTTGATGGGGAATCACCTCACCTACTTTCAGACATCAGCAGTGGAAGCCATGAAGCCCGAGCAGCCTCTCATGACAGATGTGCTCACTCTCTACCACACAAATCTCCTCAACGAGCCTGAGTTTTCTCTCAGTTCACTAAGTAGTTTTGATCTTGTTTGAAGGCTCATTGTTTGAGATAACCCACAATCTTCTGTACAGCTCCAGTGAGACATAACCTCGCTATCTTAACCTCAGGCCTCTATGGTGGTGCACCCCCTGCCCTATCCCCAGTCCACACTATGATCTGAGAACAGACAATGTGATGCCAGGGAAAAGACACTGATCTAAATATCTGTTCCATGTTCAGAAGAGACATGTCTACACTGTCTTGCTACACTGTTCCTTAAGGCCCGATCAGTGAGGATATCCTACGTAGGAGCACCACAACAAGCCTATAGGACTACCTTAGGAGCACAAATGAGGCACAGGGTACAAAACATATCCTGCAATTCCTTCAGCACCTCCAGGAAGGGCTGGTCAGCATACCTAGCTCCACTCCCATCTCTGCTTCAAAACTCAGACCTTTACCACTGCCCTCTACAGCTAGAGCAGAAGCAATCTGGCTACAAGAAAAGCCCTGCGAGGCCAAATGTGTGGCCTTGGACATCCAGAATAGATGTAGCCACAGGTCGCCAGCCCAAGTTCTCCCACCTCTGGTCATTAGGTAGGTCAGACCTATCCTCAGCATCTGTCTGTCACTGTGCCACCTGTCAACGACTGTGGAACAGAGGAAGATGCACCACATCCAGTCTTTCTAGTTGGGAAAGCTCTAGCACAGGTCACTGATCTGTGCAAAGTTCTTCTGGAAGATCCAGCGCTGGATTCTTCTGGAAACATCTTGCATCTCCAGTACTTGGTGCTACCGTGGTGAACCCAGCCATCAAGAGAACTGCATCAAGGACCTCGAAGAGGAGGCCCCCATGAAAGCAGGAGGTGCAGGACAGAAGAAGGCAGAAAAGGCTCTGTCCTGTTGTTTTATGGGATCTGTATTGATGATCTCCATGCCGCTAGAGATGAACATCTACCTGCCCTTTTCATCCACTGCCTACACATTCAGCATTCTTATCTGGGAAGTGACCTTCTGTGAGAAGCTGAGCAGAGGACCACAACTGCTAGATGCAAGGTGGTCTGAGAACGATGCAGCAGGTGATGGTGGCAAACTGCTCTGCTCTCCCTGTGAATTAACCTCTGCATCATATTCCCTGTGGTAAGAAACATTTCCATAGCTCTTATGATGGCCAGGAGGCTAGAGTTTAATAATAAGCACTAAGATCACCACTTCCTGGCAAAATCTGCTGTGCCATAATACTGGCACTAGTCTAACAACACATGACATATCCAGCCTTCCTTTCCAATCATCTTTCAATCTCATCTCCTGCTTTTGGGATGTGCCGACCCCTCCAGGCATGTGTCTATCAGCTAGACTCCAGGAATCACAGCTATTGATTGCACCTATCCAATTTGCAGGTAATGGGACATTCAAGCAAATTACCCTGTAGGAAAGGTAACAACGCCATGAAAATGCAAATGAACTGTACTCAGCGATGTGAAGCATGTGAATGCCCCTGGAAAAAAAGGAAGGGACTTGCAGAATCAGGTGATCAAAAGGGCTCCAAGGGAGCTGGAGAGAGACTTTAAACAAGGGCCTGGAGTGACAGGAAAAGGGGGAATGACTTCAAAGTGACAGAAGGCAGGGTTAAGTGGGATATTGGAAAGAAATTTTTCCCTGTGAGAGTGGTGAGGCCCTGGCACAGGTTGCCTACAGATGCTGTGACTGCCCCATTCCTGGAAGTGTTCAAGGCAAGGCTGGATGGATTGTGGAGCAACCAGGTCTAGTGGAAGGTGTCCCTGCCAATAGCAGGGGGATTGGAATGAGATGAGCTCTAAGGCCCTTCCAAACCCAAACCATCCCATGATGAGTGAGTTTCAAATGAGGGATTCTCTGGCCCACACGCTTTTTGTATTCCTCCTCTTGCTGTGAGGCACTGGGCAGAACAACACCTTACACCAGATCCTAGAAGGAGTGGGATACCACTGTCTAGCTGGGCTGCTCCAGCTTCCCTCCATAACTCACCTGCGCTCAACAGCCTCAACAAGCTGAATTTTAATTTGCTGATCAAGTTTTGATTGGATTAGAGGCAGAGCCTATTCATCAGCATGAATATAAATCTAAATTGACCCTGGTGATGACTCAGAGGGCAATGCTGAGTTAGAGTTGGCCGGGCAGTTCAATCGATTGGGGAAAGTGCTTTCTGCTTGTAATGGCTGGACTAACATATTGTTCAATAAATAAATACATATATACAATACAGGGGGTGGGGAAATCAATGGTGAGATGGTGGGAGGTGACTGGGGCTGAGTCAAGAGAGACGTTGTGCCTGGACCAAGGCACCGGCAGCTGGGGTTGGTGAACCAAGAAGCCTGGTGATCCCCATGACCGTGTGTTATCAGCACAATGCAAACGCCTGCGTGGGTTTTGATACGCGGCTGCCCTTAGCTCTGGCAGGAGTCACATGTCCTGCCCGGACACAAAGAAGATCCTTGTGTGGTTATATCTTAACTGTGTAAAACTTAGCACAGCAGGAGGGCTGGGAAGAACTGTTGCTCAGATGAGGCTAAATGTGGATGTGTGCCTTCCCAGGAGCATGTTTACATCTACCTATGGCACAGAAAGCCAGGCAGCCGCAGCAATCCCTCGCACTGTGATGTGTTATTATTAACTCAGATGAAAATGACTGACTCCTCATAAAGGAATAAAAAGGGATTATGGAATCCAAAAAATGGAAAAAAATAAATCTTGAAGGGTGGTAATTATTATACTGTTCAGTTTTCTTTAGAAGTGTGACATGGGTGAATCATCTTTCAGAGGCATGGTGAAGGCACACAAGGGAGTTGAGGAGTGTCAGAAGCCCTGCTTCCTGCCTGAAGCAGTAAGAAAATGTGAAGAGAAGCTATCTCTGTGGCTTGGAGAGGTGCAGGAACCTGCCAAACTGACAGCATCACATCGTGCCTGAGCTGCAAGACATCAGATGGGGTTCATCCCTGAAAAGAGGGATGCTCATGCCCAAGGGTCTGAGATGGGGGTGCTGCCAAGGCAGAGGCATGAGTAACAGCTGCAGGAACAGCCAAGTGGTCACTGTTCATCAAAAACACCCAGAAAGGGAGTAGGTGAAAGCCCCAGCTTGTAGAATCAGGCCCTCCAAGCGTTCTGTCATCACAGCTGAAACCCATACCCAACTCCTCAGCTCTCTGACAGGTGACGCATTGGGCCATATCTTCTTCCAAAGGTACTCAGATATTTCTCCAGCTCTACTGCAGACAGCTCTGAATGACTTGCCTAAAGTGAAAGGATTGGAAAAAACCCCAGGGAACAGATGTATGTACCTAATATAGGTTACAAGACTGCACCAGTTCATCATGCCACTGCCTGTAGACAGGGAACACCTCCAGATCAGTCACCCTTCACCAATCTCAGAACAAACCCACTAGAATATCACCATGCACGAGGAATTGTCACTACCAATATAAAACAGCCACACAGCATCTTCAATACACATGTGGACGAGGCACAGTTCCCAGCAATGTACGTGGAGGCAAGGAACAAACTACTTCCTGACTCCTCTCCCTAAGGATGGCTGGAGGAGGCTGAGGGATGGGACAAGGCCATTTTGGGCCAAGCCCTGCTGGTTTTGGTTCCATGGGACAACCTTTGACCCACAGCTCCTTTGATCTACACAGAAATGCAGAAAAGGAAAAGGAGAGTCAAGGCTCAGGGAGGAGTCACTTGACATTGGTCATGCCCAGAAGAAAGAAGTTGAGAAGCAAAGGTGAAGAAATGCAAAGAGATCCAGACCTGAAGAGGAAGGCAGAAGAAGAAACGGTATGCAGGAAGCCAAAGCTGCAAAAATAAAATGAAAATGAGTGGATGATGTGGGGAAGAGTCAAGAGGAATTTGGAGGCTAAAGCCCCCAGTGGAACAGGAAGACAAAGCTCAACATGACCTGACAGTGCGCTGTCAGAAACCCATGCCCTGGGCTGATCCCACAGCATGGGCAGCAGAGAAGGGGCGATTCTCACTCTCTGCTCCTCTCAGGTGAGACCCCACCTGCAGTGCTGCCTCCAGCTCTGGGCCACCCAAAATCAGAAGGATGTGGGGCTGCTGGAGTGAGTCCAGAGGGAGACAAAATGATGCTCTGAGGGCTGGAGCACTTCTGTCCAATTAAAACATGGGTATTGCTCCTGCTGCTACTGTGAAAGCCATTATGGAGCCTTGCACAGAGTTGAACTGTGCTTGAACTGGATTCTGAGAAAGGAACCCTATGAGTGCGCCCAGGTGCTCCTTACCACCACCTGAGCCATGCAGAAAACTTTGGAGGCCCTAAAATCACAGAATCACAGAACCATTTAGGTTGGAAAACCCCTCTGAGATCATTGAGTCCAACTGTTCTCCCAGCACTGCCAAGGCCACCCTTAAACTTTGTCTCCAAGTGCCACATCCATATGACTTTTAAATCCCTCCAGGGATGGTGACCCCACCACTGCCCTGGGCAGTCTCTTCCAGGGCTTGACAATATTTTCAGGCTTGGAATTTTCCCTAATAGCCCACCTCAAGCTCCCATGCCACAATTTGAGGCTGTTTCCTTTTTTCCCTGTCCCTCATTAGCTGGAAGAAGAGACTGACTCCAATCAGGCTCCACCCTCCTGTCAGGGAGTTTTACAGAATAAGGAGGTCACTCCCGAGCCTCCTTTTCTCCAGGCTGAGGCGCCCAGCTGCCTCAGCCGCTCCTCATCAGACTTATGCTCATGCTCCAGCCCCCTCCTTCAGAACTGCTTCCCAGGAGTTGTGCCAATGCGGCTGAATGGGAGCAGAAGCAGGTTTCAGTGTTTTTTAGAACTATTCAAACTTATCCCACCGGGACTCAGACTTTCCATGCTGCTCTGTGCTTTAGCTTCCCCTATCACACTGTAGTTTTCTACCTCAGAGGAGCCTGAGAAGATGACTTGGTATTTCACTGTCACTTTATTTCTGTGGAAATTATAAAAACTGGAGTAGCTGATAACTGGATATCGAAAAGGTCACTATGCTACAAAATACAGACAGACAGCTGAAGTCCTACCTTTGGGGTTTCATTTATGATAGCTTTATTGCATATTTTAACAAATACACAAAACCCACAAAGCTCTGAGTATGCATTTAATTAAAGCTTAAATATTGAAAATATGCCAATGCTATGGTAATTCCTGCAGCAATGGGAATTACAGCATAAAACTTTCCTCTGCTGCTGTAAACATGGTCACAGCTGATGTGTCTTTAGCCCACGACCCAGTTACAACCTGTATCATCATGGAGCCAAAGAATTTGGATGTTGACCCTGTCTCACGTAAAAAAAGGAACCCTAAATGTCCATTTCCATTAGATCCACTACTGTGGATTAGATCTCCCTTCCTAGGCAGACACCAGTCTCCTCTTGGAGACCTATCCATGGGAATATTGCAGAATGTTTCTTAATGCCTCCCCACATTTTGGATACAAGACATTTCCAAGAGGAAGAAGATGATCATTGTTTTGCTGTAAAGAGAAAAGATGGACCCCAAACTTGCCTTCCAGCACACTGGATTTCATCTTGTAGCTGATGGCAACTGACAGAAATCATTAAAGCAATGCCTCTGGAATTAAATTAAACAAATGGACTGAGGCTGTCTAATTGGAAGAGTGAGGGCTGTGGAAATTGGAAAACATGACAAAGCTAAAGGACAGGTCACAGAAATCTCCAGTGCACAGCGGAGACTGAAAACATCATTCTCTGAAAAACACCTTTGGAAAGGCTGTAATCTGAGGATGAAGGCTTCCTTTTTCATAGCTGAAAACACTCATCTCAGTTCCCAGTATCCCAGCCCTTCAAAACCATGCTGAGGAACCTGTGCAGGTATCAGCAGCTGTAAAAGAGGAAGTGGTGAGAGAGCTGGTAAGTTAAACATTCCAATGACCTTGATTTTTTTGCAGGCAAACAGTACCCGTAGGTTCTGCTCAGCTGGCTGCACCTCGGCCATCTCTGAACCAGGGACAGCCCAGCTCACTTCTCCAGAGACTGCTGGCCTGAGGGGTTACCAAAAGTCATAACAACTTCAAATCCATCACACTGGGTGGATTACACAGGAAATTGGACAAGGGGGAATGGCTTCACACTGCCAGAGGGCAGGGTTAGATTGAATATAGGGGAGCAATTCTACATTGAGAGGGTGGTGAGGACCAGGCACAGGTTGCCCAGAGAAGCTGTGGCAGCCTCATCCCTGAAAGCATTCAAGGCCAGGTTGGACAGGGCTTGGAGCAACCTGATCTAATGGAAGGTGTTCCTGCTCAGGGCAAAGGCGTGGAAGTGGATGATCTTCAAGGTGCCTTCCAGCCCGTGATTCTGATTCTGAGATCAGTTGCTGGAGAAAGCAGATTTAGAGCATAACCTTTTACAGAGGGACCACACTCTACAAACAAAACCATCCGGCATCCTTGCGCCTCTGACTCCTCTATTCCCCAGTACACCCTGGCCGTAACATCTAGTTTCAATTGCACAGTTCACCCTGTGGACTAGGTCCATTAGCAAACCATTTGTAAGGAATTTCAAACTCTCTGTGGGTCATGTTCCAGCTCAATGCATTTCCCACTCTGCACTGTGGACATTACAATTCTATAAACAGGACCAAGGTTCAAAATGTTGTCTGGCACAATGCTGGAGCTGTTACATATGAAATAAGTCTGGCTTGCATTTGTGTTTGCCTCCAGAAAGGATAGAATCAGAATCACAAAGGTGGGAAAAGACCTTCAAGTCCAACAGTATCTAATTACTCTTCTGCTATATGGAGACAAGTTCTACTGAGCTTCAGGTATTCAAGGTGGTCTTAATTTTCACTTGAAGTCAGTATTCATCTAAAATGTGGGAAAAATAAACAGCATTTGCTCAACACAGCCAAACCCTTTTTCTTTTGGCCAGGTACACAACAAAGACAGACGTGGTGATGGCTCTGCCCGCTCAGCAGGGACCAGCTTGGAGTCCACAAATTTTTTACTGTCAAGATGTTTTCATTAGTATTTCCACTTGATTTTAGGCCTGATTTTAGGTAATTATTGTCCCACGAACAGCCTTTCTCCCTGTCTCCCCTTAGCCTTTGCAACTCGGGAAGTCCTGTTCTGCTTCACCAGTCACTCGGAATGGTCAACAGTCGTCACACTCTGCTGCTGACCATTGTCCACTGGGAAAGGTGGGAGGCTCCCAAGCCCATCCCTTCGTGGACAGGCAAATAACAGGGCCCGTTGCTGCTCGGACATCAAAGTTAAACAAACATTAGCAAGCCCCCACCTCTGGGCCTGTTTTAAGGAGCTCCCTGAGGAGGTCACGACTTTCAGCTTGTCATAGCACACATCAAAGTTTGCACCACACACGAACTCAGCACATGGATTGGAATAGTGTCACCCGAGAGCGGATATTCAGCCTTTGTGCACTGCTTTAATCCTGTGTTTTCCCAAGTAATTAAGCTTTTTTGCTTATGAACTTGTGACTAAGTAAAGCATCCCTGAGAGGTTGTAACATCAAAGCTCATTCTCCCGTCTGTCCCACATTTTCCAAAATTGGATTTCTTTTTCTCTTCTTTTTCCTTAAATAAAAAAAACCCTAATTGAATTTAGTTGTAGACTGAATATATTTAGGAGTGTCTTTAAAAGGTTACAAGAAGCCAGAGTGATAATCATGGGAACTGTGGAGCAAGGGCACAGTATTCCACCCCAGCGACAGCCTCACCAGTGAGAAGGGATGGGACAGCTCTTACAGGAGCAATTTTGTCTGGTGGGGTACCCACTGCAATGACATCATGAGCATGCAGGTATGGGCTCATCCATGGCCAGAACCTGAGAGCTGCTGTGGAATGGCACCATCAGCTCAGCTGTCACATTTGCAGGATTGGGGAGCAGCCTGCCCTGATCTGTCACACCACACACTGGGCATAAGGAGAGTGACAAGCTCCCTTGGGTTCAGTTCCAAAATACATCCCAAGCTTTATGGAAACTCTCTACAGAGCTCAGTATGACTTTTGGAAAAAGTTGAAGTGAGTCACCATGATGTGAGACGCACATACCTGGAGTTCCTGCTGATGGCTGCCACCATGAGAGCTGTCCAGCCAAGCTTGTGTCTTGTGTTCACATCTGCACCTTCTTCCAACAACCTGGAAAGAGGAGATATGGTCAGGAAACAGATATGAAAAGAGCACTCCAAGCATCCCAGAGCTAATGAGGGAAAGCTGAATGTTCTACTGTGCAGGCACCTGCTCTAGCACAGCCCAGAAGACCTGACATTAAGTTGATTCAATACAGTTCTCAAAGGTGACCAAACTTAAACAAACATACAGGTGATGGCAATCCCACTCCTTTCAAAGGGTGCAATGCCAACATCTACCTTTCTGTATTGTTTATTTATTTATTTATTCTGTCCAGTCTAATTCCCAAAGAACCAATCAGCAGCAAAACTGATAAACCCAAATTCCAATGACATTTGAATCCTTTGGCTGCAAAGCATCCATTAGGCTTCAGAAGCAGCTCAGTGTACCTCCAAAGCCCATGCCACCTGCAGACACTTTGCAGTTTTCTCGTACAGCATGAGAACAAATAAGACACCTCCTCCCCCAAAAGTACTAGGAACCAAACTATCCTCATATCTCCAAAATTTTCTCAGCTTTTGCAAGATAATGGCAAGAGACAGGTTCTTGTAGCAGATACTTTAGCTCAAACTAAAACATGTGCCAAACCTAGAGCATGAAATTATAGGTCTCTCTGCACACCAAAGAGAAGGTGTGCAAGAATGGAAGCTCAGAATTGAAACATAAATTTTACAGAGATCAAGTTAAATGAGACAAACTCTACACCCTGCATGTTCAAGTCATAGAATCACAGAATGATTCACCAAAGGGTTTGTGCTAGAAGGGACCATGAAGACCATCTTGTTCCATCCCCTCTGCCATAGGCATGGACACCTTCCACTAGACTAGGTTGCTCCAAGCCCCATCCAAGCTGGCCTTGGACACTTCCAGGGATGGGGCTGCCACAGCTCCTCTGGGTAACCTGTGCCAGGGCCTTGCCACCCCCTCAAGGAATAACTTCTTTACTATATCTAATCTAGATCTCTCCTCTGCCACTTCAAAGGCACTTCCTCTTGTCCTGCCTCTGTCTGCCTGTGTAAAAGGTCCCTCTACACAACCAAATCCATGATTACAAACCCATTTTTCTTGCAGGAGCAAGGTGTTGCCAATATCAAAACAGGGCAGCCATGGGTGAGGCTTTAGAAAACAGGGTGGACCATGCAGGAGTCAGCAGTTCTCTGCCCTTTGGTTTATCCTTCTCCCTTTTCACAAATTAAGGCTTTTCCATCTTCTTTTCCGGGTGAGGCTGTCCCTGCACAGTGCATTCTCCACACAGGTATAACAGGGAAGAGCTATCATTAAACTCCCTGCTGGAAGAGACATAAGTGAACATACCAGCCATGTTCCAC
The DNA here is from genome assembly GCA_013397075.1 of Rhabdornis inornatus. NCBI lineage: Eukaryota > Metazoa > Chordata > Aves > Passeriformes > Rhabdornithidae > Rhabdornis > Rhabdornis inornatus. The sequence goes on along the minus strand of VWZS01002160.1, from coordinate 1,670,768 downwards.
CTGTGCAAGACCCACACTTGAAGTCTTGAAATTCCACTCAGAATCCCAGGCAAGGAAATCAAAGTCAGATGTGACTGCTTGCATGCACTGAACAAGCCAGACCACCTCCTTAAGAACTTGGAGAGGTACACATCCGAACTCAGACAACCTTTCCAAATTCCTTGCTCTTGGTCTGCTCTGGTGGCAACACTGTCAGCTGGTTAAGAGTGCTAGGATGGAATGAGTGAAAAGAAGGTAAACGAACCATATTCCTCTTCCTACAGTTGGAAAAAAAAAGGAAAGCAGGAATGCTGGTCCAGGGAACACTCACACCTATACCCAGGGTGTCCTGTCAACCTTCCTGCACCTCACTGGAAACCTTCACAGTGGTTTCACTAGAAACTTATCCCAAGGAACAGACACTCATATTACTGAGACGCCTGGGGTGTTCAACCTGACTCAGAGAAGGCTCTAGGGAGAACTTAAGAGCCCCTGCCAGTGCCTAAAGGGGCTCCAAAAGACCTGGAGTGGACTTTGGACAAGGGCCTGGAGTGACAGGACAAGGGGGAATGGCTTCCCACTGACAGAGGGCAGGGTTAGATGGGATATCAGGAAGAAATTCTTGGATGTGAGGGTGGTGAGGCTCTGGCACAGGTTGCCCAAAGAAGCTGTGGCTGTCTTATCCCTGGGAGTGTCCAATACCAGGTTGGACAGGGCTTCTGGCACCCTGGTCTAGCGGAACGTATCCCTGACCATGGCAGAAGGGTTGGAACTAGATAGTCTTGAAGCTCCCTCCCAATCAAACCCTTCAATGCTATGATATATGGTATGATAATCCTAAAGTTATTTCCAACTAGCAATACACTGCCTGAACTTTGGCTGATATCTTCAACACAGTTGAATGCAGTTCACCCCACTGACTGGAGAAACCAGATAAACATAATCTGAATAAAAAGCCTGTATTCTAGTGCTGTGGTTCTGGATGCTCTGAACTGTTCATCACGCACTTGGACAGAGACCTAATAGCTGAAAGACTAGAATCATAACTGGCAGCCTTCATTTGTTGCTCCCAACTGTTATTCAGGAGGCTGTGACCACTGTAAATGATCATAGCACCAAGAGAAGGTCTATGCTTTCTTTACCCTGGTTACAATTTAAAGTTTAATGGTAACGAACTATCTGGCCGGTCAACAACAGGAGCTTGGTCCAAAGAAGTTTGATACTTGAGGAACAAATTTTCACACATAATCCATACCAGATCCAATTTTTATTTCTTTTTTTCTATGCAGTTTAATACCTGAAGAAGCACCCAGCAGCACGATGGAGAGTGGGGATGATTCACCTACAATCTTATAGGGGTTTGGATCTACACAGCCCTGCACAAAGCTAACACTGGTCAAGCTGCAGCTCCTGCATTACCCAGTGGCCCAGTAGACTCATCTGGGGGGTTACACAAAAGCAGCCTTGGCCCCCTGCAGGGTACGGCATAGAATTATGGAATCATTTGGGTTGGAAAAGCCCCTCTGAGATCATTGAGTCCAACTCCAACACTGGCAAGCTCACCACTAACCCACATACCCAAGTGCTGCATCCACACATCTATTAAGTCCCTCCAGGGATGGGGATTCCACCACTGCCCTGGGAAGCCTGTGCCAGGGCTGGACAACCCTTTCTATGAAGAATTTATGAAAATATCCTTATGCTTTCTCCTTCTGCCAGCACCACATCCCTGCAATTGAATGCTAAGAGCATGCTGCCAGTTCTGCTGCCTGAAGAGCACTCTGAGACAACAGAATGCTGAAAGGAGAAATATCCCTGTGCAGCCACAAAGCTTTCCATCCTGGTGAGGCCGGATGTGCCCGGACACACAAGGGATAGCAGATTGCTATCTGCAGAGATCAGCTCTCTTTACAGCTCCACTTACAGAGGTGTTTGCACTCACAACACAGATAACGTAGCCTGAGTCAGACCCACGGCCACTGCTGGTCACACCATCACCTGCTCCAGCTGGAAGGACACTGCCTGTGGGAGAAATCCACACCACAGCTCCATCTGTGTCACCATGTGTGCCATGTCCTCTGCGCAGGCACAGGGAGTTCAGCTCCCTCTGCTGCAAAACTGCTCACTTGCTGCCACTGCAGGAACGAACTCCACACTCAGCTCCCCTAGACCCTAGGGAGCCATTCCCACCAGCACCAGAGCTCAGGATGCTGGTCAGGATGCGGCAATGGCAGAGATCTTACTGTCTCCCCCTGACTCACCCCAACTGCTTCCAAAAATCCTTTCCCATTGTGATGCCCAATCCCCTTCCACTTATCTCTCAAAGTGGTGTGGACCAACATGTCCAAGTTATTTCACACTTCATTGTATTTACTTGGCCATTTCAAAGTCCTTTGAAAGCAGTAACATTCACATCACCCCCTTCCTACAGTATGTGACTGGGACAGCCTAATAGCCACAGAAAATCCAAAAAACAAAGGCATCTTGATGACAAGGGAGAGGGAGCCTGAAAGAGGAACCCAGAAGGGGCAAGGTAATCCCAGCATCAAAACTGCAGGTAAGAAGGCATCAGCTGTGCCAGGATGGAGGCACACAAACCCCTTCAGGCTGCGAACTTTTGCCTGGCAATAAAAACCTTAAAGCCCAACACCAACCACTGATTAACATCCTCAGTAGAGTTTAATTAATGTAGTTTTGCAAAGTATCAGGCCCATTTGGACTTGACCATAGTATTTATATGATTTTACATTAAAGGGGCAGAGAGACCATCCTGGTCACCTTCTGCCAGCCACTGGGTTGCTGTGCTGCAAAGGGTCAGTCTTAATTTCATCTGGCTTGAGTTTTAACATTTCACGGGAGAATTTGGACTGGAAGTGACCTTGAAGATCATCCAGTCCAACATCACTGTCATGGCCAGGGATACCTTCTCCTCTGCCATGGACAAGGACGCCTCCTACAAGACCCAGGTTGCTCCAAGCCCCATCCAACCTCTCCTTGAACACTTTCAGGGATGGGGCAGCCATGTGGATGGATATTTCTTCCATGTACACAAACGTATACAATCTAATCCTCCATTACATCAGAGTGTAGTCAACCCCCTTTTTCTATTACATTTGTTTTGTCATAAATGGGACCTGCAGTGTAACTCTTCAGCATGTCCCTTTGAGACAAAGGACAGGACATCAGCCCTTACTTAAAATAAAAAAAAAAGATGTTTTAAACTAAAAGATGAGAGATTTACATTGGATATTGGGAAGAAGTTCTTCCCTGTGAAGTTGGTGAGGCCTGGCACAGAGGTTGCCCAGAGAAGCTGTGGCTGCCCCACCCCTGGACGTGTCCAAGGCCAGGTTGGACATGTCTTGGAGCAACCTGGTCTAGTGGGAGGTCCATGGCAAAGGGGTTGGGACTAGATGATCTTTAAGGTCCCTTCCAACCAAAGCCATTCTGTCATCCTGTGATTTTAGAATTCTCAAGGCACTTTGGAGCCACTGAAAAATACCTATGAACTCACTGAAAATCTTTATTCTCTACAGGCACACAGGAAGGACATATGAATAATGATTTATCTCCATACTTTAAAAAAAAAATACTGAAAAACATCCTAGTCTGGCAGTCAAACCTGTTTAATCATTGGGCATCCAACAGGAAGGATGCTGGAGCCTCTCCTGTGGGATCAGGTTACAGGCTTGGAGCAAAGGTATTAGGATCAGTCAAGTAGTTTTCCGTTCAGGAATCTAGATCATCATAAGCATCTGGAATGCCACATCACTGAGCCCAGTGAGAGAACCACTTGTATCACATCATCTACCATAATATACATTGACATTTCATTTAGGAGCTGGCTAGCCTTTTTTTTTTTTTTTTTAAATCATTGCAAGATGCTCAGCAACTTAACAGATTTTCAGACAACTGAACTTTATGTTCAGGGTCTTCAGGCCCATCATTTATATTTTCTCCGCCTGATTTAATGATATGACAATCGATAAAGCCACGACCACTGCTCAGATCCCAGACAGCCAAATGTATTTACCAGCAGGAGTATTTTATTTTAATTAAATAAAATCCTCTGATCAATGTTTAGGATGTTTATCCACATTTTAACCAAGTAAGATCCAGGACACTCACCTCCTAAGGAGTTTCTCACATGGATACAGCTCTATTAGCCCATTTCCAGTGTTTCTCAAATGACAAACTGTTCCTTGACTGCAGTGGTGCCACCAAGATGTCCCTGCCCATGGCAGGAGTTGGATTGGACGACCTTTAAAGGTCTCTTCCAACACATACTCTTCTGGGATTCTGCGATTCAAGACCCGGTCAGGAGAAGAGGCCTGAGTCAGAGCTGGTGCTATTTCTGATTGGGGAAGTACTCATATTTAAGGGATTTCAATTCAACTTTTTTTTTTTAATGGTTTTAGGGCAGAAAGCTGTCAGACGGCAGGGTTAGATTGAATTATTAGGGAGATTTTTTTCCCTGTGACGGTGGTGAGGCCCTGGCATAGGCTGCCCAGGGAAGCCGTGTCTGCCTTATCCCTGTATATGTTCAAGGCCAGGTTGGATGGGGCTTGAAGCAACCTGGTCTAGTGGAAGGTGTCACTGTCCATGGCAGAGGGTTGGAACTGGGTGAACTTTAAGGTCCTTTCCAACCCAAACCACTCTGTGATTCCCTGATTCTATGAACATCACTGTCTGCTCTGGAATTTGCTGGAGGAATCTGGGCAGAACAGCACCCACTGCTTTGTGCATATGCCCTATTTTACCTCGAGACAGCAGCTCCCAAGGCTTCAGCACTTTGATCCCTGCAGAGGAGATAAAGAGCCCACGTCGGCAGCGATGAGCCTTCTCCCCCCACTGCCCCCGGACAGATGTGCCTTCTATTCACCCCGCCACTGGGGTTCTGGGTGACTGACTCGGTGACACTGCTGAGCCCAGAGGGCATGTTTGAGTTTGTGCTCAGTGCCGGGAGCATGCCCAGCACTCCCTCCTGACAGGTGGAGGAAGAGGAAGCTGGAAACTTGAACTTTTGCAACAACAATAGCTTCTGTTTCTCTCAGCCTCTTAAACATTTCCCCCAGCCCTGTCCCAATATGTCACTGTTTAACTGTAGAGTGGGGGACACTCTCAGATGTGCTCACCCTCTTGGGAACTGCCCTCTGCTTTGCAGAAGAAGGGGGGAAGAAAAACATCCCACGTGAACATATCTCAAAACATGAAAGCACAATCCCTGGTAGAGGCCAGGGAAAGGATCTGCTTGGACAGGAGGACACAGAGAGCTGCTTGAAACCCTTTGATGCAGCTGCTGTCCTCTTGGAGAAAGCACATGGCTGTTTCTCACTCCTCACCATCTTTGCAGGGCCCGTAACACACATGGTGCTCTGTGAAAACAGGGACCAGCACACTGTGGGGAAGGGAAGGGAAGGGAAGGGAAGGGAAGGGAAATTTCTCTATAGCTATCAAGGCAGGAAAGCTGCTCCCAGGACATGGAGGATCCTGGAGGAATCCTAGTAACCCTAGACCTGACAGCAAAACAGGCCATGCAGAGGCAACAGTGGCCAAGGAGAAACTCTGGAAATAAATTTTCAAAATCAAAGGGAAGCTCTTATAAATCCAAGTTTCAGGAGGTAAAGCAAACTCCAATAGGAGAGCAGCTCTGAAGGCGCAAAGGGTGGGCAAAACCACCATGGGTGAGAGCACACGGATTGGGGAAAGTCAAAGAGGTACAAGCCAAGCATGAAAAGGCTAATATAGACATGTGAGTAGCTGTAGCTACCCCTGTGGCTGTAAGTGCTCAAACCAGGCTGGACGGGGCTTTAGGAGCAACCTGAATTAGTGGAAGATGTTCCTGCCCATGGCAAGGGGCAGGAACTGGATGAACTTCAAGGTCCCCTCCAATCCAAATCCTTCTGTGATTTGACAGTTGGCATCACCAGGTTTGGAAGAGAATGTGAAACCTTACATGGAGTAGCCCCAATTCAGTCACCTCAAAGCAACAGCTGAGCTGTGTGCCAGAAAAATACCGTACCAGCCTGCTGGCCTGCTCTGGCAGAGGCCAGCAGTGTAGTGGGAAATTAGTCCTCACTGTTTTCAGAAGAATTTGAGCATAATACACTAACTTCTGACAATCCATTTCCACTGGAGGTGGCATGCGTTACCTGCTCGACTCACTCTGCACAGGTCTGAATGCAAATGTCAGACTCCACCACATCCACCAACATTCACAGTTTATGTCCTGTGTAAGCAAGAACTTGGCAGTTTTTTAACCTGCTGCCTGACATCTTCCAAGGTGTCCCTTAGGTATCCCTTAGCTTCTGAGCTGTGAGGGAAGTGGAATAATTGCTCCCCTGGTTGTACAGGCCACATTCATGCTGGTGGACTGTTTTTCCTCCAAACCCAGAGCTGCTCAGGAGGCTGTCCTGCACTCAGCCCTGCTGATAAACATCTCCACTAACTGGAATTAACCCTGTGATGGTCCTCAGACATATTCCAGACATACAGAGACTCCCATGCATCCAGGTGTGTTGGTGTCTGCTTCGAGAGAGAGGGAACTGGGATTTAGAAGCTTTAAAGCTTTTTTGCAAAGAAGCATGAGATCTGTCTCTCATGGCTGGCTCAGCACCAACTGCAGAGACACTGCTCTGTGACTCAGTGTGCAAACTCAAACAATCCTGGGAGGCCAAAATACACCAATAAGCAAATAAAAAAGGGCAGATTTCCAGCTATCTAGTACAGGAAAGCACAGAACACACAAACCTCCCCTGACACTTCATTGCCAACATGAAGAAATCTGGGCTGTTGTATCTGCTCTGAATTCCTGGAGCCGCAGGCCAAATCAAATTCAATCACCAGTAACAAAACTTCCACTGAAACCCAGTCCTGGATAATTTGGTATTTAGGAGAAGACATTAAAGGGGACATTTACATGATGAACGTCTTTTTATCCTAAAAACTCTAGGTGTCTGTAACTCAGATGCACACAGACAAATGCAGGCTCAACATCATATAAACATGGAGCAATGGAAATAAATGCAATTATAAATCATCCCCCAATCCTGTCTCCAGCCTGCCTACACTACCACTGCTGAAGATGTGTCACAGCTGTTCAGGACTGAGATAAGGTACACGGTGGCTAGTGGCCAGAGGCCATTATGCTCCAGGAGCCAACAACATGACTCTTCTGCTCACCCTACAAAGCATTCAGGCATCCCTCAAGCCTCAGTCATGACACTCACAATTATTCTGTGAGAGAAAAGACGCTTCAACAGGTACAACATGGGATACTGGCTTCCATAAAGGCCTACCTCCTCCCCACAGTGCCTTTCAATAATCTGATGTTCCAGGTAAGCAAAGCCTGACTCACTACAGAGGGATTTTTTACACAGTCTCTAAATTCTTTAACAAACCCTTGGGCCAGGAAGCAAACAAAAGGTGCTCCTGTACCCCGAGTCTACGCCCCAAACCGGAGAGAACTGAGCTGGGGGAGATCTTAAAGATCATCCCGTTCCTACTCCCTCCCATGGGCAGGAACACCTTCCGCTAGATCAGTTGCTCCAAGCCTTGTCCAACCTGGCCTTGAACACTTCCAGGGACAGGGATGGGGGAAGTCTTGCTCAGTGAGCTGTGCTGCTTACAAACAAGGGAGAAGAGACAAGCACAGTCTGGAGGAGGCAGAACTGCGATGAGTCAGAGCCAAGATGAGTGATGCTGCTTGAAAATTGAGAGATCACTGTTTGGGTCAATCAAGCCTAACTTAGCTGTATCTGTATCACCTCCACCTAAAAAATCAGCTTGGGGAGAGCAGACTCAGCAGCAGCAACTGACATGGAGCTTCCTGCCCCACTCCCTTTGGGAGCAGGAGAGCACCTGGTCAGCTCCAGATCTCACTACCACACAGATTTGAATGGCTGCCTGCTGTTAGGAATGAAGCTGAGAACAGGTGTCTGACACATGCTCTGTGTCTCCATGAATCACAGTTGCACAAGGCTGAGGAAAACACTGCTCCATCACAGTTATCTGGTGAGAAAACTCCTGAAAGCCTGTGCTTTTGGGGTGGCTCACTAAGAAACAAAGCTGGAATACAAAGAATCAATATAAGTACTGAATATTAACACAAATGGGATTGAGGTGGGCATTTTTTATGCCTTTGCTTCTTGCTTTCCCTCCAAATGCACAGAACAACTGAGGCTGAGGGAAATGAAACTATCTACATCAATTACGTATTATCTTTAGTGCAGGCTAACAGCATGAAGGGCTTGGAGGGAAGAGCTGTTTTGCCACATGCTCCAAAAGGGATGTTCTCAGAAGTTAGCACGTTCTTTCAGCTCAGTGAAGAATTCAGCCTGGTTCCCTGCATTGAACAAAGGCTTAAAGATGAGAAAACCTGGCTGGAAGCTCAGAGGAGCCAGACAGTAGAGGCAAGCCTACAGCAGAGGGGCTGGATTCAGTCTGTGGTATGCATTCTTCCTGCAGCAATACAAACATGTATTCCACAGAGGTCTGTCTGCTATGCCTGAAAGGCCTTTTCCTTTTGAGAGCTAAAAATCACTGCTTGGAATAATCACAGAATCATGGAATGGTTTGGGTTGGGAGAAACCTTAAAGTTCAGCTAGTTCTAACCCTCTCTGCCATGGGAAGAGACACCTTCTACTTGACCTGGTTGCTCCAAGACCTGTCCAACCTGGCCTTGAACACTTCCAGGGATGGGGCAGCCACAGTTTCTCTGGCCATTGTGTGCCAGGGACTCACAACCCTCACAGGGAAGAATTTCTTCCCAATATCTCATCTAACTCTGCCTTCCATCAGTTTGAAGCCATCTCCTCTTGTCCTGTCACTCCACGCCCTTGGAGTCTCCCTCCAGCTGTCATGGAGTCTCTTTGGGCACTGGCAGGGGCTTCAAGGTCTCTCCAGAGCCTTCTCTTCTTCAGGTAAACATCCCCAGCTCTCCCAGCCTGTCTCCAGAGCAGAGGGGCTCCAGCCCTTGGAGCATCTCCATAGCCTCCTCTGGGCTCACTCCAGCAGTTCCACAGCCTTCTATGATGAGGGCCTCAGAGCTAGAATAAGTACTTCAGGCAGGATCTCATGATCTTCTTGGTACTTCCTACCCTCTCTCACATGGCCATTTTCTACATTTCAGACTAAAAGATTGTATTTCCTAGTAACTGTATTCTGATATTCTCATGTGCAGAGGGCCATGACCAGCTGTCAGCTGAAGAAGGCACTTGGAAAAGGTCAGCACCCCACTTCAAACAAGCCTGAAGCTGTGTTAAGAAACACCAGCACAGCCTCCCCTCTCCTGACACCCCAGGGGACAGCTTAGGCAGGGGACAGCAGTATGGTGGGAGGACAGTTCCATGGATGGCTGTCCAGCTGGATTGTCATACTCCTGCCCCATCAAGGCTCAGTTCAGACTTTACCCCATGCAGGTGGAGAGAGCATTGAAGGCAAGACTGGTTGTGTCTCCTCTATCAGCTCTGCAGTAGCTCTGGCAATCCTGGGCTGTAGAAGCTTGTTGTAAAGAGATTCATGGAATTAGAGAGTGGTTGGGGTGGGAAGTGACTTCTGGATATCACCTTGTCCAACTTTCTCCTTAAGAAGGTTCACCCAGAGCAGGCTGCACAGGATTGTGTCCAAGCAGGGTTTGAATATCCCCAAGGAAGAAGATTCCACAGACTCTCTGGGCAGGCTGTTCCAGTGCTCTGTCAAACTCACAGTACAAGGTTCTTTCTCATACTGAGACGGAACTTCCTGTGCACTATTTTCTCCTGATGCCTCTTGTCCTATTGCTGGGTACTACTGAGCAGAACCTGGTCAATCTTCTGATCCCTCCCTGCAGACACTGACAGACAAGGGTGAGTTCACCTCTCAAGTCATCTCTTCTTGAGGCTGAATGGCCCCATCTCCCTCAGCCTTTCCTTGTAAGAGGGATGCTCCAGTCCCGTCATCATGTTTGAAGCTGAAACTGCCTGCAGCAGGCCGAGCAAGTAGTTTTCACCCTTTGTGCTTTTTGCACAAGCAAAAAGCATGTGCCAAGCAGAGTTAGGCACAAAGCTTCTAATAGTGGGAGGGCTGCCAGCCCCACAGGGAACAGGATGGGAAGGAAGGCCCTGGAGAGCCTCTGCAGAGGGATCTGGACAGGCTGGCTCGATGGTTGAGGCCACTGTATGAGGCTCAATAAGGTCAAGGGCTGGGTCCTTCACCTGGGCCACCACAACCCTATGCAGATATACAGGCTGGGAGCAGAGCGGCTGAAAAGTGCACAGCAGGAAAGGCCCTGGGGGTGCTGGCGGACAGCAGATGAACACAAGCCAGGTGTGCCCAAGTGGGCAAGAATGCAAATGGTACCCTGACTTGTGTCAGCTACACTGTGGCCAGCAAGCCCAAGGCAGATCCTTGTTCCCTTGCACTGGGCATGGACTAGGTACCTCAAATCCTGTCTGCAGCGCTACTCATGACCAGAAAGACTCTGAGGTCCTGGAGTGTGTCCAGAGGACAGCGGAGCTGCTGAAGGGTCTGGACCAAAGGGGCTGATGAGGTGTGACTGAGGGAGCTGGGGGAACTCAGCCTGGAGAAATGGAGGCTCGGGGGGACCTTCTCACTCTGTACAACTCTCTGAAAGGAGGGTGTAGCCAGGTGGGGGGGTCAGGCTATTCTCACAGGTAACACAGGACTGGATGAGACAAAACAGCCTCAAGTAGTGCTATGGAAGGTTTAGGTTGGATGTTTGGGAAAAATTCTTCATGGTAAAGGTCATCAAGCCCTGGCACAAGCTGTTCAGGGCAGCAGTGGAGTCTCCATCCCTGCAGGGATTTAACAGATGTAGATGTTGTACTTGGAGACAGGTTTAGTGGTGGGTTTGCCAGTGCCGGGGGAATGGCTGGACTCAATGATCTCAAAGGGCTTTTCCAACCCAAATGATTCTGTGATTCTGTGACAGAGCACAGAGACAAAGGAAGAAGCTGTAGACGTGCAGCCCAGCAGGACAGTGTACAGCCACCAGCCCTGCCCTGACCAGCTGGAGCACAGAGCACCCCTCTCGCTGTTCTGCCTGACCAGGCCCACAAATCACCCAGACATCCTTAAACAGCAGCTTCCTGCAATTACAAGCAGCAGAACACATGTGCCAATTAGCTGCACACCAATATCCTCTTTGGCCCTTGATCTAGGCCAGATCTCAGCCCTGGGGTGCAGCAGAGCCAGGTTGCTTCATCCAAGATCCTGGAAACTGGATGGAACATCCCCCAGCTGCAGGCAAGAGTCTCCTCCCCCTCTCCTCTTCCTCACTTATCCTGCTCTTCCCTTTGCTTCTACACAGCGACAGCAGCTCTTGCCTCCCCAGGTGCCTGTGCTGGGTGGGAGATCTCAGCCAGAGACAGAAACACGTGTGTGGTGTACACAGGAGAGCAGCAATATCTCTTCCTATCATACACAAGCTGCCAAGCTGCCAAAAAGTCTGATTCTTCAGGGGAGAACTGCTTTCCTCCCACAGTCCCAGACCTTGTCCCCAGCACTGGGTGCATCAATTGGTCAGTGACATGGCACTGCTGCTCACAAACCATCCTTGGAACCTTTGAGTCCCTCCCTGGAGGTTTGGCTGCAGAAAGAACATGCCTCCTGGGGACCAGTCACATGCTGAGCCTGAGAAACTGGCTCTTTGTTACCACCTGAAAGGTGCCATGGCACCACCCCAGTGGGGCAGGCACAACCAACTGCGACAAAAACCTTGCTGCCATGGGACAGGAGCTCTGGAGATGCTCCACTTCTTAACCGCTATATCTCTGGTCACCCAACCACTTACTTCCCTGACTTCCTTGGATGGGTGGAGCTCTCTCCTGTGCTGCTTGTGGGAAAAAAGGTCCCTGGAGAACTCCTGGCTCAGGCTGAGAAACCCACTAGGGCTGTTTGTTCAGAGACAGACCCCAACAAATGAGCCTCTGCGTGGTGTCACTCACAGGGGTACATCCACATCTGCACTCTATGGCCTCACACTGTCCTCTCTCAGCACAAGGATCTGCAATCCACCTCCTACTCAACAAGTAATAGTGCTCCCCATCTCTCCCCACCCATTCTGGATCTGAGAGGGTGAGGGGAGTACCCCATGGGGGCTGGGAGCAGCCAGCCCCTTCCTTCCCTATGTGCTGACGGGGTTTTCCTGCCTTCCCAGCCCTTGGCACACTGCTCTCACATCTCAGAACCCTGCTCACCTGTTGACTTCTGCAACATTGTTAATCCTTGCAGCTTCCAGAAGGGCATCCTCTGAAATGCAGAAAGAAAGGAGAGGGAGTTAGTGTGGAGGACATACATGGCCATCCTAACCTGGAATGTGAAGGGGCTGCTGCTGCTCAGAGCTCTCACTGACCACCCCAGTGAACAAGAGCCTATTCCTGCGAGCAGGTTACCTAAAAACTCCTTGCTGTCGTGGTGACTGACTCTAGCCCCCCATCACACACCCTGAGAACACGGGGCTGTGGGACGCAGCAGACATCCCAGGGCAGTGGACACTGTCACCCCAAGGTGTCAGCCTCAGCCAGAGGTTTCCAGGCAACACAGCAGTGTTCCTACCACAGAGTCAGAATGACATCCCCTGGCTAGAGAAGGGAAGAGCAGCACTCAGCTCTGGGAAATGGGATAAGCGATGGTTTGGATTGGGAGGGACCTTAAAGTTTATCTCATTCCACCTCTCTGCCATGAGGAGGGACTTCTATCAGATCCCGTTGCTCCCAGCCTTGTCCAATAGGTCCATGAACACTTCCAAGGGATAGGGCAGCCACAGCTTCTCTGGGCAACCTGTGCCAGGGCCTCACCAAACCTCAGGAAAGAATTTCTTCCCAATATTCCATCTAAGCCTGCCCTCAGGGTTAAAGGAAGGCAGTCAGTGGGAAACCATTCCCCCTTATCCTGTCTCTCCAGACCCATGTCCAAAGTCTCTGTCTAGCTCTCTTGAAGCTCCTTTATGCACTGAAGCGTTAAGGATAAGCCTTCCCTGGAGAGCTTCCCAGGTCACAGTCAGCAGGCAGGTTCCATCCCCAAGGAGGGACCCCACATCCCCTCCCAAAGGGCACAGGACTCTCTCTCCTGCATCCCACTCCTCCCACCCCAGGGCCGGCCCCAGCAACGATAGTCACCCTTGGACAGGCGGTCCTGCAGGTAGCAGTAAGCCAGCGCAGCGATGAGGGCAGGCAGCCCTGCTCCCGGGGAGCAGCTCCCAGCTCCACTCTGGTGCCCGCCGGGGTCTCCTGCATGACAGCAGTGCTGCTCTGCACCTGAGGGCCATGGCGTCGGCTCTCTGAGGGATGCCATGAGGCTAGACGATGTTCCTGGCACAAGGCAGCCAGTGCCTGCCACACCGGTGGCAGGTGGCCGGGAGGTCTGCATTGGGACCAGGCCTGGAACAGGAAGCCCTGGCCTCTCCGCTGTGGTGGTCCCCTTTAGGCCTGGCCCATTAACTACGGGAGAGCGCCCTGGGCCTGGCCCCATGGATAAAGCGGGGCCTGGAGGAACAGCTACCGCAGAGCCCGCGGGGACTAGCCCCCCGACCGGGGCTTCCCCCCCCAGGGCCCGCTGTCGCCCCCTGCAGGCAGCGATCCGCCATGGCAGCCTCCCTCTTGGCGGCGGCGCGAGCTCACGGCGCCCCCTGGCGGCAAATACCGGGAGCAGCCGCGGTCGGGCGGCCCCGGCCCCCTCAGCCGCAGCCGCCGCCGCAGTCCCGTAGGTCGCACGTGACGGCGACCACCGTGGCCGCGCTCGGAGGAGCCGCGCTAGCCCCTGTGGCAGCGGACGGAACGCCAGAGAGGCCAGCATAGTCCCCTCGCTCCTCCCGCTGCGCCGCTCGCACCTTACCCCCCCCCGTCGCTGAGGCCGGTGGACCAAGATGGCGGCTGCCGGCCGGCGGATATTGATGAAGGGGGCGCGCAAGGCATGCCGGGAGATATAGTTCCCACAGCGTCCTGCGGCCTGGTTTTTCGCCGCTGCGGACTACAACCCCCAGGAGGCGCCGCGGCGCGGCCTTTCTGGGGCATGCCGGGAAAAACCAGCGTCGGCTGCGGGGCACGCAGGGAAGTGGGTGGCGGGCTCCGGCAGAGGGCGCACCGCAGGGCGCGCACTCACATCAAACACCACGTACGCACACGGAACACGACATACACCAAACATACACCAAACACACACATGAAACACCACACACACCAAACACCACACACACCAAACATACACCAAACACCACACACACACATCAAACATCACACATACACACCATACACACACCAAACACACAGGAAACACCACACACACACTTGAAACACCACACATCAAACACCACACGTCACACATAGATACACCTGCACACGCACATGGTGTGTGGGCACACACATGTACTCGCACTCACACCCGTGTATTCACACACATGCACACACAGGGGTGCACACAAACACCTGTGCCTTTGCACACACAGGGCTGTTTCTACATGCACACGTGTGCACACAGGAATTTGTGCACACCTGCGCACACGCGTGCTCTCCTGTGTGCACATCCACACTTGTACCCCCGGGCAGGACTTGCACATGTGCTGGTACAAATCCTGGGCATCTGCTGCAGGCTGGGCTGAGAGTAGATGCCTCTGGGGGACGCCTGTGTGGGCAAATGTACGAGTATGCACGTATGTGTGAGTGCATGTGTGTGTGCATGCTGTCCTCCAAAATTGCCCATAGCCCTTTCCCACCCCAGGATTTGCCATTCCGCCAGTTTCCTCCTGTTTCACCCCAGGATTTGCCATTCCGCCAGTTTCCTCCTGTTTCACCCCAGCTCTCCCCATTTCCCCCCGTTATCCCAGCAGTTCTTTGCCCAGATTGCCATCCCACCATCACTCCAGTGCTTCTACAGGGTCCCACAAATTCCTGGATTAAACAGAGCTGCTAAGAAGATACATTTTAGGGATTGATTTTTTTTTTTTTAAGAAGCCTTGGGCTTATTGCCTGAATTACGGATTCCTGGATTTATCTCTGCACACTGCTGGCAGATGTGGGATGGTGGAGCAGGAATAAGGATTGGGAGCCAGGGAGCTGGGAAAGACCCAGGAGTGTGAGGGAGGGTGTCAGAAATGGGCATTTCTGCACCCAGACTGGGGTCAGCACAGTGCTCCCAGTTCCCCAGTCCACTTCCCCTAGCTCCATCAGCTCAGTGCTCCCACTTCCCCACCCCAGCTCGCTCAGCTCCATCAGCTCAGTGCTCCCAGTTTCCCAGGCCAATTTCCCAATTCCATCAGCCCAGTGCTTCTAGTTCCTCAGCCTAGTTCTTCCACCTCGATGAACCCAGCGGTCTGCATTGCCCAGCTCAGCTTCTCCAGACTGACTGCTGGCTCCTCTTGCTCAGTTGCTTGGTCCAGTTCTTCCAGCTCTAACAGCCCAGTTTCCCCAGGTACCCAGCCCAGTCTCTCCAGCTCCTCCCACCATGCTCCCCAGCCCAGCTTCCCCACTTCTCCCTGCTCCAATAGCCCAGTTCCCCCAGTTTCCCAGCACAGTTTCCCCAGCTACTCAGCCCAGCTACCCCATCCCCTCAGCCTGTCCTGCCTACCCAATGACTCCCATGCCGTCTATGTTCCAGACTGGAAACGGCATGTGGTGCCACACGGCTGGGCTGGCTGGGAATGTGGGTGCTCCTGCTTCCAGCACCAGGACTGCTGAGGACTGGGAAGGACTGTAGTGTGATGGCTTTCACCTTTCCACCTCCCTGGACACAGGGTGCGAACAGCCCAGGTTTCCACAGCAGAGCTGCCAGAAAGGGCAGAGAGAGAAGGATGAGGGGAGAGGGTCCCCCTGCACCAGCCACAGCACCCTGTCCCCAGCCATCCACTGCAGATGTCCACTTCCAGTGGGATAGGATGCCAGGGATTCCCTTGGCTCCTTTTCCCAGGTGAGGATGCTGGGAGCAGTGGTGTGGCATGGTGAGCCCTGTGATTCCAGGTCCCTGTCTTCTCACAAGTGCGCAGCATGGTGACATCCCTGTGCCCTCCTATCCCTCTGGCTACTGCATCCCTGGAAGGGCCTCATCCTGGAAAAGGGACTTGGTCCCACATTCCTGCTGCTGAGACAGGCTTTGCTAGCCTAGGTACACGCCACACTGCTCTGTCATCATTTACACAGTTATTCATGGGAGCTAGAAGAGGGTTCCTCGGTGTTCCCAACTGGAAATAAAGAAATCCTGAGTCAGCAGCATTTTCAGAGCTGGATGGGATCCAGAGCCTGGGCTCTTCCAAAAATAACATCCTAGTCAGCATTGCCAATGGCAGCATACCCACCTGCTCCTGGCCACGGTACTGTGGGGATGCTATGGCAAAGCCGCCCAGCATTGGCACAAAAGATGGATAATGCTTATGTGCTGCATGGGTACTGGTGGCAGTGTCACATCAGGGTGACCTGCAGCCTGGAGAGAGGCTGTTGGTCTCTGTCCTGCACTTGTGTCCCCTCCTACCCCAACTGGAATAATGGAATAATTTGGGTTGGAAAAGCCCGCTGAAACTATTGAGTCCAAACACTCCCCCAGTACTGCCAAGGCCACTACTAACCCTTGTCCTCACGTGCCATATCTACATAGTTTTTTAAACCCCTCCACAGATGGGGACTCCACCAGTACCAGGGCTGGACAACCCTTTCAGGGAAGAAATTTTCCCAATACCCAACCTAAATCTTCCTTGGGGCACAGTGCAGGTGTCCCTGCAAGCGCCACAACTCTGCACCTGTGTCCTGCAGCTGCTCCCGGTACACCGCCAACCTGGGCTGCTCCCCTCTGCCACAGGCTGCCCTTCCTCCCAGTGCTCCCGGTTCCCGCCTGCTCCTCCCGGTTTCAGCTTCCACGTTCCCGTTTTCCCCCCGCCTCCTCCCCGCTACTNGGGGCGTTCCGGGGCCATGTCGGGTCACGACGGCGGCATGTCGGGGCGCGACAGCGTGCAGATCCCCGACGACCGGGACTTCGGGGCGTTCCGGGCAGAGTGCGAGTCGGAGCGCGGCTGGAGCCTCACCTACAGCAAGGGCGGGGTGGGGGTCTGGGTGCAGCTGCTGGAGCCCGAGCGCGCCCTTCACAAGATCAAGGTGAGACCTCCCGCCCGGCACACCCTGGTGCGCGGTGAGACATCCCCACCCACCCCGCGCACCCCCGGTGCACCGTGAGACCGCCCCGGCATCCCCTCGGGATTGGGGTACCCAGCGGCAAAGAGGGTGGCGCGGGGATCCCGCAGGGGACCTGGAGGCAGGAGGGACCCTGGGGCGATGCTGCACCTTGGGCTTTGGGGGGGAAGGAGCGGGGACCTGTAGTGAACGGCGACTGGGGACCCCATAGTGAGTGGGAACTCAGAAGTTGAATCATCACCCATGGGTGAGCGGGAATCCCAGGGAATAGTGGGGTCCCTCAGGTGATGCAGCACCTTGGGGCAAGTGGGGACTTGGCCGAGCTGGCTCCCGATGGCCAGCAGGAACTCCAGGACAGGTGGGGTTAATTGGCACACCAGGATAAATGGGCAGTCTCGGAGGGAGTGGGGACGCCAGGACAAACACAACTCCAGGGCCGAGCCAGGGACAAGTAGGCACCCCTGAGGGCTGTGCAAGGGGGACTAGGGACTCAGCCAGGGATTAACAGGAACCCCCAGGGGGTGTGGGGCCATGGGTCCTGGGTGCTGCTTCTCCCTACTTCACCCATTGGGAACGCACCTCCCATGCTTGCTGGGCTAGGGGACTCCTTGGAGCCTGCAGCCACTGGCCTGCTGTCACTGTCTCCCTATGTCCCCACTGCATTTCCCACTGTGTGGGTCCCTTCCTTCTTGGTGCCACTGTGCTGGCACAGGCAGGTGCACGCTCATCCTGGCTCTTCCCTCTGGCAAAGCGGGGACACTGGGCTTCCAAGGGACAACTTGAGACAGGAGTATCCAGATGGGGTTACACTGGAGTTTCTGGCCTGTGTTCCTATCTCTGGTGACACCTTCGTTAAGCTGTCCTGGTATAGTGGGTGATATCGCCCTTGCTGTGGTGTCGAGCCCGGGTGGTGGCAGTGGCAGTGACAGTGGCAGCAGTGACGATGAGGCCTGCTCACACACTGCTCTGCAGCAGTTGGCACCGGCGCTGCTGGGGAAACCTGTCCCTGGGGCACTGGCGCTGGCTGTGCCCAGCTCCTGCCGTGGAACCACTGGGCTGTTTCCACTATAGCATGTTGGAGGAGTTTGGGCTGCCGTGACCCAGGAACAGGTCCCTCTTGTGCCCTGGTGGCAGCAGTGAACCCTGGGAGGGGGGATGGTGGTCTCTGGGGTGTAGGGAGTCACTGGTGCCACTATCCCCAGGGAGATGGGGACCCGTGGTGGGTGGGATGCGGAGCGTCCATCACTGTGGCATCCAGGCATGATGGCATGGGCATGGCCCTGTGGGACAGTGCATCCTAACTCCCCCCCCAAGGCTCCTTGTGTTCCCCAGCCCAGCTGCTTGCCCTTGGGGGTTGCATACCACAACATCCCCCAGACTGAGGTGGCGCTTGGGTGCGTCCCCTGCCTGTCCCACAATCCCAGTGTGCCACGTTGGCGTAGCAGGGACCCAGCCCACTCCAGGATGTCCTGGCACAGCTGCTCCTGCCACGCCACGGTACCTGGAGCTGTCTTTTGCTTGCGGGGGTCCTTGAGCCAGGTCCTGCCCCCTTCCATGCCCTCCTGGACAAATCCTGCTTGGAAAGGTTCTGCTGGTTGTTAATGTGTTGATTCCACGTGTGTGCCCCTGGATATGGGAGACCCTGTGAGCTAACAGTCCTTGTCCCCTCCCCCATGGCCCCCAGCAGCACCCAGGCCCACCATCCCACCCAGGATGAGATGCTCCTGCTGGATTTTGAAGGGATGGACTCATGTGGCATTGCTGATGTGGCACGGCAAGGTGCAGCCCAGGGGTTTGTCCCTCACGCTGGAGGTCTCTGTGTGGGTGCTGAGGATTCTCTGCAGCTTCCTAGGAGCTGTTTTCCCCGAGTTCATCCTGGATTCCTCCTGGATTCCTTGCTTAATTAAGTGGAACCTGAAGGTCTTGCCCTGCTGTGAGGCAGCCGCCCCCTCCTCCCCACCCCCCTCCATTAGGGATGCAGCTCCCGTCTAACCTGTTTTCTGGAGTCTGGGAACAAGTTGGTGCCATGGCTGATTTCTCAGTGGGACATTTGGTGGCCTTGGGACTGGCTACAGCTTGGGGGAACCCAGCCAGGACACCCCATCCTACCCGGTGGGGCAGTGAGTTGGTGCCTGGGCATCTGAGATCTCCTGGGGACGATGGTTTCCCCTCTAAATCGGCTGTTCCCAAAGGATGGCCAGGAGCCATCCTGTAGGATGCAGCAGAAGGATCTGGGGTGTTGAAACCGCCAGTGACGCTGAGCTTGGGGACCCCCTTGGTGGCTGCAGCCCTCACCACTCCCCTAGGCATCTATTCTGTGTTCCCTTGGGCACAGCATAACCCCAGCCCTGGGGACTTCATCTCTTCCTCCTCCACCTCCTCTTCCTCCTCACCCCATTAGTCAATATTGACTCAGGATTGGGGCGTACATTTCCGGACGCTTCCCAGGTGGCACCATCTCCTCTCCTGCTGCGACCCCCCTAGCACCCCCCCAGGCTGTGAGTCACCTGCAGGGCAGGTCCTGCACTACTGGCTTGACCAGCCTCGCTGCTCTGGGAATAATCCACCTGAGCATGGTGCCGGGCTGGCCTGGGTGCAGGTGGGAGCAGGGGTTCTTCAAGCACGTCATCCAGGCAGGCTCTCCCTAAAACTGCCCTGCAGGGGTGGGTGTTCTCAGACAAGTTTTTGGGTGAATGGAGGAGCTGGAGATCGGCTCTGTGGAGCAGGGATGGGTCTCTGAGATTGAGAATGAGCACTGTGGGGTTGGGGGCAGACTCCATGGGGCAGGGATGGATCTGTGGGGGTGAGGCTGGGCTCTGTGGGGCAGGGATGGGATTGAGGACGAATGCTGTGGGGGAACAGGCTCCATGGCTGTGTCCCACCAAGGGGCCATGTGAGGCTGTGCCCCATTGCTGGGTGCTTCTGTGCCCCTTCCCAGGGCTGGGGCATCTCTAGTACCGTGTGCTGAGGTGACAGGGCCACCCCTAAATCCTGAACCACAGGGTCTGGGGGGCAGGAGGAGCTGGTGCTATCTCTGGGGATAAACAGGAGCTGATGGCATTCCCAGGGACAGGCTGCTGGCTGCTCTCCCTGCCCCATGCTTGGCTCCAGTGCCCTTGACCTCGGCAGATGGCATCCCTGCTACAGGGGTAGCTGCCCTCACCTTCTCTGTTCTCCTTGTCTCCTTGCCTTCCCTGGATCTGGCTGCCGTGGTTACAGAGCAGCTCCCCACTCTCCACCCCCCCAACCCCTTCTGTGTGATCCATGCTGCCCCAAGGCACCGGGCACAGCCCCACATACTGGATCCCCCTGGCTTCCTTGTGCAGGGATGCCACTTTGGGGGGAGCACATGCATAGTGATGAGGGGGCAGGTGAGAAACAGGGTCCCCTACTACCCAGGACTCAGCTCCAGACTGCCTTGAGGCCCTGCATGCCTGTGCTATGAGAGGCTCTGGGTGGCAAACTGAGCCGCTGGTTGAGTTCCAGGTTTTCTTGGAGGAGGTTGCATTGATTTAAAAAAAAAAAAATCTGAGAGGAGACACCTCCCCCACCGCTCTCTGGGGCTTCCCACAGCTGCCTTCCCACTTGGGGTCCCCATTGCCACTCTCTTGCCCAGGGGTTCCCACCACCACTCTCACATTTTGGGGTCCCCACTGCCTCCCTCCTGCCTGGGGGTCCCCACAGCTGACTTCCTGCCCAGGGGTCCCCATGGCCACTCTGCCACTCTGGGGACCCCTGGTAGGTCTCTCATGCCCCCTGCCTTGCAGTGCAGGATGGAGTGCAGGGACGTGCCGGCAGAGACACTGTACGACGTGCTCCATGACATTGAGTACCGCAAGAAGTGGGACACCAACGTCATCGAGACCTTTGACATCGGGAGGCTGACGGCCAACTCCGATGTGGGCTACTACGCCTGTGAGGAGGGGGCTGGGGGGATCTGGGTGGTCCTGGGGGAGGGCTGAACCCCAGGGCTGCTACCACTGTACCCCTGGGTTTGGCATCCGGGGGATCCATGGTGTCTGGCATTGAAGGGAGGAGCCTGGATGCTGGTTTGGGGGGATATGGAGGGCAGGAGGGGACCCCATACTTGAAGGTGGGTGTCTCACTTTGGAACATCCCACCTGATGCTGTCCCTAGGGAGGTGTCCCAAGCCCCTGAAGAACCGGGATGTGGTCACACTCCGCTCCTGGCTGCCCATGGGATCTGACTACATCATCATGAACTACTCTGTCAAGCATCCTGTGAGTTCAGCAGGGCACCAAGGGTTCTGTGGTGCTGGGCTGGGGTTGGGCTCACTCAGAGCTTTGGGGAAATAGGTTGGAGAGTTGAGGGGGTTGAGACAGCCCTGCCTGTGGCTGGGGCCTGCTGTATTCCACGTGCCCTGCCACTGACTTGTGTTCCCTCCTTGTTCCCCACCACAGAAGTACCCACCCCGCAAGGACATGGTGCGGGCAGTCTCCATCCAGACAGGCTACCTGATCGAGGGGACAGGTGCCAAGAGCTGCACCATCACCTACCTGGCACAGGTGGACCCCAAAGGTAAGAGAGGGACCTCCAGCTCTGTGCCTTGGGGCTCAGCGCCCTCAAGACCTTCNAATCAGGGGGGCTTAGTGGGGGTCTCATGGGTTCTCAGTGTAGACTCATTGGGAGTTCAAGGTGGCCTCTGCTGAGGCTTAATGGGGGCTTTGGGCTCAGTGGGGGCTCAGGGTGGTTGGGGGGAGGCTGAATGGGCACTCACTTGGACTTAATGGGGGCTCAGTGGGACCTCAGGTTGGGCTGAGGGTGGCTCAATGGGGATTCATCTGGGGCTCTGGGACTTCAGGGCAGGGTCAGTAGGTCTTCAAGAAGCCCCAGGTTGGGCTCAGGGTGACCTGGGGAGGGTTCAGGAGGACCTGTGGATATGCTCAAGGTGGGCTTGGAAGGGCTCATCAGCAGGAGCATCTTGGGATGCAGCCAGAGCCAGACACGGAGCATGGAGCAATGTCAGGAGGAAACATCTTGGAATGTTCAAGAGAACATCTGTTCTCTTGAAATCTTTCATTTTTGGGGGTTGAAGAGGGACCCAAAATGCTGAAATCACTGTTTTTGACCTCTGCAAGAGCAGAGAGCAGTATGGATTGAACTCTGTTCCCTCTCTCCAGCCACATGTCCCCACTGAGAGTACCGTGGGGGTCCCATGTGTGGGGGTCCTGGCTTTCAGGCACCTGGGGGATGCTGGGGGTCCCACTCCCAGCCACCCCTCCCTTCTCTCCAGGTTCTTTACCAAAGTGGGTGGTGAACAAATCCTCCCAGTTCCTGGCCCCCAAGGTGAGTTTGTGGTGCTGGGGTGGGTCTGGTGTGGGGGCAAGGGGTCTCTGTGCCCATCTCACTCTTCCTCCCAGGCGATGAAGAAGATGTACAAGGCATGCCTCAAGTACCCTGAGTGGAAGCAGAAGCATGACCCTCACTTCAAGCCCTGGCTGTTTCCGGAGCAGAGCCGACTCCCAGCCCTGGCACTCTCCGAGCTCTCCCTCCAGCATGCGGATTCCCTGGAAAACATTGATGAAAGTTCCCTGGCTGAGAGCAAGGAGGACCGTGGCGAGGGCAGTGATGAGGACAGCCTGACCTGATTCCCCTGGGAGCTCCTCTTCTTGTTCCCGTGGCTAGGACAGCCTGACATGACCCCCCCCGGGGGCTCCTCTCCCTGTCCCCCCACTTCCAACATGGTTTGTGTCTCTATCTCACACACCTGTACACATGCACCCCCACTTTGGGTTCAGGGGGACCCCCCATTGTTGTACCCCTGTCTGGGGACAGCAGGGACATAGTGGGTCCCCCAGGGTGGGAAGCTGGGGGTTGTCTGGTCACTTAGCCCTTGTGGGACACCAGTATTGTCCCTATTGGTGGCACACCCAAAGTGCCCTTCAGCTTTTGAGAGGGCAGAGGAAAAGGGGGACCCTGTGCCTCCTCCTCAGCCCTGGAGACCCTTCCACTGCGCTCCCCTTCTGCCCTCCATCCTTGCTCCCCATCTCTGTTTTGGTCCAACAGAACTGCCTTCATCCCATGGGATCCCCACCCCCAGCAGACCCCCCCAGGGGGTGCTTGGGCGCCTGCCTGCACCTCTGGGCATGCAGAGGGGTTTTGGGAGGCTCCTGGCACCTCCTGGCATGCTGGGAAGGAGGGCCTTTGGGGTTTTTTGGCATCCCCAAGCATGTAGAGGGGAAGCTTCTAGGCTCCTGGCACCTCCAGCATGTTGGAGGGGATATTGGGGTCTTACCTTCAGGTGTGTGGGAGGAGTTGAGGGGCTCATGGCACCTCCAGATGTGCTGCAGTGGGTGTTTTGGGGGCTTGTGGGATCTCCATTCACGTTGGGGGATCTTACGAGCTCTCAGCATCTTCAGGTTTGTTTGGGGGAGGCTTTGGGGTAAGTTCACACCTCCAGGTGTGCTGGGTGTCTGTAGGGGCTGCCAGCATCTTCAGGCACGTTGAGAGAACTTGGGGGCGCTCCTGGCACCTCCAGATGATCTGTGAGTCTCTGAAGGCTCCTGTCCCCTCCCTCACCTTTCCAGGATGGGGACCCTTTCCAAGCTGGGTGCCTGGACCCTTCCTCCACTGGAATTTGAGGCCTTGACTGGGGGTTTGGGAGCTGGTCTTTGGCCATGCTCCTGCCCCCTTCTTTTCTGGGGGTGCACAGGGACATGGGAGATTTTGTACCTTGTACTGGAGCTGATTATTTAGGAATAAAATAATTAAATCTGGCATGGGAAGGACTCAGCCTCTGTCCCACCTCGGTCATTTGGGAGCCATCCCTGTCTCCATAGTACGTTCAGGCAGTGGGTCCCTGCTCATGGTGGGTGCTGATGAGACCCTCAGGGGTTGTGGGGACCTCCAGGGGGGCTCTGGGTGATGGTGATGCCACCAGAGGGTGACAGAGAAACTCCTAAACTGAATTTGTGCTGGGCACTAATTAGGGATGAGGCTACATGCCCCTGTAGCTGGTTTTCCTACAGCCCCAGCCAAGCTAGTACCACCAGTACCACCTCTGGGAGAGGAGACATGGGGTGCTGAATTTTGGAGGCACTCTGTGGGGATACATCCTGGCTTCTCCAGGAGGAGAATCCTGGGGAACAGAGCTGACACTCCCAGGGATTGTGGGCCCTTTGTGGAGCCCCAGGACTCTTGTCGTCTCCTGGGGCAAAGCTGCGTGTGCACTCCACTTCTGCCCTCCTAATGCTCTGGCACCCCAACACCTCAGCAGGCCTCATCTTTTCTCTACACCCCCGCAGGGTCTTGGTGAGTGGGGCTGGGGTGGGCACTAGGGACTTGCTTGCCATTTCTCCTGTTAATTTCCACCCACCACGCCCTCCTACCCCTCCCACCCTCCTGCACTGATCCCAATTAAAAATAGAACCCAATTAAAAAGGAACCTGGCCACCATCCCCCTGGCAGGTTGAAAATGGAGACAAACTGGATACAGAGTGTACTGCAGCAGCTCTGGAGCCAGGGGGACACATAGCAGGGCAGGTGATGGGATAAAGCTCCTTGTGGGAAGGCTTTAGTCTGTCAGCTCTGGGAGGTACAACTGGAGACCCAGAACTGCAGTACCGAAGAGAGAAGATGGCTCCAAAGGGAAGTGGAATTTGCTCTGGCACATTTCTGGTGCCGGGGGGTTTGAGAAGAGCTGCGGCTCAGGTAGGATATGTGGAGGGAGGCAGTGATCTCAGGGCTGTGCTGGGGACATCCTCAGGTACTGACATGGGTGATCCCTGAAATGCTGCTGGGAAGGACGACAAGGCTTTAGCCCTTCAGGGATGAGGCTCGGGCATTGCCACTGGCCCCTGGGGTCTCAGTGATCTCAGGGCTGTGCTGGGGACATCCTCAGGTACTGACATGGGTGATCCCTGAAATGCTGCTGGGAAGGACGACAAGGCTTTAGCCCTTCAGGGATGAGGCTCGGGCATTGCCACTGGCCCCTGGGGTCTCAGTGATCTCAGGGCTGTGCTGGGGACATCCTCAGGTACTGACATGGGTGATCCCTGAAATGCTGCTGGGAAGGACGACAAGGCTTTAGCCCTTCAGGGATGAGGCTCGGGCATTGCCACTGGCCCCTGGGGTCTCAGACAGCACTTTGTTGTGTGACACCTCCCAAGCTGGGCAAGGCCACGGCACCCTTATCCTCTGCCAAAGGCTTTGGGAGGGTATCCCCCCCAGACGGACCGGAGGGTCCAGGATAGGAGAGCAGGGGCATGTGATGGTTCTGGGGAGCAGGATAACGTGGGGGATGTGATGGCTCCGGGGAGTGGGAGGATGTGACAGACTGGGGGAGTGGGAATTCCAGGAGTAGGGGGGATGCACGCAGTAGAGGAGCTTTTTGGGGTATTTCACACTGTCTCCCCGGCTGAGCCCCACCGAGCACCATACCCTAGCTGTGGGGCTGAGCCATGGCCCCTCCTGCCCGAGGCCTCGCGTGGGCGAGGGGCCGAGCGGGGGGGCATTCCCACCCCCGGAGCAGGCAGCCAGCGTGTCCCGGTCCCTGAGCGCCGGGATGAAAGGACCATTGTCCCAGGCTGGGCAGCCGTGAGGGCTGGCCATGGACACCCCACATCCCCTCTGTGTCCCCAAGCCCTCCCACTCTCCTTCTTACCCCCCACCAAGACCTTGGGAATTGTGTGGGGAGGCAAGAACCCCACACACAACCCATTTATTATTTTTTTGGGGAAACTCCTGGCAGTCTTCCCCTTGAATCCTGTTTCCATGAGGCAGCCAAAGCTCCGTGCGGGAACAAGCCTGGGCCTGGCAAGGGGGGCCCTGAATGCCCCCGCCCCGGGAAGCGCTCCGGCATCCTCTGGGAGCCGCCGCTGCCGCCAGACAGAGGTACTGGGTGTTCCAGGGGGGCTGGAGGGGCAACCCCAGCTTGGGTGGGGGGCGGGAGGGGGCCACTCCACCTCCTCGGCCGCAGATTCTCTCCTGGGGGAGGTTGTGTTTCTTCCCATGTGCTTCTGTGGGTCCCTGGGCACACAGAGCTGGGGGGGACGCTGGGAGCCGCTGGGGTGGTGGCGGGAGTACGGATTGTTCCCTTGCTCAGCTGCAACAGCGGTGTGCCCCCCCTGCCCCCCCCCAATTGGGGTACTCATGCCCCAGATTAACCCCAGTATACCCCAGCTCAGCCCCAGTACTTCCCAGCCAAATTCCAGTATGCCCCAGCTCACTCTCAGCACACCTTAGGTCCACCGCAGTATGTTCCAGTTCACCCCCAGAGCACCTCACTGCAGTCCCAGTACATCCCAGCTCAACCCTGGTTCAATTCCAGTGTGCTCCAGCTTCCCCCCAGCAGACCCCAGTCCACTCCCGGCAGACTCCAGCTCACCCCCAGCACACCCCAGTTCAATCCCAGTACACTCCTGTTGAGCCGTGGTTGAGCCCCCAAGCAGACCCCAACTCATTCCCAGGACACCCCTAATGAACTTCAGTATACCTCAGCATATCCCAGCTCAAACCCACTTCATCCCAGTACTCCCCAGTATATTCCAATTCACCCCAACACTTCCCAGCTCAATACCAGCACGTCTCAGCTTAACCCCAGTTTAACCCCAGCCTTCCCAGTTCACTTCCAGAATATCCCAGCTCCCCTAAGCCCACCCCAGCTCAACCCCAGTATAACCTAGCTCAGTCCCAGTCTCCTGGGAGCCCTGGCATTGCTGATAGCACTCATTCCTGTGCCACTGCAGGGGTCCTACTGCCTGTTTGGAGTGAGGGACACGTTGGGGGATACTGGGTGGTTGTGCTGCCGATGCTGGGGGTGAAGCTGGGAAAAGGGGACCCTAAGGGCCCAGCTGGCAGATTTATTTTCTGCTGTGGATCTGGCATGTCCCTGTTCACAGCCAAGAAACAGTGTCAGCTGCGGCTGTGCTGGGGCACCTGCCAGCAGTGCCCGTGCCACACCAACCACCACCAGTAGCACCCAGATGCTGGGTGATGCTGGTAGTGGGCCTCCCTTGCTTTCCTCCTCCTCTTCCTCACTGCTTCCCAGTCTGTCTGGCAAGGCCTGGAGCTGTACCAGTGCTGTGCAGCTGGAACTGGGATGGTAGTTGCTTTGTCCTCCAGTAATGGCAAGCTGTTTCCATTGGACACCTTCACACTGCTGGGGCCGTCGTGTTGGTGTTGGGGGTGCCCAGAGGCTGCACCTGCAGAGGGTGTTCCTAGGTCTAGCCCCATTGCAGGGGCAGCAATTTTAATTTGTGGGTTCATCCTCAAAAGCCAATTTTTGGAGGCATGGTGCTGAGTGCTGGGGGTAGGTGGCTGTTCTGGGGGTGCTGGGAGGAAGGTAGCAAGGAAAGCTCCTCCAAGAGCTGATGGTAGTTTTCTGGGGGTGCTCCAGAACCTACAGGAGATGAGTTATTATGGGCCACAGCCAGGACATCAGGGATAGGGATATTTAGAGAAATATTGAGGATGTGTTTGTTGTCAGAACTTAGCCTCAGAGCAGAGTGAGCCCTTGAGATTTTGGGGTGTCTTGTGGGAGGCAGGGAGTGATGCAGCTCCTGTGGCAGGACTGTGTGGCCATGGGGGGTTGATGCTTGGGGAAGCTTTGCAGATGGGCTCCCCAAATCTACAGGTGAGGGAGACCCTGGCTGTGTAGAAAGGCTTTTGCAAAGTGGGGGTGGGTGCATGTGGCTGGCAGTCCCTGTACTTCTGTCCCTGCTGCAGCATCCCCTGGCTTGTCTTGTCTGCAGTTCTGTGGTGGCCAGGGAGATCCAGGAGCTGGCCCTGGTAGGGTGTGACCCTGCTTTTGGGGACAGGGCCTGTACATGGGGTAGACTTGCAACCCAACAAGCATGAAGAGGAGGCGGGAGGGCATCAGAGCTGGAAAAGGGGACACCTCATCCACAGCTGGAGGGGTCACCCCTTCCCCATGACACTTTCACTTCCCACTTATAGGAAAGTGAAACAGGGACCTGCATGGTTTCAGTGTTGGATGTTTTTGATGGGGCTGATTTCTCACGGAGGAAGGGGGTGCCATGCTTCCCAGAGGGATCCAGCAGAGACACATCCTCTGCAGCCAGGCTGTTGGCACAGCCTCCCCCCAGCACTGCCAGACCCTGGGACACTGAGGCTCCTCTGGGGTGGCTGTGCACGTGAGGTTTGGCTCCCTGACCTAGTTTGCTGGCAGCTTCCATAAAGTGTGTCAGGAGCTGAGAGCATTCCAGTGGAACTCAGTGGGTAGCGACAGCATTGCCAGATGTATTTACCCCTTTTCTGGCTGGACTTGCCCATTTCTGGTTGGATTTACTGCTTTTTTGACTGGATTTGCTCATTTCTGGCTGTATTTGCCCCTTTTCTGGCTAGATTTGTGAGGCAGGCAGCAACGCTGTGGAAGGGAATGCTGGAAAACTTATCTGTTTGTTGGTGCCACAGCCTGGGACATGCTTCACCTTCTCAGGTTTTACTTCCATGGGGGAAGGGGAGTGCAGGTGGGAACTTGGGGAAATGAGGAACCCCCAGTTTTCCTGCCCCCTTGTCCTTGACTTCTCACCCACCTCATCACTGCCCACCTTCCACCTCTATGCACACCCTCTATCTGCACACAGAGTCAGCTCAGGGCAGTTCCCATGTTGGGGCACATCCTGGTGTGTATGTGAGCCCTCAGGCCCCTGAGCAGGGGGCTGGGCACCCTCTGGCTTCTTCACATGAACCACCTGTAAATGGCAACTCATGGCAGAGGGAGGAGGCTCCAGAGAAGCAATTCCACCTCTGGCTTGTGATTCTGCAAGCTTGAACTTGATCCCTGAACAGTGCCTGGGGGGTGTGAATATCATTTGCAATTTCTTTGGCTGAGAAGATCTTGAAAATGAAAAAGTTTCACTCTCCCAGGAAAGATCTTGGGTGCTGCTGAGCAGATGGATACCCACTGAGGTGGAGTGTGGAGGGTTTGGGTGGGAAGGGGTCTGTGGAGTGCTGGGTGCTGTTCTGGGACCCTTTGTTTGCTTTGGGATATTTGCTGCTTGCTGAGGATTCTGCTTGGGCAGTTTTGGGGTGAGGATGTGGTGCTTTCAATTCCCAGCTGGGCAGGGAATTTGCAGTAGCCCTGGCAGGTCTGTTGGGGACATCACATTCACCCCCTGGATCCAGCAGGGACACTGGTGACATTGGCCTCATGCTGGCTGGCCATGGCTCCTTGTCTGAGGATCTTTCCTTAATTTAGGCAGGGAAGGGTAAAAATCGCTGTGGTGTGAGACTGGTTGCCCAGTGCTGCTGGAGTGTGGTGGCTGAGGAACCCCCTTCCCCCTGGTGGCCAGCCCTGCTCCCACAGGTCCTTCCGCCACTTGGCTTTGTCCCCTATGCCCACAGAAACCCTGGTGGGTAACAGCTTCCTGCCCTCCCTGGGAATCCACAGGGATGGTGGGACATGGCAGCCACCTGCCTGCTTGTCCCTTTCTGCTCAGTGGCCAGAGCTCGGCTTGTCCCTTTGCCCCACAATGCCCCGTCCCTGGTACCTAGTTCCTGCCACAGTACTGTGCTCCCACTTCCCGGAGATCACCCTGCCTGGCTCTTCCTTCCTCTCCTGCTGAAAGCCCTGCCCCGTCCTTCTGTCACCCAGGGCTCACACCGCCTCAGGATCCGGCCCTCTTGTCCCCCGTGGCAGCTGTGGTCACAGCATCACCACGCTGAGGCCTCACAGCTCTGCGGGGCCTGGGGTGGCTATTGCACCACATCCCAGCTCAGAACTCTGCTCGGCTTTCCGGAAAGTTCCCACTGCTGAGGTGGCGTTTGAGGAAGTACCAGGGCGGGCAGAGACCCCTTGGCAAAGCTCCACCGCGCCAGCTGGACCACAGGCAGGCCTGCCACCTCCTTCTGCTGAGCCCAGGGACCGTGTGCTGGTAATTAGCTCTCCTTGATTAATGAGCCCACAGACCTGGGGAAGGGGAACTTGGGGTGCAGGCAGGGTTTGCCTGCACTGGAGGAGGAATTGCAGTGGGAACTAGAGCAATCAAGTGGGTGCCAGACACCCAACAGGGCTCCTATGCTGGATTTTCTCAGCTCATGGCCACTATCCTGGTTGCCATCGAAGGAACAGGCTGGGAAGAGCTGTGGGATAGCCACCACTTTATAACCTGGTGCTTGGGTGCTGAGTGCAGCTCTGTCAGTGACATACTGATGGCCCTGGTCACACTACTCGATCCCTGGCACCTCATTAGGAGTGACATTGATTACCTGAGGGAAGCTGGAGCCAGTGAAGGGAGCATGCTTGCCTGTCACTCCCAGTCAGCCTCCATGGCATACTCAGCTCCTTAATCCAACAAGCCCAGCCTTCATTGGTGCCCTACCTGAGGGTTGGGAAGCTCACAGCCCCCTGAGAGCAATGGTGGGATGCAGTGGGTGAAGGGTGGGTACACCCCTGCATCATGGAGGGCTCCTCTCTAGGCCAGGATGCTCAGCTCTGCTGGGGGTAGAGGTGTATCCCAAACGCTCTGAGTTGAGGGCATCTGAGGTGGGCTGGAGTAGCTGCAGGAGCCCCCAGAAAAGCAGCCAGCACCCAAGTTTGGGGGTAGAGGGGCTTGCTGAACCCCTTGGTCCAGACAAAGGGGACCAGACACCCCCAGATCCTTCATCCCCAGAACTGGGAGAGTGAGGGCTGTGTGGGTTTGGGATGGGGCTGAGGGGTCTGGTCCTCGTGTATTTTGGTGTCCTGACTTATGCTGGCAGCCCTCACCATTCCCTCCTCACGCCATTTGTCCGGCCTTTAAGTCTCTTACAAAACAGCCCCTGTGATGTTGCCTAATCCGGGGGAGGAATGCAGTGGGTCAGCACTGGGAGGATTTGGGCTTGGCAGGGGCCACAGCCAGGGTTACCCCCCGGTATCCAGCAGCCAGCTGGGTTACAGCATCTCCCTGTGTTGGTTTCGCTTCTGGAACATCCTCATCTTGTTTAGCACAGAGGTTAAATGATTAATGATTGAAGGAGGGAACCTAGCGAAGGCCCGATTAATTATTTACTTGGTGAGGGTCCAGCTGCCAGCCTGGCACACTGGGGATCCTGTGATTCCCTCGCTGGAGTTTTGTCCTCATCCCTGTCCCGGTGAGCAGCAAGGAGGGCCCTCAGCCACCCCAGATAGTGCTGGGACAGTGCCAGTGGTGAGTGCTAGTGCAGCTGTCCCTTCTTGATAGGTCTGTCCCACCACTGTGTCGATGTCCTGGCACAGCACCGGGGATGTTGGCACTGGTGTCAATGGGTGACACTGGTGGTGACTCTGGCTCTAGCCAGGACAGGGGGCATTTGTGGGAGCCCCATACTGGTGTCACTGTGTTTCCCTCTGCTCCTCCAGAGCCAGTGCCTAGCTGGCGTTCAGCCTGCCTGTGCTGGTGTCACTGGCATCTGGTGACAGCAATGTCACCCAGGACCATCACTTATCCATTTTCAATAATAGATGAGGGCTTTCTAGGTGTGGAGGTGGGAGAGAGAATTTTATTCTTATTCAGGGATTTTTGTGGTGCTGGTTGGGAATGCTGGGACCAGTGGGAAGGTCCTGGGTGGTGCTGATTTCTCTGGTGCTGCCAGCAAGGAGCCACAGGCGTCAGTCAGCCCTGGGTCCCTGTTGCTCCTTCCTTGGACAGTTGGTCCTTGGAGCCTGAAGCAGATCCAAACTGTGCCAGGAAGTGCCAAGGAGGTGGCACTTTGGCCACATCCCAGCAGCACCACGGGATGCTGGTGTCTCAACGTTAGGGGTCACTGCCTGTGGGGTGCCTCAGGCTCAGCAGTATCCAGTTAGTGCTGGGTTGAGAATGAGCCTTGCTCAGCTGTGCACTTTGCACCGAAACCGCAAGTGCTGCTGAGGGCTGGGACCTGCCTGAGTCACAGAAAACGTGACTCTGACAGCAGATCAGACTGGCCTATTTACGGCTTCAGGAAATCCTCAAGCTCCTTCTTAGCAGGTCTAAAAAAACCTCCAGCAAACCCAAAATAAGATGGTGCCGGAGTCACTAGCAATGCTGAGTGTGCTGGCATGATGGGATCTGCCTCCTGCCTGGAGCCTGCTGAGGCTATGATGATGGTGGGTGGGAAGGGCAGGGTATGCCATCTGCTGCTTGTTGGGGTAACAGGGATTTGCCCTGCCAATAGCTATGGTGTGGGATGGGCGTTCTGCTCCGGGACCTGGGACACCAAGTGAGCCCATGTCCCAAACTCTGGATGCCACAAGGGCACTCTGCCTGGTGTGTGCACCAAGGGTGCTGCATAGATGCTCTGCCAGCACTCCAGGGTGCCATGCTAGAGCAATGCCAAGGACGGACAGGGCTCTGGAGCTGGGAGCAATGCCGTGGTGGGTACATGGTCTGTGAGGAGGGGTTTGGTGTGGTTTGGGTTGGGGGCTCCAGCGGCAGCACCCTGCCCCTGCCTGAGATGGAGACAGCCCGGGAGAGGGGACAGCCTTCTGGATCCAACTGTCCATGTCACTCCATCCTGGCTTGCTGCTGTAAACCAGGGGAGCTGCAGCCAACAGCTCCCCTGCCCTTGAATCAGGCATATTCAGGCATACTCCCTGATTATCCGCAATGTGGATAATCCCCCACTGCTTTGTCCCACAGCCCAAATGTCACCCCCGGGACCATGCTGGGGCCCCATGGTGCCTTCCCCTCTAAAGGGATGGCATCTATGTTTCATTGCCTAAACTGGGACCCTCCAGCATTTCCACACCCTTGCAGCTCCTCAGCTCAGGACTGGGTGATCCTGGGGACACAGCGTGGTTGGAGACCATAGGAAAACCAGGTTGCTTCACTGGGAATGTTGGTTTTGGGACTCCAGGCTTCACTTGGTTTGTGTTTTGGGACTGATCCTGATCCGGTTGTCTCCATTCCCAGGTCCTGATGTCAT
Source organism: Rhabdornis inornatus (assembly GCA_013397075.1). Classification (NCBI taxonomy): domain Eukaryota; kingdom Metazoa; phylum Chordata; class Aves; order Passeriformes; family Rhabdornithidae; genus Rhabdornis; species Rhabdornis inornatus. The sequence continues at coordinate 1,637,835 of VWZS01002160.1, read as the reverse complement.
CCTGAGCCTTGCTGGCAACGGAAGATGCACTGAGTGGTGCAAGTTTCTGTGGCCAGCCCCCTGCCATGGAGGAGGAGGGATCTCTGCCGGTGGCTGCCTGGCTGTCTGCCCTCCACCTCGACCAGTATGTGGAGAGCTTCCAGCAAAGTGAGCTGTGGTCAGTGCAGGACTGCCGGGCTCTGACAGATGAGGGGCTCATCCGCCTTGGGGTGCTGCTGCCCGGCCACCGCCGCCGCATCCTCCTGGGCCTGCAGAAAGCCTTTGCTGAGGCCCCACTGCCCGCCGGGACTCACCAGCCCCCTGCCACTAAACCTGTCCCCATGAAACGCCACATCTTCCGCCTGAGCACTGCAACAGGGCAGGAGCAGCTGGAGCCCCGGTGCCCGCCAGCGCCTGGTGGGACCCCACTGATGGAGCCAGAGCGGGCTGCAAGCTTCACCCAGCTGCCCCCACCCATCCCACCCAGGGTGGGCTGCCGCCCCCCACTCAAATTCTCACCATCACTATCAGGGGGCAGCCCCGAGCCCCCCCCTGCATCCTGCAGCCATCTCCCAGCCCTGGAGGACCCCTCTCTGCCAGTGCTTGGGGAGAAGCCCCCTGCTGACAGCAGGGAGAGACCCCCATTGCCACCGCTGCCAGCCAAGCGACACCAACTGGAAACCAAGTGCCAGAGCCTGAAGGGCCCCCCACTGCCTGACCGGCCCCCGGAGCTCCCCCCAAGGGCTGTGTCCCAGAGGAGGTAAGGGGGTGGCAGGGACGTGGGCTTGGGGATGCCCCAAGGCAGCAGGGTCTGTGTGGGGGGCTACTGTGATGTGGGTGGGACCCTTGGGGTCACGACATGGGTTGCCTGGCGTACCTATGCCCTTCCCAGATCTTAGCACATCTCCTGGGAGTACCCCCACCCCAAGGGCCACATCTTGGAGTACCCCCAGCCCCAGCACATCCCATGAGGGTACTAACCCATCCCCCAACCCCAGCACAACCCCTGGGGGTACTTCTGCCCCACGCCACAGCACATTTCCCCGGGCTACCAGCAAGGAGCAGGTAGAGGTGGTGCTGAGATATTTATTCTACCTGTGGCTGGATGTATCCACCCTGATCACCCCAGTCACCCAGGTCACACCAGCCTGGCATGGGCTAGGATGCAGTCCCCACAAGTCCCTGCCTTACCCCCACCTGCAGTGTAGGCAGTGCTGAAGCCTGAGGAACTTTTGACACCAGTGGGTGCAAGACAGTGAACTGCAGTGCACAGGGAGCATGGAGCAAAGCTGCTGCCAGCTGCTGTGGCCAGATGACATGGGAGCAGGCTGGAATTTTGGGACAGCAGCACTTACAGCCCCCCTTTGATGTCCCAACCCCCCAGCGCACTCCCAAATCCTGCAGAGTACAGGCAGATGTGGAGCAAGGACTGGGAGTGCAGTTTGGAGGGGGCAGATGAACTCCCGGGGTGAGGTGGGGGAATGTCAGCAAGCCTGTGTGGCCCCCCGCCCTGGGAGTCTTCCCCTGCAATCTCCCCAGGACCCACAGACTCTAAGGGATATGTTCCTAGAGCTGGGGTGTCTGGCTGGTCCCCTGAGGGGGTCCTGGGAGTGGGGCTGGGTTTGTCCCGACTGATGCTGCTGGATGGGACCCTGTGTGTAGTCAGGATGAGAATGGGAGGGCTGGTGGCTGGGCTCCCCTTCCAGCTTCCCATCCCTGTGTCCCAGCGGGCTTTTTGTGGTAAGGTGGGTGGAGCTGATCCCTCTGCCCATGCAGGGAGTGTGCCTGGATGCTGAACTGGAGAGGGGGCTCAGGCAGCTGATGTGGGGGGCTGGCATGCCATGGGATGGGCAGCACTTGTCCCAGAGGGTCCTGGGACTCCAGATCAACAGTGTCCATCCTGGCGCCCCAGGAACTGTTCCCACCACTGCATTTCTGCACCGACATAGCTACCCAAATTCTCCTGGAGCCACTCTCCATCCTGCCCTGGCCAGGAATCTACCTGGGCATGATGATGCCAATGGCTGCCGCTTTGGTGCAAGCTGTGCTGGTTTAGTGCTGGACGTGCCATCGGTTTGGTACTTGCCCTGCTGGTTTGGTGCCAGCTGTGCCGGGTGTTTGGTGCCAGCCATGCCCGAGTCCTGGTACTGGCCGTGCCGTGAGTTCCTACTGTCAAAACTGAGGATTTGGTGTCGGACATGCCGCTGCTTCGGCCAGCTCAGGAAGTTTTGCTGCAGCGCAGGAAGTGCCGGGGTGAGAAGCTGCGCTCCGCGCCGGCCTCCCCCAGCCCTGCCCGTGCTGCCGCTCGGTGCCACCGCGGTTCCTGTCACCTGCCCAGGTAGGAGGGCACGGCTGGCACAGCGCCGGGCGTGCCGCACAGCAGCAGGCGGCGGGGGCCGGGGCGGATGGATTTTTGGGATGGGACCGAGCGCTGCCGGCGCTAGCGGGTGCGAGTTTCGCTCTGCCGGCTCCAGCGGGTGTTTCCTGCCCTGGCCTGTGTGCCCTCAGGCATTGTTGGTCTCCCCGTTCCTGCTGTCCCCGGGGACGAGCGCTCTTGCCGCGGAACAGGCGCTGCCCACCCTAGCAGGTTGTGCGCTTGGACTCGGGGGCTGGGATTCCCCCCTGGAGCTGCCCCGGGGGATCTGGGGGTGCATAAGGGTCCCTTGGGAGCTGCATGAGATTCAGGACGGGATGGGCCTATGGCCTCGCCAGGCTGAACAGCAAGCAGCCCCAGGACACAAGGGTGCTCCAGTGGCTTGGGGGACTCTGGGGTCACCGTGGCAGAGCCCTGGGGGCTGTGCCAGTGTGGGACAGGTGGATGGCCCTGGCACCTGGTGTGCTATGATGCACTCGTAACATAGATTACAGCTATAAGCTGGTACTTGGTAGCAACAAAAGGGAATGTGTATGGGTGTATGTGTGTATATGTATATTTCTCACATAGATCTTGATGCTGTAGTGAATATATACAGGAGTATGTCTGTGCATCCATATATATGTATATGTGTGTTATATGGATATATTGGGGAGTTCAGAACTAATCAGTTGAACCCCAAAACTCTGATTTCAAAAGTCCCTTTAATTGTACGACCAGAAATATATTGGCTATAGCTGCGTTCTTGTTTTGAGAACATTTTAAAAATAAAGAGCTATCATTTCCTAAGAAATTCTTACTTTTGAGGGTGGTGAGGCCCTGGCACAGGCTGCCCAGAGAAGCTGTGGCTTCCTCATCCCTGGAAATGTTCAAAGACAGCTTGGATGGGCTTGGAGTAACCTGGGGTTGCAGGTGTCCCTGCCCGTGGCATGAGACAAGCTTTAAAGTCCTTTCCCAACGAAACCATTCCATGATTCTATGACTCTTTGGCCAGTGCTGGTGCCTGGCCATGCCTGTAGGGGGGAGGAGATGCTGTGATGCAGGATAGCTGGCATGGACAAGGGGTGCATTCAGGAGGGTGAGGGTGTGAGTCACCCTGTGGTGGGTGTTGGGTCCTGGCTCTACGTGTGGGGCAGCATCTGCTGGGAACTTGGGAAGTTATCCACGCTGGTGCTCCCTGGAGTGATGGGTGACTGACCAAAGTGCCCTGCCCTGGGTCAGAGGGAGCTCCACGGCCCTAGGGTGCTGCTGTTGGCCCCAAACTCATCTCCTGCCTGCTATCGGATACCTGCAGCAGTGAACATGAAAGGCCTGGGGTTGGGGGGGATACTGCTGGGCTGCCCAAGGACCAGCAACAGTGGGGGATGCTTGCCCATGTTGGGACTGATGGTTGCTCATGTCTGGATGATCCTTGCCCATGCTGAGTTGATGCCCACATCAGGGTGCTATTTGCCCAGGTCTGGGTGGTACTTGCCCACATCGGGGTGATGCTCACTGCATCCAGGCCAGGGCTGTCACTCTTTGCCAGCAGCTGTGAGGCAGCTGCATTGGTCTGGCCCTGTCTCTGGGTGGGAATGAGACCCCCTCCATAACCTCTTGTGGAGGTGGGAGTGCCCACAGGGGAGGGACCTCTAAGAATGAGGGCTGAGGAAGAGCTGGAGCACCCCTGTGTATGCAGACAGTTTGGGAGCAGGGCAAGTGTCCTGGACATTTCTGGGGTGACACCACCCACCCATCTCCCCTCACTTCCGGCTGTGCTGCCGTGGTCCCTGGCGCTTCCTCCTAGCTGCTTGCAGAGCCATATTGTGGTTTCCTCCAGGCCATGTTCACCTCGGGGTTCTCACCATCCCCCCAAACCCTGGGCCACCCCAAGCATTCCTGTGCTAGGAGGTGACAGGATCGTCCCAGCCCTGCCAGGTGTGGGATGTCCTCCCACGGGTTGATGGCAGCAACTGTGTTCAACATTGGGAGCTCTCTCTCACCAGTTCCAGACTTGGCACCCTCCCAATGCCAGCAGCAGGGCTGTGAGCCCCCCAGTTTTGGCCACTGATGGCTCAGACCTAGACACCCCACAGAGAGTCCCATGAGCAGTGGGTGCTCATGTCTGCACCCTGATCGTGGGATGAGGCTGTCAGTGAGGGGGGCACCCCTTCTCCATGCCCAGGGCTGGTCTAGGGATTATAGCAGCCCCCCCGAGCAGCTGGTGGGAGGAGGGGGGTTGTTGAAAGTGATGTCCAAGGAAGTGCTGACGGAAGACTCCTTTTCAGAGGGCTGGGTGAGCTAGGCGGGGGTGGTGGCCTGGGCAGGGGTTTGGCTTTGGGGTGGTGCATGTGGGAGAGCAGCCCTTTCTGCCTCCCTTAGAAGAGAGACTGACCTAGATAAAGGACAGCAGATAAGGTGCTGCTCAGGTAAGGGACAGCACATAAGGTACTGGTTTGCCACTTCTCTAATGGCAGAGGTGGCACCAGCCAGACCCTGCCTGGAGCAGGACTGGCATCCTTTGGGCATGGCTGAGTGGGGGTCCAGGGGGTGAAGGGGGAGATAGGGCACCCATGCTACTCCATGGACCCATGGAGGGACATGAAGCCCAGAGATGCTACAGCAGTAGATGATGACATGGAAAGCAGGCAGACGAGTGGAGAGGGTGTTTTGGGGAACTGGGGTGTTATTTGTGCCTGAGTTCTGTGGGTGCTCATCCTGCTTCTCCCTGGGATGGTGGGACTAGGGGATGGACAGGACTGGGGCTGAGCCAGAAACCCTCCTGAGAAGTCTTTATCCAGGAGATGGGAGTTGTCCTGGCCTGAGGCTTGTCGTGTCACTGCTGGCCATGGAGCTTGTGCTGCAGCCCCCAACCACACCCCAGGGGGCAAACACCATCCTGGGTGGCTGCACAGATGGAGACGACAGCCAGGCTCTTGCTGAAGGTTCTGTGGCTTGTGCTCTGTCTCTGAGTCTCTGCACACCTGGGTGCTCCAGCAGCTCCTGCCTGGCAGTGTTGGGAGCAGTGCTGCTCCACGGCCCACACTCCTCTGCCCATGTTCCCCTCCTTCCCTGCCAGCATTCCCTAATGTATGGATGGTTGTGGCTGGTTCCCATGGAAATAGCTGCTGAGAAATGAGGTCAGGCTGACCCAGGGAGAGCCAGCACTCCCGTCCTCCCCTGCTTCCTGCTCCAGGCAGGGAGAAGTTTCTTCTCCAGCTCACCCCAAGCTAAGGGAAAGCTCTTGTGCGTGAGCCATGGTGCTGGGAGGCACATCCCCAGAAACCATGGGGTGCTGATGGCATCCTTGGTCATGGAGTCATGGGATCACAGAATGGTTTGGATTGGATGGGACCTTAAAGCTCGTTTAGTTCCACACCCTGCCATGGAGGGACACTTCCCACTAGACCAGGTTGCTCCAAACCCCATCCCACCTGGCCTTGAACACTTGCAGGCATGGGGCAGTCACAGCTCCTCTGGACAACCTGTGCCAGGGCCTCACCAGCCACAGAGGAAAGAACTTCTTCCCAATATCCAATCTAACCATCTGTTCCTTCTTGTGGCTGCAGTGGGAGGTAGCTGGGGCAAGGATGGGGATGGTGCCAGCATGCAGGTCCCCTGGGGCTCACTTATCCAGGGCTTGGGGTGGAAATTCTGCCCACTGCCTCTGCCCTCTCCCTGGATTCAGGGATGCTCCAAAGGTACCTTTGGTATTTTTATACCCTGGAGAAACTTCTTAATTTCCTGCGCTTGAAAACACCATTATCCCAGAGGTTTCTATTGATTGTCTGTCACCTTTGAGTCTCAGGAAGGCAGGAAGCAAGGAACAGGAGGTAGGAGTGGCTGAACCCAGGGGCTCAGGGGCTTTGTGGAGAGGAGGACAGTCCCCATGTTCCCTCTCCCCACTGGTCAAGGTTTTGGGGCTGGGGGCATGGCCTACTGAGCCAGGAGAAGCTTCATTTCCAGGATTTCTTGCTGCCATAGCAGCCACCCTGGATCTCCAGTGTCTACCCCACCATAAGGGAACTGGTGGGACAGAGCATCCCTAGGACCTCCATCCTGCTCCAGGAACCCTGTGGCCACCTGCAAACCAGATAAGGAAGTGGCTCTGCCGTTGTTTAGACTGGAGGAAAGAAAACAACCTGCTCTGGGATGTGGCTTCAAGGCTGTGGGTGGCTTGGGGTGTCCCAGAGTCAGATAAGGATCCTGGGCCGTGGAGCACACACAGGGGAGTGAGGTTGGATGCCAGGAAAAACATTTCTGGGCTAGAAAAGTAGTCATATAGCCCAAGCACAGGAAAGGCTTTGCCATGGGCTCTTAGGAATTGGTTTGTGGGTTTGGATCTGCTGGGGTTTGGTCCCTTTTAGGGGTTCTCTGTGACCCCCCTGCAGGTGTATCAGCTTGGGAAGCGAGGCAGGGGCTGGCATAAGGCAGTGCTTGCTCCTTTCTCCCACAGCACCCCTGCCAAAGAGGACGTCCCCATCACTGAAAGAGCACCTGGCGTCACCCCGTCCTCCCTGCCTTGCACGAAGGCGCCAGCCCCAACGCCACCAGCGCTGCCCTCCAAGGCCACCCTTCCCTTCGTGCCAGAATTTGGTGAGTGCAAGGGGGGCCCCTCCAGTCTTCCCCTGTCACAAATCTTCCCTTGGGATATCTGGCTGCCAGTCCATCAGTATCCATTCCATCCCATGGGTGCTGTGCCTTCCTTCTTGTCCGTTTGTTCCTCTGCCCTTGGGTGGTCTCTTTCTTCTCTGTCCCCTTTCTTGCCTTCTGGGCTGGGGGTGTCAAGGGTGCAAGTACTGGGCTGGGGGATTTAGGGTGGGTGTAAGGTCTGAGCTGGGGGCTTCAGGGAAGGGGTGTAAGACCTGGGTTGGGAGTTTCAGGCAATGCAAAATGTGGACTGGGGGTTTGAGTGCAGCCTCTCGTAGGGCACAGCAAAGGTTTCTGTGGGTGCTGGCAGCACCCACACCCACTTACAGAGGAAAAGTGAACCTATCAGGAGAGTGAAATGTAGATGTCTCTGGTTCTGGGGTCCCAGGACTGTGCCTTGGCATCCCCCAGCCCCATCCTCAGGGTGTCCCTGGGGCTCAGCCCACTGCAGGGAGCAATGCTGAGCTGGGGACCCCCATGGAGGGGTGAAGGTTTGGTCTCAGGGTGCAACCCTGGTTGGACTATACTTCAGCTGGAAGGAAAAAGAAAGGCTGAGTTGTGTGGGGTGCTGGGTGCCTCTCAAGGCCAGTAGCCCTGCAGGAAGCAGCATTGGTTTAATTGGGAGCTGGGGTGTGTTTCAGAAGCTGGGAGAAGCCATGGACAGGGAGTTTATCTGTTTGTTGGGGGGTGCAGGGAGGAAAACTGCTCCCACTCTGATGGGTTTGGGATGTAGAGTCTGCAAGGGGTTTCTGTGGTGCCAAAGTGAGCATCTACCTACACCCTTCAATCCCCTGCAACCTGCAGGGAGCATCCTCGCCTGCTGCCAGGGTCCACACACCATAATCTGGGTTGGGGTTTTGGGAGGAATCTGCTCCAGATTCTCAGTGGGATTTGGGAGTGGGTGTTTGCCAGGGCAAGGCTGTCTGGGGCCACTTGTTCCCTATGGGATTACAATCCTGACCAGGATTCCTGCTGGTGTGGGTGCTGGGTGAGGAGGAACCATCTCTCACTCCCATCATCCTCTGGGATCTCATTTCCGTGGTGCACAAGCTCGAGAGCCGATAAGGAATGGGAGAGGAGGGAGGGGAATCCGCCCTGGAAAACAAGCTGTGGAGAAAGCCCCTGGGAACCCCCAGCAGCAGGAGCTCCCAGGCAGAGACATGAGAGCCTGGATGGGGCCATGGTGCTGGGGCTGGTGTCACCAAGTCCCCTTCTGGCGAGGCCAGGAGTATCGTGACAGTGCTGGGAGGTCTTTGCACTAGGTGGACTTTGCCCTTTCCCAGCTCTTTCCCAAACTCTTTGATAAAACCCTAATTGTGGTGGTTATTTGCCAAGGGCAAAGCAAGGGGAAACCAGCCATGCCTGCACGGGCTCCAGGCTAGCAGGGGGAATTTGGACCCCTTGCTCCACGCCAGCTGATTCCCAGCATGTTCCCTCTCCTTTGTCAGATGACTCAGACTACGAGGACTCGGCGTGGGAGGAGGAATTAGCCAGACCGACGGGGGAGATGGCCAAGGTTGGTCCCACCATGGGGCTGGAGGTGGGCAGGAGCTAGCAGGGTGACTGGCCGTAAGGACAGGTACCAGGCTTGGGATGCTCCAGAGAAACTGGTTAGGGCTGGAGGAGCATGTTGGCAGTGGTCAGAGAGGAGGTTCTGCCTCACTGAGCATCCACTGGGTCTCCCACAGGTCCCTAGCGAGTACCCCTGGGTCTCACATAGGGCCTGGAACCCCAGAGCTGGAACTCGGTTCTTCAGTGTCCTTTGGAAGTATCTATTAGGTTTTTCAGTGGTGCTGGAACTTGAGGGTCCCTGGGGAGCACCCACCAGGTCTCACCCCAGTGTCCCCAGGAAGTATTCACTGGGTCCTCTGGGGTCTCTGGATAGCACCCACAGCTGTGCAGCACCCCGCCACACTCATGTGCCCAGAGTGTGTGCTAGCAGACATCTCCAGCACTGCATCTTGAATGTAATCCCTGGATTGTGAATTTCTATCTGCTTCCCTCGCTCTCTGGGGTGGGAACGGATGGATTTGAGAAGTCCCAGAAGCTGCAGAGCCCCCTGAGCACCTGAAGCCCCCATCTGCCTTTGTTTGGGAACACCAGGGCCAAGGAGGAGATGCCAGATTGCTCATGAAGCTCCAACATTTTTAGCTGCTATAAATAACCATCCTGGTGTTCAGCTCCTCCCTTGACTGCACTGCCCTCTCTCTGTCAGCCTCAGCATGCCTCTTCCTGGGCACCCTGGCACTGTGGGCACCTGTTGAGCTGGGGATGGGCTGGTGACATGGCATCGTGCCCCCTCTCCTTCCATCCACCCTGCACCCTCACGGTGCAGTGGGGGCACCAAGGGGACCCCATGTGTCACCCGTGTGTGTCTCTGCAGGAGGATGCTGAGCCTAGGATGGGGCGACCACGGTCCCAGCGTTTCAACAGCCTCTTCAGTGAAGACGAGTTCGGCGAGGAGCACCCCAATGCACCCCCTGCCAAGTACGAGCTTGGCTGCTGTGCTGTGTGCAGGGGACGTGTGTGTGAGGCTGGTGACATGCTCTGTGTGTGTATAGGCAAGGGATATGTGTATGTGTGTTTGTGTGGGGGGTGTGAGCACAGGCAGAGAGCTTTTGTGCATGGCAGGGCAGGTGAGTGCACAGGTCAGGGCTTCTTGTGCCTGCACAGCTCCACAGCGTGCACACACATGGGGCACACGCAGGACCTGCGTGTGGGAGCACGTGTGAGCATATGTGAGCAGAGAGCAGCTCTGTGTGTCACTGGGTTGGGGCTGCGGTCTTGGGGGTGCCCCTGTCCCCCCTCCCAGAGCTGGGACTCAGGCCTGGGCTGTCCCTGGGACTGGGGGACATGCTGGGATCCCACTGAGGGGACTGTCCCCAGTGTCCCTGCTTGCATACAGCTGGCCTGCATTGCCTGTGCCTCAGGGAAGGTCAGAGGGAGGCTGAAGCATGCCGGGGAGCCTCAGCCCCTCCCGGGGCTCGCCAGCTCTTAACCCCCTCCCTCGGCTCCTCATCCCCAGTGGTGGCAGCAGCTGGAGGGACAGGGACCCCAGCCTGCACCTGCCTGCAGCCGACGCCTTCCGTGGCAGCAGCTCCGACACACTCAGTGACAGCATGGAGGGCACCAGTGTCACCGCCTCGCTGTCACCCACCATCAGAGCAGGGTGGCTGGACAAGAACCCGCCACAGGGGTGAGTGATGTACTGGGGGGTCCTTGTGTGACATGGAAGAGTGTCCCCTCCTTTTCTCACCTGTAATTCCTGCTCATGGGGGTGTACTTTTGCTTTAGTGAAAATCCATCGCTAGGGGTTCCTTCTGCTCCCTTCTAGCCTGTGATTTAGGTTAAAAACACCCATTTTTTGTGAAAGAGCCTTTCTCAGAGCAGGTGCCACCAGTTGTTGTACTGACTTTGCTGAGAAGGGGAGGCTGCAGCTCGAGCTTGCTCTCCGACCCTGAATCATTGGGAAAAGAGCTGCTTTTCCTCTGGGGGAGCCCTGGAATAACAGTGACACTAGAGAAGCTATCAGGGATGAGGTGGGGTGTTTGGGCTGAGCTGTGCATTTGGGATTGCTGGGTTTGCCACAGGAGGAGGTGGTGATACCCCTATCGCATGGGATGGCAGCCCCAAATACTGGGCTCATAGTGGAAAGTCAGAGTGATGCAGCAGTAAAACAGGAAGTGCTGGGCTTGTGTCTGTCTGCTCCAGGGTGAGCAAGCCAAGGAGTCATGGGGAGGCCAGTGATTCCCCAGGGAGTCCAGTGAAGCCAGTGAGCACAAGCAGCACAGTGTGCACAGGGAGCCCACTCAAAGAGCCCCTGCACTAGCTGGGAGGCAACAATCAAGCAGGAGATGTGACAGATGTTTGGGGGGTTCTTAATCTGGGCTCAGAGGAAGCCCTGAGACAGCAGTTCCACTGAGGAGGAAGCTCAGCTATTTGCAACAGAGCAGCCATGCTGTGGGGAAGTGAGAGCAGCTGGAAGGTCCCTGGGAAGCTGCTCCAACAAACCTTTCCTGAGTAAACAAACCCTTGAGCAATGCCTTGTGTTCCTGCTGCCACACCAGCCCCCAGCCCCACCAGCAGGGGAGGACCTGGGGATTCAGTGCTGGTAGGGGGGCTGCATGGCTTGCTGGACCTGTGTTGGAAAGGGCTTGGCTCCTCCTGCAGCCCTAATGCTAAAGGGATGGGTTGAAAAGTGTCCAGCCTTTTCTTGTTTTGTGTGGTTGGTCTGCGTCCTCAGCTGGGGAGGGCAAAGGGGTCTCTGGTGGGCTCTCTTCCAGCCCCCAGAGGGTCTTGCCTTTCATCTGTATCCCCATCCTGATACTGAAGCAGAGGGCTTCTCCCTCTGCTGTGTTGTCACTGACCCCTCCTGGAATGTGTCTCCTGGACTGAATCCTGCCTGGCTGTTAGGGGCAGCCCTTGTTCTCAGCTCCATATTTTAATTGGTGCCTAGAGGAAAGCATGAAGTCCCCATTGCTATTCCCAACAGCAACATGAGAGCACAGGGAGAGGGCACAGGATCAAGGGCTGGGGACTTCAAGGGCTGGCCGGGACAGGCCTCTTATCACTGTGCAGGATAGCTGGCTGGGGATATAGCACCAGATCAAGGGTTGGGGACACAGGGCAGAATAGAGGGCTGGGGATATCGTGGGCTGGGGATATCGTGGGCTGGGGACACGGCACATGATGGAGGGTTGGGGACATCGAGGGCTGGGGACACAGGGCAGGATCAATGCCGAGGTGGCCCCAGGCTTTTGGCAACTGGGGCGTGAACATGCAAGCAGAATCATCCTGAGTTCAAGGGCATCCCCTCCAATGGGTCCCTCCGGTCCCCTCCCAGGTCCTACATCTACCAGAAGCGCTGGGTGAAGCTTGATGCTGACTACCTCCGCTATTTTGACAGTGAAAAGGTGGGTGGAGAAGATGAATCTGGGGGTTTGGGATGAGAAGGTGGCAGAGGAGTTGCCCCAGCAGGGCCACCTCCCTCTGGGCATCCCAGCTCAGAGACGTGGCTGTGGCAAGGGTCAGTATCCCAGGGAGCAGCCATGGCTGGGTGGTGAGGATGAGATGTGGGAGGCTCAGAGCCTGCTGGAGCATTGGGAACCCGGGGCACTAACCGCCCCGTTTCCCTGAGGCCACAGACATGAGCAGCGTGTCTCCCCACTCCCTGACCCAGGATACCTACTCCAAGCGGCTCATTCCCGTCTCCTCCATCTCCCGCGTCTCCAGCATCGGGGACCAGAAATTTGAGGTTGTCACCAACAACCGCAACTTTGTATTCCGAGCCGAGAATGATGGTGAGTGACAGGGGTCCCTGTTCCCCAGCTGCTCTCCCTTCCCAGCCCAAGGGATGAGTCCCATTGGCTCCTGGGCCCAGGCTGATCCTGACCCACCTTGCCTCTGGCCCCACAGCAGACCGCAACAAGTGGATATGGACCCTGCAGCAGATTGCAGAGGACCGGAAGAGCAAAGCTCCAGAGAGGACACTGATGTCGTTAGCCACCGACAGTGCCACTGAGCCAGCTGATAAGAGTGGCTTCCTGGAGCTTCGGGGCTTTAAGCACAAGCTTTTTGTGGTGGTGGCTGGGGACAAAGTGTTTCTTTACAAGAATGCAGAGGTGGGTTGCTGGGGGGGCTGTGGCACTATGGGGGACCCTGATGCCGTTTCAAGGGGGACCCCTTTCCTTTGCACTCCCAGCCTGAGCAGAGCAGCAGTGAGCCAGGGATCCCAGGCCTGCCATCCCTCAAATGGGGACAGCACACATGGTGCTGCCCTCTGAGGCCTCCCTCTCTGCTGGCTCTGAGCCTTGGGATCTACCAGGAGCATCACACCCACTGTAGCTGCTTCCAGAGTCTGTGGTGCCCTAGGTACCCCCAGGATGAGAGCTGGGCAGGGAAGGGACAGAGCTGCCCCAGCTCCCATGCACTGAATCCCATCATCCATCCACCACCCATCCGTTGCCCATCCTCCTCCACCAGGATTATCGGCTGGGGATTGGCATCACCTACATTGAGATGAATGTGGGGAACGTCAAGGAGGTGGATCGCCGGGGCTTTGACCTCACCACACCATACAGGATTTTCAGGTGAGCCAGGGTGGGGAGGGGGTGCTGAGGGTGCTGCCCACCCTGAGCCATGGTACATCTCACCCACATCCCTCCTGGCAGCTTCTCTGCTGACTCGGAGCAGGAGAAGGAGGAATGGGTGGAGGCCATGCAGCAGTCCATCACTGAGGCACTCTCCAACTCGGAGGTGGCCGAGAGGATCTGGGCAGTGGACTCCAACCGCTTCTGTGCCGACTGCGGCTGTCCCAAACCCGACTGGGCCTCCATCAACCTCTGTGTTGTCATCTGCAAGAGATGTGCAGGTACCCATATCCAGAGGGGCACAAATGGGGATCCCTGGGGACCCCCAGACCTTTCCCAGCCCAAAATGGGTCCCTAATGGCTCATTTCACTGGCAGGGGAGCACCGGGGATTAGGCCCTGGCATCACCAAAGTCCGGAGCCTGAAGATGGACAGGAAAGTGTGGACTGAAGAGCTGATCGAGGTAGTAGCACAGACCAGTCCCAAAAAGCCCTCTTAGGGGGTGACACCCTGTTCTCTGTGCGTTATGGAGCTCTGTGGGCTGGGGAGTGCTGGAGCACAGCAGGGCTTTTCCAGGCTGATTCCAGCCCCCTGGGGGGACGCCATCGTGTCCTTGGCTGGGGAGAGCACCCCATCAGCTTTTCCTTCTGTCCCTGGGGACCCCTGGTAGCCAGCTCAGCATGTTGGCTGAACAAGGACAAGCGGCACTTGATGTGCCACAGACAGACGGTGTCTGTGGCCGTGGGGACACGGCTGTGGGGCGGCTGGAGCGGCTGTGGAGCCGTGGCTGTGGGGCTGGAGCGGTGCCAAGGGCAGAGCAGTTCGCCGGAGCGGTGTGGCCGCCGGCGCGCAGGAATGTGGCGGCGCAGCCAGCTCCCGGAATGAGTGGGCGGGGGGAGCTGGGATTCGTTTCAAGACCTAACCTGGCAGCCATTTCCCGCCGGCAGACCCCGGCTGGTTCCGTTCTTTCTTCCCATCCATCCTGCTCAGATCCTGCATTCCTGCTCGGCGTCCCACCCGCGCAGCCCCCGCCTCCAGCACTGCCTGCTTCCCGAGCTCCCAAACGCTTCCAGCTGCTGCCTGCGGCTGCTCCCTTTCCCCTCCTTTTTCTGGGAACGCTGCCTGAAACCACCCCAGCACCCCCAGGCCCCAGCTCGCACCGCCCCTCCTCGACTCCCGCATGCACCAATTCCACCCCTAAGAGCTGCTGGGTGCTGACAGCCTCCTATGGGTATTGGGGTGATGTGGGTCTCCCTGATAAACCTCTTATTGGCGCTGCTCAGCTGTGGGTAGCGGGGTGGCAAGGGGCCACCAAAAGCGCTTTGAATCTGTCCCCAGGGATGCTGAGCACCACCCCACCTCTAACAGCTGGGTGCCGCTTTCCAGATGTGTTTTTCCGGGGCAGGAAGGGGAGTTGGCGGCCATGGGGGCTGTCTGATGCTGCGTGCCTGCAGTGGGTCGGTGCACCTGCACCCTGCCCACCCACACTCCCCACTCCCCTACACCACCCATGCTCTTCCTGCGCCCCACTGTTCCTCCGGGGCAGCATCGTGCCCCTAACGAAGCACCCCCCATATGCCCCAGTAGTATTGTCACATTGGAACCTCCTTGTCCCCACAGCTCTTCCAGAAGTTTGGCAATGTGACGGCCAACCAGTTTTGGGCTGCAAATGTGCCTCCCAGTGAGGCCATCAGCCCCACCAGCAGCAGCCAGGACAGGAGGCGCTTCCTCATCGCCAAATACCGGGAGGGCAAGTACCGCCACTACCACCCACTCTTCGGCAACCAGGAGGAGCTTGACAGGGTCAGTGGCCCCCAGGGATGGGCACCCGCTTGGGGGTTCTGCCTGAGTGCAAAGTGGTGCTGAGCTGGGGTCTTGAGGCTCTTTTAGGGGTGGTCTGTGTTCGAGCAGACTGCCCACCATCCCTCCGTGTCTATATCCCTGCCTGTATCCCTGCGTGTATCCCCCTAGCCCCCATTGCACACCCTGTGTCCTCACTGTGCACCCCAAGCCAAAGCCTGGGGTCTCCAAGAGGGGTGAGCCAGCTGGGAACAGGGTAACATCTCTACCATGGGGTGTAACCACCTTCATGCCCATGCTGGAGAGCCTTGTCCAAGATGGGATCTCTCTACCACAGCCAGGCAGCCCGAGGGTTTACCTCTCCCTGGATTGGAAATTATTTTGGGGTCAAGCTCTGGGCTGGGTGGGGCTAAGGGGAGCTGGTGCTGGGGGCACACCCCAGTTCAGGCAGCTTGACATCGTTCCCCAGGAGTACCTGGCCAGCACTCCTAATCACCAGCCAAGGCACCCATTCCCTGTGCTGGCTGCTGGCAGAGTGCCAGACTAGAGTCACATAGGGAATATCACACAGGGAATGCCATCCTGGCACTCTGGCTGCTGACTTTCGCCTCCTGCTCTGCCATGCAGGCTTTGCCCCGCCGTGGGTTCTCCAGCGTTTGCACAAGCAGTGGGGGTACACGGGGGGCCCAGGCAGCTGAGGGAATTCACATGTGGGCTTGTTTGTTTTCCTACTCTGGCTCGGCCGGCCCGCCCTGCTGCCGTATGACTTCACTCCGGCTCCTTAAGGGAGGGATTCGCTGCCGGCTCCAAACTTTTTCTCCCAGTTTGAGCCTCCTTTGTTCTGACCAGGCGGCCGGGAGGCAGTCGCGAGTCCGGCAGCTCGCTGCACTCACCCGGCTCCTTTTGCTGGGGGGTCTCCTCCTCCTCGGTGGGAGCCTTCATCTTTACCGCTGGCCTCCTGGCTCTGCTGCAGGCTCTGTGTGCGGCTGTCACCACCAGTGACCTGGCAGAGACACAGGCTCTGCTCTTCTGTGGGGCATCGGTGACCTGTGACACCGGGGACCCCCAGTGCCCAACGCCCCTGGCCCTGGCTGAGAGAAGTGGGCAGCGGCTGCAGATGGAGTTCCTGCTCCACAACAAAACCTCAGGTAAGGGCTGACCCCCCTTGAAGCTCCACTATGGGCTCACACCCACTGACAACATTCCTGGAGTTGCTGCTGGGATGTTCTGGGGGACACAGCTATGTTTTGAGCTGGTCCCAGCTCTGTGTCCTGCCCAGCAGCTTCCTGGTAAGAGGCTCTCCATCTGCTTGCACTGTCGAGGGTCTCTGTATCCTGTGAGAGGGAAGAGAGGCTTTGGGGAACCCCAGTGCCCCTGGGGGCTCAATTCCAGCTGGGAACACAGGTCTGGAGCCCAGCTGGGGCTGCAGGCTGGTGTTGCACACACCGGAAGGGATAGGAGAGAGTATTCCCAAACCATCCTGGCATGCTGTGGGCATTTCAAGCAGCTTCAAGGGACATTCCTCTGTCAGATGGGCAGTCCCCACCTCCAGCATGTCCCTGGGGCAGGAGGGCTGACGCCCCTAATGGCCAGTCCCATTTTGCTGGATGTGCACCCCTGCCCCTGAACTTGACTCCATGAGGGCTGATGTCTCCCATGGGATCTTCACCCTAATACAGGCCTCGGGTGGGTGGGCAGGAACACTTGGGCAGGTGGAACAGAGGTGTGGGGGGCTGGACAGCACCTGCCAGAGCTGTTACCTCCCTCCTTGCCTCGGCAGCCAAGTCTGTCCTGCGGAAGTTGGAATTTGCCCAGGTCTGGGGCTGGCCCAGCTCTTCCTGATGTGTCAGCACAAAAGGTGTCTGGGAGAGCTGCGAGGCCTCCCAGGCCACCCCAGTGAGCCAGAGGAATCCAAAACTTGGGCTCATACTGCTGGGACTGGGAGAGCAGGGATCTGCCTCATCCTGGATTCCCCATCTCTAGAGCTCCAGGCACCCTACACTCTGACCTGGGTGTGATTTAGGGGTGTGCCTGCATCCTATCTCTGCTTCATCCTGGAGGAAGTGAGGGTTGCATCTTGCTGGCAAGGTAGGGAAATCGAGGCAGGGGACATGACTGTGATCAGATGATGAGGCAGTGACAGAGCCCTGGGCTGTTATTTCAGCTGCAGGACTGCGATGCTCTGCCCTACACCTCCTGCGGAGCAGCAGGGTCCTGGGATAGCCTGGGAGGGACCTCAGTGGTGGGGGAGCCTGGACCCCACCTCCCCACATTGTTCCCACCCAGTCCCAGCTCATTGCTTAGGGAGGGGCTTTGGGAAGGACTCAGGATGTAGGATGACTCTCAGGCAGCCCTGGATTTGGATACCAGCACTGTTTCTTGCACCCTAGCTGTGCTGTGGTGGGAGCTCGGGGTGCAGCCTGTGAGACACTCCTTGTGCTGAGATGGGGGAAACCCAGCTGCCTTGTGGGGTGGGGGGAGGAGGGCAGCTCCCCATGACAGACTGATCTCCCTGCTTGCAGAGCCGCGACGCCTGGAGATGATGTGCAGTGAGGAGAAGCACTACTCTGTGCACCTGCCCTCCATTACCCACAATGGCTTCCTCTACAAGACCCCCTCCATGGTCAAGCCCATCAGTGAGCGGAAGGGCCCAGAAGGTACATGTGGAAGACAGGGAAAAGGGAGCTGGGAGATCCACCCTCCCCTATTCTGTCAGGTGTTGAAAAGGTGGTGGGGAACTGAGCATCGCCTGGTAGCCTGGTTTGATGGGTGGTCACATCAGATGGGCACCCAGTGGGTGCTGCTGGAGTGCTCAGGCTGGTTTGGTGGGTGGCATGGGGCAGGCCAGAGCTCAGGGAGGCTGCTCAGTGCTCTTGTGTGCCATGCAGAGTTCAGCCGGCGGTGGTGCACACTGCAGGATGGTGTGCTCAGCTACTACGAGAACGACCGTAACACTGTGCCCAATGGCGAGATCAGGGTGGAGGAAATTGTCTGCCTGGTGAACAACCCACTCCATGCCCATGGGTAAGGCTGCACTCCCCTGGAGCACCCCAACAGCCCCTCTGTTCCTTCAGGGTCTGGCACAGCTGCAGTGGCCCCCATGAGGGGTGGCGTAAGGAGACTGTAGTCCCCAAGCCCACCAATGGCCCCTGAGCCTATGGCTTTGCAAGGATTCTGTGTAAATAATTTGCAGCCCCTTTGGAGCATCTTTCCAATACTTTTGTATTGTATTTGTATTGTATTGCCTTTGCGACCACTTTGCACCTGCTTTGTAATCCCTCTAGAACCCTGGTCCAACTCTTTTGTAACCATTTTGTGGCCCCTGTGCAGTTCCTATGTCCCCTGTTGGAACGCATCTGGCAGCACAGGGATCCTGGAGTGCCGGGGCCATGGTGGGGGGTCCCATATTAGATCAGCCATTGTCAGAGCCATCAGCAACCATGCAGCAGGATGCTCCCACTCCTGGAACACCCCTATCGCCCACCCAGCTTTATCCCGCCCCTGTGGACACCCAGACTTCCCTTTTCCTCCCCTCCTGAAGGATCGAGAGCACGTTTGAGGTGTACACCGAGGCAGATCGACTCTACCTCTTCGGGCTGGAGAGCCCTGACTCTGCTCGAGAATGGCTCAAGTCTATTGCCAAGGTGGGGTGCAGGGGCCTGGGGTGGCCCTGGGTGCTGGTGGTAACTGAACACAGTGGTGCTGATGGATTCCTCTCCTACTTGGCTCAGTCCTTTGTCCACCCCTGTGCCGAGGAGCTGGTGGCACTAGACTTTGAGCGCCTTGGCCGACTGCATTACAAAGGGGGTCTCACCCTGGAGCGTGCCCAGGAGGGCTGGTTTGCCCTGGTCGGCTCCACACTCCATGTCTGCTCTGAGGATGGCCGTCAGCAGGAGCCTCTCCAGCTGCGCAAGCTGCAGGAGCTGTGTGAGTACCCCTGCCCTGCTGACAGGACCCCCTGGCTGGGAGGGAGGGTGTGTTCCCCAAATCCTGCCCTAGGGTGCACCTAGCTTTTGGTGGGAGTCTGGTGGTTATCGCTTCTGTGGAGCGTAGTGTCCCGTGAATGAGAGGGAATGCAGCTGCTCTTTTTCCTCTTCATGTTCTTCTCCCTCTCCATCCTCTTCCCCGTCTCTGCTTGTCCCATTTGGACTCGAGCTGGACCTGTTGGCAGACCCTCCCACAGCATATGGGTCTAGGGGAGCTGTGGCACCCCATGTTCCCATAGGTGCTGGACTCCTTGCCTTCCTTTCCAGCCATCCAGGGGGACCATGAGGTTCTGGTGCTGGTGGAGAGACGGAGGTAAGAGGGTGGGGGAGAGGGAGGGGCCCCCCAACCAAATACCCCTTCTTGTTCTGGAGTGTCTTTACCCTCCCTGCCATGACTCTAGACCTCCAAAATGGAGTTGGGATCACCTGCAGGCCCCTAGGGCCAGCCTTCCTGGGGGTTGCAGAAATGCAGTGGGGTGTGGGGGAGCACCTAGCCCCCTGCTGAGCCCAGGCATGCTGGCAGGACACTGTACATCCAAGGAGAGCGGAAGCTAGATTTCCTGGGCTGGGTCCACGCCATCCAGAAGGCTGCAGGCAGCTCGGGGGACACCTTGTCGGAGCAGCAGCTGACGGAGTCGGATGTCCCACTGTTGGTGGACCGCTGCATTGACTACATCACCCAGTGCGGTACGGGTCAAGTCCTGGGATGCTGGCAGGGACCAGGAGCATGGCATTCAGGTTGTCCCACTGGTGTGGAGTGGCAGGCTGAGAGCCCTTCATGGTTGTGATATGTTTCCCTCCCTCCCTGAACATCCTCTCCAGCTCTGTGGGAGGGCTCCATCTCTAGTGGGGCTTTGGCTCCAGTGACAGGAGCATCTGTGGGATGGGATACTCTGTGGTGCCTGGCAGTGTTTGATGGGGAGCTGGCGGGCCAGGAATGGGGTCTGTCTCCTACAGAGAGGTTCTCATTCTCACTGGCTCCATCACAGGGCTGACCTCTGAGGGAATCTACCGCAAGAGCGGGCAGAACTCCAAGACCACCAGCCTCCTGGAGGTGCTGCAGCGGGATGCGCGCCGTGTCTGCCTGAAAGAGGGCGAGCACCAGGTGGATGATGTGGCCAACACCCTCAAACGCTTCTTCCGTGACCTTGGGGATGGGCTCTTCACTCGGCGGTGGGCCCCAGACTGGCTGTGGGCAACGGGTGAGCCCTGGGGGCTGCTTGGGGGTGGCAGGAGGAGGGGTGTGGACTACCCAGTTCTATGCAGCCTATTTGTCCCCTTCGTGGGTTGGAGAAACATGTCTGGGCTCCACATGTTCCCCTCTGCTGGGATTTCAAGAGGTGGGTGGGGAGTGGAGTGTGTTCGTGCTGCCCCTGTACAGATTCATGCTCTGACAAGGGTGGGGCTGAGCCAGGGGAGACAGCCAGATCCTTCCCTTCCAGTGAGCCTTCCCTTCTGGATCTGGACACTGGGGAGAGATGGCACCCAGCAGAAAAACAGACACAAGCTATGGCCCCATAGAGCTGGAATGCTTTGGCTTCAGAGAGCTGGGATGCTCCAGCCTTGTGATGCTCCAGCTCTATGGAGCTGGGATGCTCTGGCCCCATGATGCTGGGATGCTCCAGTCCCATTATGCTGAGATACTCTGTTCCCATGAATCTGGGGTGATCTAGCCCTGGAGAGCTGGGATGCTGTGGCCCCATGGAGCTGGGGTGCCCTGGCGTCACAGGTCTGAGATGATTCAGCCCCATAAAGCAGGTGTGCTGTCATCACATGGACGTGGGATTCTCTAGCTTTAGGATGCTCTGGCACCTTGGAACTGGTTCTACCCTCATGGAGCTGAGATGCTCCTTCCTCGTTCAGTTAGGGGGCTCCAGCTGCATGGATCTGGGACACTCTGGTCCCATGATTCTGGGATGCTTCAGCTCTGGTGTGCTCTGGCTCTGCAGACCTGGGATGTTCTCTGGCCTAATGGATTTGGGATGCTCCATCCCCACGTTGGGACAGGAGAGGGGAAGTGGAGTCTGTAGAGGGGATGGTGTGGCCCTGAGCCTAAAGCTCTTCTTTGTGCTCCTCCATGTTCATTCTCTCCCTCTGGCAGCGCTGGAGGATGAGGAGGCAAAGGTTGGCGAGTACCGGCAGCTCCTGGCTGCCCTTCCTCCAGTGAACCGGGCCACGCTGAAGGCGCTCATCAATCATCTCTTCCGGTATGACATTGACCCACTGGGCATTAACCTCTCTCCTGCGGGGTCCTTGGTGGCTCTGGGGTGTGGGAGAGCCCTCATCCTTTGGCTCATGTCCCCAGCAAGGAAAGGAGAGGAGTTTGGGTCAAGCTGTGCCTGATGCCAAGCATCATGTACTGCATGGGGGTTGAAGGGAGGGGTCCGGGGGGTGGCTCTGGGGCAGAAATCTTGACAGAGTTCCCCACAGGGTCCAGTGCTTCTCTGGGGAGAACCAGATGAACACACACAACCTGGCCATTGTCTTTGGGCCCACACTCTTCCAGACGGATGGGAAGGACTACAAGGCAGGACGTGTGGTGGAGGACCTCATCAGTCACTATGTGGAGATCTTTAATGTAGGTTCAACCCTGGGTCCCAGTGTGTGGACATTGACTGGGAATGCAGAGATGGAATGAGGAGGAAGTCAGGTCTGCTTTGTCTGTAGACATCTTGCTTTGGAGACAAGGGGAGAGAGGACCATGTCTTTTCAAACCTTGGAAACCTGAAGCCTAGAGCCAGGATGGTCTGGTCAGCCCTGATGGCTTCTCTTCTCTGGCAGGTCAATGACCAAGAGATGAAGAAGCAGCAGGATGAAATCACAGCCATCATGAAGATGCGGGAGGCATCATCCAGTGGTACACAGGTGGGTCCTGGACATGGGGACGTCTTCTCCTGGGGCCCCCAGTGTTTACTGTAGCATCTCCTGGACATCCCTTGCCCAGGCATGTCCACATTGGTGGGGGGGGATTTCACCCACACATGGGAAGCTGCAGGTTGAAGGACTTTACTGTTGCCCTCCAGCAAGCTGGGGACTTCATCTGCACTGTCTACCTGGAGGAGAAGAAGACAGAGACAGAGCAGCATGTCAAGGTGAGTGGTTGGGCAGAGGGTGCAGAGGGCGAAGAGGGGATGGGGTCCCCTCATCGTATGTCCAAGCCTCTGTGGTTGCATGGGGACTCACACTGAGCTGGCACCTCTGTGGTGTGAGGATGGAAGGGCCCTGGGCACTGACTGATGGAGATTTGTCCCCTCCCTCTCAGATCCCAGCCACGATGACAGCTGAGGAGCTCACCTTTGAGATCCTTGACCGGCGGAAAATTGTCATGAAGGAGAAGGACTACTGGAGCTGTTTCGAAGTGAATGAGAGGGAAGAGGCAGGTTGGTGCAGGGGCATGAATGAGGGTGGTGATGAGGGGGAGAGAGATGGAGATGAAGGTGAGGATGATGTTAGAGGTGAAGATGGGGATGCAGATGGGGATGAAGTTAGAGATGAGAATGAAGTGGGGATGAGGATGGAAAAGATGATGGACATGGTGATGCAGATGGAGTAAGGATGGATATGGGGGTAGAGATGCAGATGGAGATGGGAATGGATATAGGGATAGGCATGAAAAATCTCCCCTTGTGATTGCACCATGGAGCAATCTGGGATGGGCTCCAGGTGCTCAGGGGAGGACAGTTGCTTACCTCGTCCAGCTTGCACATGGCCGAGTACTGCAGATGGGCTGGAGTTTGGGCCAGCACTTCTGTCTGTATCCACAAGAGTTCAAGTGCCTTTGAAGCTTGGGGAGGTGTCCAGGTTCTGCAGCCACCAAAGTGAGCAGCCCTATGTTGGCCGTAGGCAGCAGCAAGGGAGAGATCAACAGAAGCAGGATGACACCCTGGTCCTGCCTGCTAGTGCCTTGAGCTCTTGCTGCCAGTGGGTGGGGTCTTTTCTCCGTAACAAGTGGCAGGACAAGAGGAAATGGCCTCAAGTTATGCCAGGGGAGGTTTAGGCTGGATATCTGAGAAAATTCTTTCAACTAAAGAGTTGTCCAGCCCTGGCACAGGCTGCCCAAGGCAGTGGTGGAGTCACTGTCCCTGGAGAAATTGACAAGACCTGTAGATGTGGCACAAACATATAGTGGCAAGATCATGCCCGACTGCCAGGACACAAGTGTGACACTCTCTGGATGGGAGCTGGCCCTGGGTACACTTCCTGAGACCTGCCTGTCCCCTGACTGACAGAACGGCCCTTGCATTACTCGGAGAAAGTTCTGCCCATCCTGCACTGCCTGGGGACAGAGAGTTACCTGGTGGTGAAGAAGCAGATGTCCATGGAGAACATGCTCATCTATCTTGGTGAGAAGCAGGGGCCATGGTCTGGGCAGGGAGAGAAGGAAGGGGATGGGATGGGATGGGGATTGGACACGGATAGGGATGCAAAGTGGAGGGGATGGAGAAGAGGTTGGGATTTCGAAAGAGGATGGTATGGGATCCATGCAAGTAGGCACCAGCTCAGTTATCAGGTGACTTGGAGCCCCCTGATACGGTGTCACGGCCAAATGCTGTGCCCAGAGCAGTAGGGAAGCTGGTCCTGCTGGTCCTGCCTGCCCTGCCTGGCCTGGGAGTTGGGGGGCAGTGTCAGGGCTCTGCAGCAGCTGGAGGGCTGTATTTATGGGGGGTGAGGGTCTGGCTGTGCCCTCCTTGGGGTCCTGACCCTCCTGGGGGGCTGGAGCCACTCAGGCATGTGTCTCCAGCCAGCAGAGTGGGTGACTGCAAGCATGGCATGATGAAATTCCGGGAGGAGAGGAATCTGCTGGGGCTTGGGCTGAGCACTGGCTTCCATGATCGCTACTTCATCCTCAACCACTCCTGGCTGCGCCTCTACAAAGAAGTGCGGGTGAGCCCTGCCTTCCTCTTCTCCTTCTCCTTTCCCTTCCCCTTCCCTTCCCTGTCCTGCCCTGCCTTGCCCTGCCACACTGTGACTTGGTAGGGATTCCCTGAGGACAGGGGACCCATGTGGGCTGCCATCACTCAGGCAGTGCAGGGAGCAATGGGATTGCCATGGCACAGGCAGTGCAGGCAGCCATGGGCAGTGTGGGCAGTGCCAGAGCTGGCCCCAGAAGTGCTGTCACCCAGACCTGGAGCAGATCCTAGAGATCCTGGTCAGTGCCAGGGCTGGGGGAGACATGCTGGCATACTGGCTGTGCAGGGACAGCCACTCCCTGCCCCCCATTTCCTGGTCGCCCTGATCTGACACTGCACCCTAGCACATTACCACTCCATCCTATGCCCTGCCTGTGGGCACAGGGGGGCTGCAGGGAGGGGTCCCCCACCTCTGCTTTAACCCCCGTTCTCTGTTGAACAGAGCCTGAGGCAGCGGAGCCCCCCCTTGGAGAGCGTGAGTAGGGAGGGGAACGGGGGCTTAGCTGGGGTGCAGGGGCTCCCATGCCCTCTGCCCTTACAAGCCTGCCCAGGGTTGACCTCAGATCCAATCCAGGGTCAGTCCCAAATCCAATCCCGCAGCACATATGTGCCAATCACTGGACTGTCCCTTGTGCTATCATCTCTCCCCATCTGGCCCTTCTGGCTTGAGGCTCCTGCTGTCCTTCAGGCAGCCAGAGCTGGGTCTGGGGAAGGGACCAGAGAGGATGGGGATGGGCTGAGCTGTTTCCCCATCCCGCGGGCATTGGATCGGGCTCTTGTAAGTCAACGCTGCTTGCATGTGAACATGAATGGAGGGTGCCTGGGTTCCCCAGTGTGGCACCTGCTTCTGGGTCATGGCAAGGCACAGCCAGCACTGGGAGGGTCCTCATGCTGTGTCATGATGGCGGTGGGACATTTAGGAATGTGCTCTGGGCAGAGTGGGTCGGGTACACCACTGCCATGGCTGTGGCCGTGATGCTGAAGAGGGGAATGAGGTGGGATTCCATGGGGAATGTCTAGTGACAGGCTGTCTAGTGCCAGTGGTGGTCCCAGCTCTGAAGGCAACTGTCACTGTCTAGGGGGGACAGGCCACCTGTGTCACTTTCCTGTTACCTGTGGCCCTTGCCATGGGTGACAGAAACATCCTCTGCTCCATGCTGGGCTTCACCCTCTTCCCTGTCACCACATCACTACAGCTTTTCCTCCCTGCTGGGGGGGCGGACCCCATCCCAGCAGCAGTGGGGACTGTGGTGGGTGGGGACAGGTCTGGCAGCCACCAACCCAGTGTCGGTTCCCTGTTCCCCTAGAGTCACAAGCCGGAGAAGGAGTGGCCTGTCCGAAATCTGAAGGTCTACCTGGGCGTTAAAAAGAAGCTTCGACCCCCGACATGGTGAGCAGCAAAGGATGGCCTGCGGGGCTGAAGGATGACGATGGGAGTGGAGATGGGGACAGGGACAAGGACAGGGACAGTTTTGGCTGCTGGACCCGTCCCCTGCTGGCCAGGCCTCCTGCCACCAGGTGTCAGAGCAGCCCTGTAGGATGCTGCTGCAGCCCGGTCCAAGCAGCAGGGACTGGGCTGTCCCCGGCACTGTCCCCAGCTCTGTCCCCAGCCTTGTATTCGGCGCTGTCCCTGCCCTGTCTTTGTCCCGAGCCCTGTTCCTGGCACTGTCCCCGGGGGTGTTTGTGGGGCTGGGGGGATTTGCAGAACTGGGGGAGAGTTTGTGGGGCTGGAGGGGGCAGTTGCAGGGACAGTGGGGGGTTTGCAGGGATGGGGGTTGACAGGGATGAGAGGGGTTTGCTGGAGTACTTGGCCAGCACAGAATGGCAGCGTGGACTGTTGGGATTCATGTTTTCACTCCTCTCTTCCAGCTGGGGCTTTACAGTATTCTACGAAAACGAGAAGCACGAGAAGCAGCAATGGTGAGGGAAGGCGACACGGGATACTAAACTTTTCCCTGGGACAGATGGACATGTGGCAGCTCTCTGGAGCCTTTGCCATGGCAGGGGGAGATGGGGAATCATAGAAATTGTGAAATGATTTGGATGGGAAGCGACCTTGAAGATCATTCCGTTGCACCCTCCTGAAATTGGCAGGGACATTATATGTGTGGAGACTGCCTGGCTGAGCACTCATGGCCCCATACAGGTTCCCCCTGGGGACTGCAGCTGTCCCCTTCAGTCCCCTGGGGTCTCATGCAGAGCAGCAGCTGAGGTCTCTGGAGCAGGCAGGTGTCCCTGGAGTGGGCAGAGGGGATACCCTACTTGCCTCCATCACCTCCTCTGGCTGCTGACACTGTTTCCACAGGTACCTGTGCTGTGACACCCAGGCCGATCTGCGGGAGTGGTTTGCCACCTTCCTCCAGGTGCAGGTAGAGAGTGGGCCAGATGATCACTCCCTGTAAAAGTGGGGCAGTCCCAGAGGGATGCTTGGCCAGCAGAAACCCTTTAGGGTATCCAAGCATCCCTAAATACCCACACCCCAGGGCTGGGGTGGATGAGTCTCTGGTCTCCATCACTGTCCCCTCTGTCTGCAGAATGGGGGTGCCCTGTGGCCCTCGGAGCGTCCCAAGATGCGGGTGGCACGGCCACAGCAGGATGCCAGGTTGGGTAACATCTCCCTCATCCCGCTGCGGGGCAATGAGAGCGAGATGAGGAACAGTGTGGCTGCTTTTGCTACTGACCCCCTAACTGTGAGTGATCCAGGGACACTGGGTGACCCTCCATGCGGGGCTGCATCCCTCCTGCATCACATGATGGGGGGGTCCTGGTCTCCAAACCCGGGTGGGGGATTCCTGCTTCCATTACTTATGCACTGCATCATCTTCAGTGATGGATCTGGGGGGGCCTAGCTCATCCTTTGGGGGCTGGTGGGGGGTCTCCTGGGTCCAGGGGGGTCCCAAACCATGTGATGCAAAAAGAGGGGATGCTGCCATGCTCCTGACTTTTTCCTCTAACAGGGGTGAGTTTTCTGTCCTGGTCACAGATCAGCTCCCCATCCTGCTGTCTTTTCTGTCTGCAACAGCTGTCCTGCCTGGGGGCTGTCACCCATCGAGTGTCCCTCAACCATGCGGGTGCTGGTGCTGGACTCTTGCCCAGCCACGGGGCTGGTGGTGGGACAGAGATGATCTCACCACCTCCAAGCCAATCACTTGGGCCCTCGTTGCTGTTATAAACCAGGGGACAGGGCTGTGCCAGGGGAACCCCCCACCTGCATCAGTTGGGCATCACCCAGTGGGTGCTCAGGGATGCTCCAAGGGCAGAGAGCAGCATCTTTGCTGCCCTGGAACCCCTGCACAGGCTCAGGTTTATAACGGAGGCCAGTGAGGAAGCCTCCAGGGGCTTTGCTGTGGTCTGTGCTTCACAATGTGCTTGTGGTGGTGTGGTCTGGTACAGGGGACCAGCACACCAGGGCTCCTAGGGGACAGTGGCTGAGTGTCCCCTGCCACGGGGCCAACATGGGAAGGGGTGTTGGGACTGCAGTGACCCTGGGGCGATCATGGTTTCTCTTGCTGGGGGTTTTCTGTGTGTCCCCGGGTGCTATGCTGCCAGTGACACCCAGACACAGAGGAGGAGGAGGTTGAGGATGAAAAGTGATCTGTCTGCCCTTTGTCCCCAGCTTCTGCGGAACGTCTGAGCTGGAAAACTGACATGCCAGTGAGTTTCCCCCTGCCTCCACCCCCTGTCCTGATCTGGTGACAGTGGGAGTCAATGGCTCTGTCTGTCCTATTGCCATCCTGCCTTGGGGACATGGCAGGTGGAAAGGGGTTGGAAGTGCCTGCTTTGTCCCCTTCACTGACACTTTGCTCTCCACTTGTGCCACAGGTTCATCTCCAAGTGGGGCAGCCCTCGGGGTCCTGCACAAGCCCCGCACCCTGGCACCTGCCAGGGGTCCTGTTGCCTCCAGAGCCTCCACTGGGCCCTCTCACCTTCCACTGTGGGGACCACAGGCAGCCAGGAGGGGAGATGGCAGCGAGGCCACACCCCCCGCCCCAGCAGAGCTGGGCTTGGGAGCCACTGCCAGACAGCCCACAGGATGTCAGCCCCACGACTCTGTGCCCCAGCTGCCTTTGGCCACCACTTCTTTTCCCAGCTCCAGGAGGAGAAGCAGAGCCTGGCTGGGAGCTGCTGTCAAGGGCTTTTATGTTTCCTCTTCCGTCCCCTATTTTTAAGAATTTCTCCTCTAAAATCATAAGGCAGGTGGGAGCTGCCCTTCCTGTGGGATGCAGGAATAGCCCTTCCCATGGGATGCATGCCTGGCCCCAGGCACCAGCACCATCATACTCCCATCACTCCTGAGGAAAGGTCCCCTCTATGCTGGGTGGGGCAGGGTGATAAGAGCCTCAGTATTCACCCAACACTGGCTAGGGGGTGCCCCTGGTCTCTGTCCTCTGTCCATCAGGATGGAGACGGCAGGAGCAGCCCCTGCGTCCCACTGCCACCTCCTGTTGATATTAAAGGTCTTAAGAAACGAAGTGGGAGTCTTCAGGTCTCTGCCAGCCACACAGGGCAAGGGGCACCGGGAGCTAGCAACCTGGAAGTGCAGAGGGACGGTCCCAGATACACCTGCTGGGCGGTTGCCAGGGAATGGATGCCATGAAGAAGGCAGTGAGCTGCCCTTTTTGGGGGCAGAGCAGTGGCACCCCAGTCCAACAATCCTCTGCCGGGATTGCTGAGCCTTGCCAGTGCAGCCAAAACGCTGTGCCAGTACCAGAGTTGGTGTCTGTGCTGGATTGCCACTGTAGGTCTCCATCACTGGGTGGGAGTTACCAAGAAGCACGTGTACAGGTGTGTTTCAGGGCCTGGGCCCCTGCAGTGTGAGGCACAATGGGCGTTTCAAAGCCAGAGGTTGGAAGTGGTCTCTTTGGATCATGGCAGCCATGGGAGCTCCTCCCCACAGCCCATGGCTGATGCTGTGTGCTGCTGCTGCCTGCCAGTTCATGTGACCTTGGAACTTGCCATGGAAACCCTTTGAGCTTCATCTTCATCTCACAGCCATCGTGGTGGGGAGCATCCTTGGAGCTCAGCCTGAGTGGCAGAAGGTAGCTGGGACTCTGCTTTCCCTGATTTCCAGGGATGTGGGGATACTAATCCCCACAGATGTGGGGGTGCAGGGGTGATGGGAGGCAGGGATGCTGCTCCCCAAGGATGTAGGGATGCAGGGTGTAACTGCTGGGCTGGCAGCATCACTCCCTGCTGAATTGTTTGTGGCAGCCCTGGGTGGGGGTGTCCCACCGCCCCCTCCTTGTGCTGAGCCGCCACAGGGGCTGTCGGTGAGTCATGCGTGGGAGCAGGAGGGCTGTCAATCACCTGCAGGCGCTGCCAGGGTGCAGGATGGTGGCAACGGTGCTGGCAGTGTCACCTGCAGCGCTGGAAGGGGTGGAGGAGCCACCAAGAGGGGAGGCACCTGTGTCACCACCTCCCCCTGAAAACAGCACCCCACAAGCCTCAGCTATACCAGTGTGTGGCTCAGGTCCCTCAATGTTGTTGCAGGGTGAGGATCCAGGTGTTGGGAAGAAAGGGAGAGCCTTCACCACCCGTGGTTTCATGACCTCTCTCCCCTTCTGCTGTGCCAGGCTGCCCCATGGGGCTTCTAGTGCCCAGGACTCTGTGTGTCAGGAACAGATGCCTGGCACCAAACCCCAGGGATGTGACAAGAAATCCTGTTAGTGCTCAGCTTTGTTAGACATCCATCCATCCATCCATCCATCCATCCATCCATCCATCCATCCATCCATCCATCCATCCATCCATCCCTTTCTACCTGCTTCCTTCCACACCTCTATCTCTCTGCTGCCCCACCACCCTTCCCTCAATCCACCCCCTCCTTCAGCAGCCTACCTGTCTGTCTGGCCATGCAACTGTGTCCCTTTTATCCTCCTTCCCACTC
The DNA here is from genome assembly GCA_013397075.1 of Rhabdornis inornatus. Lineage (NCBI taxonomy): Eukaryota > Metazoa > Chordata > Aves > Passeriformes > Rhabdornithidae > Rhabdornis > Rhabdornis inornatus. The sequence continues at coordinate 1,608,181 of VWZS01002160.1, read as the reverse complement.
TTTCACCACTAGGACATCCAACCTCTTCATCTTGCCCTGATCCAGAAGCTGAACAAACTCTTTGCAGCTCCCAACCAGCCAAGCCTCCAGCCAGGGCTGGGTCTGTCCTCCCTACAACCCCCAACAGACCAGGGGCAGAGTGTGGGTATAGCAGTGGGATGCTGAGGACCCTTCTGGATCCCATGAGCATGAGATTTGGGGTTCCCTTCATCTCTAACTATGTTCTTTGGGGAAGAGAACTGCTGGTGGCCCCCTTGAGGGAATCTGGGAGTGATGCAATGATGGTGATGGGAACCCCTGGATGTTGTACCCGTAAGCATGAGGTTTGGGGTTCCCCTCACCTTCATACTATTTTCTGGGGGAAGAGATGGGCAGTGAGCTCCTGACAGCCCATCTGAGGGCAGCCAGGATGCAGTGATGATACTGGGCACCTCCTGTCCTGACATCCTTGAGCCCAGTAAAGACAGGAGGGGACAGGACATTCTGCAGCACCACTGCTGCACTAAGCTGGTATAACATTGCCCTGTGGAGAGCTGGATCCATCCAGGAGCCTGTCACTCCAGAGCAGGATGGCTCGGGCCCCTCTCCAGCTCTCACTATTCATAGTGCTGCGGAGGCGAGCGCCATGTGACACCCCGCATCGGCAAGTGATTAATTGCAGAGACATTTACAAACAACTTAATAAACTGACATTGGTGGGGGTTGTGCATGTGAGGGTGTCTTCTGGCTTCTCTACAGGCTGGGACTCAGCTGGGACCTGGCTGAGACCTACAGCGTCTTCCTGGAGTGCCGGAGTCCTTGGCATTGTCCCTGTCCTTGCCCATGGTCTGGTGGTGGTGGGACCATCAGTGACCTTGTGTGCCAGACACTTAGATTAGTTGAATGCCAGGCTTGAGTCATGGTCACGGTGCCACCAAGGACAGTGCTGCCATTCCTGAGGTGCTGTCTGCCCTGAGTGCTGCCATTCCTGGGTATTGTGTCTTGTGGTGAGGACACCCCACATTCACTGTCCTCATCTTGCGTACCCTGAGGAGGTGCCAGGTGGTGGCTGGACAGCCCGGCGTGATGCCACAATCACCACATGGCACCAGTATGGATTGTCTCCAGGGGTTCTGCCCTGCATCCCAAACCTACAGCAGCTCAGCCCACCATTCTGCGTCCCACTGAGTGGCTTCTACCCCTGCTCTCCCCCTCCCCCCTCAGTAATGAACTCAGCAGATTATCAGGTCCTGTGTTATTATAGAGCAGCCACACTCCAGCAGACTTTAAACCAGTCATTATTTCATCAACAGCCCCATTAAACTGTCACTGGCTTTTTCCAGCCTTTTTCCCATTATTTTTCCCTTTTCCTTGCCTCCTGCCTTTTCTTCATCTATGCTTTTTTTATTAGAGCGTGTGGCTGCCAGCACACTCAGGATGCTCCCAAGGGGTCCACCACATCCTTCACCTATCAGTTTACCCATCTAGAAAATGGGATCAGGCTGGTGAAGGATTTGAGGAAATCTACCACTNCCACTTTCAGCCTGGCCCAGTGATGGAAAGACGCTCTGGATTTTGGGGAAGTGAGAGAAGAGCCCATGGGAGGGTTTTCAAAGCAGAAAGTGAAGGGGCAGAGGAAAGGCCCAGCTGCTTGAAGCATTTTATCCTTCACAGTGCTCTCCCCCCCTCCCCCTGCTCTGTCCACTCCCAACTTCCTCCCTGGCAGCCACCCACTCACCAGTAGGCTTAATAAGAAATATAAAGGAATTTTAAATAGCTAGATAAGTGTTGGGCAGGTATGGGGGGGAGAAAGGCTGCAAAAGTGGGTCGTGCCCAGGAGGGTCCCATGGGATGGGGGATCTGCCTCTCCCAACTCCAATGGGGTGTTGGCCGTGCCAGGGACTCAATGCCATGTTGCAGGTGATAGATGTTGAGGTGTCTTGAGAATGGAGGTGTTTAGGAAGGGATGTTTGCCCTTGGCTTTGCATGGCCAGAGCTGGTCAAGGAGCAAGATGGTGATGGGTGGCAGAGATGAGAGCCAGACTGGGTTTTTCCCTGTCAGGGGGACTTTCCCAGTGGGCAGAGGGACTGGTGGGCACAGCCAACTGCCAACCCTCTTCCCAGCAGAGTCCAATGGTGTCATTGCATCCCAGAGCATGTGGGTCCAGCACTTGTACAAGGATGCTCTGGCTGATGGCTTTTTATCCATCACTGTCACAGCACTGGCTCTGATGAGGAGCTGGGTTTGTCTTTCTCCATTAAGTAGACGTTAATTTGCATTTATTTAAAAATAACAGAGCTTTCAATGTCTTTGTTAACATTGGAGCAGCAATGCTTCTGGGTTGTCAGCCCAGAGATATCCCTGATGCATCCCTGTCCAGGGCTGGGCATGGAGCCCAGCTAGGATCCCTGGGGCTAGGATCCCCAGGGAGATGTGTGCAATGTGGGACAGGCAGATACATATAATTGCTGAGCTGTCAGCATCTTGGCTGCTGCGTGTCCCCTGGGTGACAGCCCTGCTCCCCCCTGTGCTCCAAGACTTCTAGGGGTGAGGACAAACAGGGGTGAGTTTTTCAGGGATGGTGGGGGCACTCGGTGTTCCTGTGGGCTGTAGAAGGGTCACAGAAGGGATCTGAAGCATCTCTGGAGCATCCCTGGAGCATTCTTTCCCAGGTGGAGGCTCAGAGCTGCTCCCTGAGCTACAGACAAGACCCCAGCAGGTTCTGCAGGTAAAGGCAGTGAAATCCCTACGGAATCAATCTTTTGGAGCCCCATGGCTTATTGACCACAATGCTCCAAGCAGTGATGTGGATGTGCCACATGTCCTGCAGGCTGGACACCCATCCTCTACCCAGCCCTGTACCCAGATGCACCAGACATGGGTTCAGCTGCAGAGGAGAAGGCACAGCTCTGCCCATCTACTCATGGACAACATCTGTCTCTGCTTCACCAGAACTCCAAAATGTCTGTTTGCCCTTGTTCCACCTGCTGGGAGATTCCTAAGGAGCCCGTGCTGGGCTGTGAATCCCTGATGTGTGTATGAGCACCCTGTATGCTTTCACTGATGTGGCATGCCTAGATCTGTGATTCCATACACGACCGTGTATCCAAACACACTCATACATGCTCAGGTGCACACACGTGTATTTATCCCACCTAAATATGTACCCAGCTGAGCAGCAGCTCCATGGACATGTGGCCCTGAACCCCCTGAATGATGTTACCCCACTTCCAAGTGGGCTGCCACTGAAATAGCAATGACCTTTGGCTTACTGAAGACAAGGGAGATGGCAAACCTCTGTCTTGAGTGTTCATGGAGAACAGGCCTTGAATCAAAGGAAGACGATAAAGAAAAAAGCCAAAAAAAAAAAAAAGAAACAAATGACAAAATAAAGAAAAAAAAGAAAAAATAAAAATAATACAGGGAAACAATAAAATAAGCAAAGGTAAACCTAACAAATCCCTGAGAATTCATATATTAAAAAATACAGGGAAAAAAAAGCTCTTTGAGGAGAATCACTTCAAATTGGCTATTTATCGGTGCAGCATCCCGCTGGGAGGTTTCCATGGCTACCTGGCAGCCAGCAGCCGGGGCGGCAGCATGCCAGCCCCATGTGCCTTGCCGCGTGTCCCCGCGGTTCCCCCGGCCACGAACCTTTGTGCTGCGCTGGCCACGCCTGATGCTGCCGGTGTGGAGCGAACAGCATCGTCCTCAGCCCCGCCGTGAGGTGCTACCCTTGAAAGCCAGATCCTGAGGACACTACCCCCTTCCCACCGTGCCTCCAATGCCAACATCTAGTCCCTTGGGCATCAGCCTGGGGGGGTGCCCAAGGGACTAGATGTTGGCATTGGAGGCACGGTGGGAAGGGGGTAGTGTCCTTGCAGAGCCCCCTGGGAGGGAGGGAGCAGAGCTGAGCCCCCATTCGGGAGGGAAGGAGGGATGCCTCAAGGCACTTCTGCTGCCCAGAGGAGCACCGAGTTCCCCCTTTACCCCTGGAAACCTCATTGCTGCTTGTCCCCACCCCAAGAAGCTCTGGAACATGGTGGGGAGCGGGGCTGTCATCCAGAGGACATGCTGGAGGGGCTGAGTGCTCTCCTTCCTCCTCACCAGCTGTGGTTTGAGGCAGGTGGTTGGGAAACCTTTGGGAAGAGTCTTTTGAAGCCTTGTGCTATCCCTTGGGGATGCTGCTGCTGGGTTTGGAGGGATAATGTGCAGGAGCTAGAGAGTTCCCAGGTCAGCGCTCACATGGATCCCTTCCATGACCCCGAAGGACCATCTCAAAGGCAGCCTCTGTCCCTGGGACCCCCATTCCTCCTTCTGGGTGCACCTGTGGGCCATGACAAGGGAACACTGACTGACCCTGACCCCTACTGAAGGTGCAGGGAAACCTCTTCTCATCTGCCCCAGACTGTTGGAAGGCAGAACACTGAGATACCTCTTCCCAGGAACATAGTGCTCCATCCTGTTCTTCCTGTGCCACCCCAGCTGCCTGGTTCCTGCCCTGTCCCCTGTCCCCTGTCCCCCATCTCATCTGCCACCCACCCTGGGGGCATGGGAGTGTTGGGTGAAGAGGAAAAACCCTTCCACTCCTCCTGTCATCTCCAAAGCAGGGGTGGACCCCTGCCTCTGGGTGATGGGAAGGGGGAAGAGGAGATTTGGGACTTCTGGGCTCAGTCAGCATCCCAGTGCTACCCCGGCACTGGATGCCTTGGTGCCCCCATGCTCTTTTCCACAGGCAGCAATGTGAGAGCTGGGAAGGACTCAGGGGTGACAAGGTTCTCCAAAACCCTTGAGCATCTTTGGAATGAGGAATCAGTGGAGGGGGTCAGGTCTGGGTCCTTGGTATGGGGGAGGACTACGGGGATGGTCCGTGGGCTGTGGTACCTGGTAGAGCCCTGGGAGCATCCTTATGACTCCTGACAGTTCCAGTATCAGGGTCTGATCCTGAAGCCCTGCTTAAATCTCTGTTTCCCACTGCCTGTGTGCTGGGTGTCCCCCCAGTACAGCCCAGGTATGGAAGCTGCCACCTGGAGAATGGCACCACAGGGATATTTTCCCGTACTTTGGGCTTGGGGACACATCATACTATGGGAGGACAGAAAAATCTGAGGGGCAATGAAAAGTGAGGTTGGGAAGTGGGGGCAGAGTGTCCCCCCATGTCCCTTAGTGTCCATGAGCACCTCATCCTCCTGGCTCAGCACTGGGGAAGGTCATCCTTGTGGTGTCCTGAGTGCGATAGAGCCGGCGGATCCCTGTCCCCTCCCGCACCCAGCTGACAGATGTGACCAGGCAGGGGACACTGTCCGAGCCCGGAGGGCAGGTTTAGTGGCAAGTGCTGGATGGAGCTGCAGGAGCTGGCACCAGCCCTGTCAATCCCAGGGGCCTGCAGCCTGAGGGAGCTGTGGGTGGGGGGGCTGTAGGCTGGGAGGGCTGCTGAGGCCAGCTTATGATGGTGTGCAACAACCTTGGAGAAGGTGGCTGACTCAGATCTCTTCCTTTTCCTCCTCCCTTTCCCCTTCCCCCTTCCTTTTCCCTACCTCTTCCTCTTTTCTTTCCTCTTCCTCTTTCCTCTTCCCTATTCCCTTTCCTATCTCCCCTTCACCTTCTTCTCCCTTCTTTGCTCTTTTTTCCCCTTCTCCCTTCCCCTTTTCCTATTTTTATTCCCCTTTCCCTTTTTTTCCCTTCACCATCCTTTTTTTTTTCTCCTCTTCTTTCCCCTTCCCTCTCCAAATCCCATTTCCAAAGCCAAGGAAAGCCCCTGCCTCCTCAGGCTACCCAAGCCCCTTCCTGTGATGTTCAGAAGCTCCATCCCAGCTCCAGCACCTTCCTAACCAGCAGCACCAAACCTGGATGGCTCCAGCATGGGATGGGCTGGCACTGGTGACAGCATTGCCCCACTGTGGGGTGTGGGATGTCGTGTATATGTTGCACCCCAACAGGCCCCAAACAGCTCCCTTAAATACACATGAGGTGTTTCTCCCTGTTCTGCCCCCATCATGGGTGAGCTGTTGGACCTCTGGACACAGGGAATAATTTTCTGGTTCACTGTGAATTTATTTCCTTTTTTTTCTTCATTGAGAACATCTTGTACCGACGTTGCAATAAAAAGCAAGGCTCCAGGTTCCTCTGTGTATTTTTTTCTCTTCTTTATCTGTTCCCAGGATAAATGTCAATGGAAATGGAAAAGCTTTTCTCTATTTTGCTGTTTTCTTCCCTCCCTGAAAGACTCCTCAGGTTCGTGAGGGAAAATGGTGGAAAAATCAGAAAGGGAAAAAAAATCCCCAAAACTTGCTGAAATTGAACTTTCTCATGGATATGTCTATGTAGGTGGCAGGACCAGGAGGTATTAAACAGATGTGTAGATGTTGGCACTTGTGGATGTATTTTAGTGGGGGCTTGGCAGTGGTGGGGAACTGTTGGACTTGGTGGTCTTTGAGGGCTTTTCCAACCTTAATGATTCCGTGATTCCATGATTCAAAGTAGAAAAGTGTACCATGGCCCAGACCATCTCAGGAAGCTGGACTGGGTGTCTTCAGAGGATGGAAAGTATCTCCTTGCATGCACAGCAAGACAGCTCACAGCTCTGAGTGTGATGTAGAGCCCATTTGTAGGGAAGGTATGCAAGGAGCAAATTGCTTTGTATCAGCAAATACATCTCCATTAGCGCTGGAATTGGTATCCTGCACAATGCGTGCTCGAGGACAAAGCCTGGCTATTCAGAGCTCACAGAATTCAATCCTGTTGCTGAGGAGTATCAGCAGAAAGCAAAGCAAGGCTCGTTTCATATTCATGCCACAAATATTAGTATGAGACCACGGAGATGGAACACTGCCTACGGAACCCTGGCATCACTTCCCTCTCCCAGCAGTAAATAAAGACACACAGCCCATGCTGGTGCTCAGTGCAGGATTCCAAGCAGCTCCAGGAAAGAGAAACAAGAGAGATTTTTAGGAGGCATGGTGTCAGGACTTCTGACTGTTGTCATGTCTCCCAGGACCCTCTCCCTCCAGCCAGGAAGCCAGGCTGAGGTGCCACCATCAGATGCACCTCAGGAAAGTTTCTTGGTGGATCTCACTGGCCATCACTGGGGCCTCGCTCCTGTGAGATGGATCAATGAAGCCCTGGTTTGTAGCAGGAGATTGGACCAGGAAAGTCCATGCCCTATAGCAACTCTGCTAGACAGGCAACATTACAGGGAGGGGATGGGCCACTGCAGCCAGCACACCCTTCACCAGGCACATTCCTTCTACTGCCCATGGGGTGGAGGGGGTTACCCAGAGATGTCCATCCAGCAATGCCCAACCAGCAGTGCCCACCCAGCAACATCCATGCAGCAGTGCCCACCCAGAAATGCCTTCCAAGCAAGAATTAGCAGGCATTTATTTAAAAAACAAACAAACAAACAACCCCACAACCCACCAAACTCAACCTCAAACTGAGCATTTTTAATGAAACACACCAAAACATTCCAGGAGCAGTAGAAGCATCCCATCAGGCTTTTTCCAATTCTCAGCTGCTGTGACACTCCTGGGGCTGTGCTGCCATTTGCAGAAGGACTCTAAGATGCTTCTTGGATATGGGGCAGAGTTTTATCTTGAGGAGAAAATAGTACAGAGAGATGTGGAGCTAAGAAAAACATGTCTCTTAAATACCAGGAATGACATTTCAAGAGGGGAATAAGAATGGAGAGAGCTAGGCATTGCATCAGCACACATGGAAGGAGTCCCAGGGGGTTTGGAGCAGATGGGACGGTGAGGATACATGTGGATGTGGCACTTGGGTCCAGAGTGTAGTGGAGGGCTTGGCAGTGGATTTGATGGTATCAGAGGGCTTTTCCCACACAAATTCCATGATTCCATATAATATGCCAACATGATGGTCCTTGCCTGGAATCTGGAGATGGATGGTTCCTTCCAGTGGTCCTTGCACCCAAATCTACTCTGATCTTCTCAGCCTGGTTCTGTCTGGGGACCACTGCACGACAGAAACCTCTCTTGGGAATAAGAGAGTCTGGGATAAACAAGCATGGGAACCAGGTTTTCTGGGGAGGAGGGGACTCCTTGTAGATGTCTTCACGCCAAGATGATGGGGGTTAGCAGCTCCCTGGGTGTGGGATGGCCCACACATGGCAGCCACCCTACTCCCACCACCCACCACTGCCACTGCAGAGTACAGGCACCAACTTGGCCACCAGCCACTTTGGTGGGAGAAGATGAATTCCAGAACACTGGAATGGCTCCCAGTCCTCAGGGCACCCCATGGTGCCCCACAGCAGGTTCTCTCCCCAAAGGAGTGCAGGATATGAGCTCAGCCTGATGATGAAAATCCAAGTCTTCCAACCTGAGAATCAGAGTGGAAATAGGGATTAGATTAAAGTGGTGGTCCTTAAAATAATCTCAAATTAATCCCGGCTCTACTCTCAGCTCCTGGGGGAAAATTTGGGCAAGTAATTGCAGGTCTGGGCCTCAGTTTCCCCTTGCAGGTAACAAAGGCAGAGGATCTTTTGTAACTGATACAACCCACTGCCTATATCTGTAGACCATGGGGATATTAATCCTGGTGAATTTGACAGGAACTGATGTGATTTGAGTGCTAATCCCTTAATATCTATTGCTGCTGGTGGATTCACAGTGGAGCAGGGAAGCAGCAGCCCATCCTCGGTGACTTTAAAGTGCATTCCTCCCTTCTCCCCACAGGCAAATGATGCTGAAGAGATGAAGGTCTGCGGGGCTAGTGAAGAGCAACAAAAATAGCTCTTTTTGTTGCAAAATCTCAATACACTAAGCCAAGTTCCCAGTTTGGGAGTGTGGGTTGGGCCTGTGGTGCAGCACACAGCATGGGGAGAGAGTGCAGAGGATGCAAGTACCTGCAGAGGGATGCAGTGGAGCCTGCAGACCCCAGACACACTCCTGGATTCACCTGTGTGGCTGTGCTGGCTCAAAACAAAGGTCCATGGCTCCATGTTGCCAGTGGCCCAGAGATGCTGAGGGCAAGGGAAGTGCAGGGCACAGACACGCATCTTTGTTAGCAGCACAGGCAGTGGCATTCAGGGTACCCCTGGCATGTTTATTGGCAACACCAAGCTCTGTGGTGTGGTCACCATGCTGTAGAAAAGGGACCTGGACAGGCTGAAGAGGGGATACTGTGCAATCCTCATGAAATTCAACACGGTTAAGTGCAAGGTCTTGCACCTGAATTGGGGTAATCCCAAGCACAAATGCAGAACGGGTGGAGAATGCATTGAGAGCAGCCCCGGGGAGAAAGACTTGAGGGTGTCGACGGATGAAAAGCTCAGGATGCCCTGGCCATGTGCACTGACAGCCCAGATACCCCCTGTGTCCTGGGCTGATCCCCAGGAGTGTGGGCAGCAGATAAGGAAGGGATTCTTCTGCTCTGCTCTGCTTTGGTGAGACCTTTCCTGCAGTGCTGCTTCCAGCTCTGGGGCCCAAGAAGGACATGAAGCTGCTGCAGGGAGTCCAGAGGAGGCTGTGGAGATGCTCTGAGGGCTGGAACACATCTGCTATGGGCATCCCTCCTATGGCAGAGAGTTGGGAGTGTTAAGGCTGAAGGAGAGAAAGCTCTGGGGAAACATTAGAACCCCTTCCATTGCCTAAATGAGCTCCAAGAGAGCTGGAGAGGGATGTTGGACAATGGCCTGGAGTGACAGGACAACAGGGAATGACTTTAGTCTGACAGACAGCAGGGTTAGATAGGATACTGGAAAGAAATTCTTGGCTGTGAAGGTGGTGAGACCCTGGCACAGGTTGCCCAGAGAAGCTGGGGCTGCCCCATCCCTGGAAGCATTCAAGGCCAGGCTGGATGGGGCTTGGAGAAACCTGATCTAGTGGAAAATGTCCCTGCCCATGGCAGTGGAGTGGAACTGGAGGAGCTTCAAATGTCCCTTCCAACCCAAACTATTCTGTGGTTCTATGATCCTGAGTCAAGGCCTTCATCAACCAGATGATCTCCTCACAGTCTTTGTCCAGGACCTGGTCCCTAGGAGCTTCACCTTTTGTCTCTAGTGCTTGCACTGGAAGAAGCTGAAATGCTTAAATATCTTTGAAAGCTCAGGTTTCCGCTGCTCCTTCTTTATTCCCTCCCCTTGTGCCAGGAGGTGTAAGGTTTCATAGAAACCTCTGACCCGAATTCAGCGTAGGATAGGTGTCCTTCCCCAGTGTCCCTCTCGGGAGTGCAGCTCCCATGCACTGGGTCTTTGGCTGGAGAGCACAGGGCAGTACTGGCACTGCAGCAACTTTTACACTTCTCCAGCCACTCTCTGACACTGTCCCACCCAGCTGACAGCTCACACTGCCAGACCTCAGCCCAATGGGGCCCAGGACAGGAGATCAGCAGGCTCAAGCTGGGGACCACCCCTGTGGCTGGGACTGTGTCCATTCTCTGGCAGGAACCTGTTTGCGGGCTAGTGCTGTCCAATATTACAGAATCACAGAACCCTGATTTGGAAAAGCCCTCTGAGCCCATTGAATCCAGCCACTTCCAGCACTGCCAAGCCCACCACTAAACCATGTCCCCAAAGTGTCACATTTATGTGCCTTTTGAATCCCCCCAGGCATGGTGCCTGCAGTGCTTGACAACTGTACTGGGGAAAAAATTGTCCCTTATACCAAATCCAAACCTCTCCTGAAAAACTTGAGGCCATTTCCTCTCAGAGAAGAGGAAATATATTGCTCAGTGCTGCTCAGCGCCCTCAGGAAAGTGGATCGAGTGTTGCCTGGTGCAGCTCAATACCCCAGGGAACATGTGGGATCAGTGCTGCCGATGCCACCGGGGCAGTAGCAGCACACGGTGGACGGAGTTGCGGTCCCAGCAGGGCCAGAGGCGCCGGGTGGGACGGCTGCCCCCGCGGGGAGAAGGCGGAGGGCAGGGCCCGTGGCCAATCTCTAGACAAAGGCAGCGGCTCCNCGCCGAGCGGCTCGGCCCCCGCCCAGCCCCGCGGAGCCGCAGCAGCGCCGTCAATCAGCGTCGCCCCCGCTCCGTCCTCCCCTCCCGCACGCCTCGGCGCGCTGCATCGGGCTCGGTGACAGCAGCGAGCTGAGCGCGGCGGGAGTCTCCGCTCCCAGCCAGCACCGAGAATCGGGCGCGGCGGCGGCGGGGCTGGGAGGGCTGCCGAAGCATGCAGAGCCATGGGCCAGGGCTGCGGACACTCCATCCTCTGCCGGAGCCAGCCGTACCAGGCGGCCGCATCTGACATGTGAGTTCCCTCCTGCCGGCACCGGGGATGGGGGACCACGCCGAGAGGGAGGGATGCTCTAGGAGTGATGCTGGGCAAAGGAGCGAAGGAGACGTCAGGGACGCAGGGAAAAGTTCCTCCTGCCTGACAGCTGTCAAGGAGGGGGTGGCAGGGAAATGACAAGAGACTGCGACCCCTCCCTGTTCCCCACTTGCCACCTCTGCTAGCCCTGGGGCAGGTCATCTGTGGTGTTCCTGTGCCAGAGGGCTGATGTGAACTCAATCTCCCTGTTTCCCTATAACCCTCATCCCATGATGATTTCCTGCAAGGGTGGAAGGCTCCTGGCCCAGTGGTGGGCTGCAGGGGGTCCGGGTGACTTTGTGAAATTCAGGTCAGGCCTCTGAATTGTGGTTTCGGCAGCTTCACACGGGGCAAGAGAAGCCACCCCCTGCACATCCACCCGCTCACAAAACTGATTTGGGGGTCCTGGTGTCACAGTACCTCTCTGTATATGGTGAGGTGGGAGTGGGGCTCCAGAGCTCACGGTGGTCTCATGCTGCAGCAGACACAAGGGGCTTTGTGTGAGAGCGTGGGTGACCTTGCTGAGGGATGACAGTGCTCCCTGGAAGCAGGGAAGGGTGATGCTCTGAAGAGCCCACGTGGGAAGAGGGGCTGAGCTGGCTAACGGGAAGCTTGCAGTGTCTCAATTCCCACTGCCCACAGGCTTGGCTGGGGCTGGCAGAGACCCCCGTCTCTATGCACACACGTGCAGCGCTCACGAGGCTCCACAGCTGCTGGGGAGCAGGCTATGCACGGACAGTTCACAGTGTGTGGCTGCTCTGGCTCCTGGGTACCAAGAGATCTGGGGTGCTCCCAATCCCTTTTCCCACTACTCTGGTGGGAGCAGATCCCACATTGCCTGAGGGTGAGCTGAACCACAGGAAATAGGTACAGGTCTAGGGCAAAAAGGAGGAAGGCTTCTCACTGCTTGGATTCCTTTGTCTGGCAGTGCCAGCTCCACATGCTCCGGCTCTGGCCAAACTGCCTGGCTCAGCAGCCCACACCAGCACCACCAGAACCAGGAGGCACGATGCTGCACTGGGATGTGCCCAGGAGCAGTTTTGGGTCTCCTAGAGCAGGTGCTTTAAGTGATGACAGGACTGTTGGGGTGCAGGGAAGCTTCCATCCACTCCTGCCTCAGTGTTACACATTTCCCTCACCGGGTTTTCGCATCTTCATGAGTTGACCTTCGGATGAGAACTTCGTCCCTCTCCATAGAAAATACCCTCCAGTATCTCTCTTGCCTACATAAATTTGTGTGGCTTGGATCTGTCTTCTCATGGCCCCAATAGGTGCTGGTCCTCCTACGCTTCCCTGGGTGCTGGGTCTGTCTCTGCAGGCAGCATCCTTCTCTCAGCTCTCCTGGCTCACTCCCTGGTGCTGTGTGTGCTTTGTTCCCTGCAGAGATCCTTCCCTGGTGCTGCCTGAACATGTGCACACGTCCTTTTCTTTAAGCAAAACACACAAAGGTCTTGAAATGCCATGCGATCCCCGTGTTCTCTCCTGCCTCTGCTGCTGTTTAAAGGCTTTTAAAAAAAGTAGATGACAGAAAAGCTTGGTGTAGCTGGGTTGGCAGTGCCCGTCAAGCTGCCCTGGGCAGGCGAGGTAGGAATGGTGAGTCCACCTTCTTTCCCCTTTTACCGAGGATATGTCCTTCATAGATATTTGTCCCTGTTCCTATAAACCCCAAGGGGTATACAGAGGTGGAAATGCTTCCCGAGAGTTGTCAGAGGATGATGCCCTTGGCCCTGCAGCGCTCCCTGAAGGGGTTGCAGTGTCGAGGTTAGCGCTGTGGGGAGGAGTGCTGCCTGCTCCCTGCCTCCACTCCAGCCCTGCGGTGTTCGATGTTGGCTGACAATGCTGTGTGAGCCTGGGATCCAGTGGTGGCCCAGCTCTCCCATGTGCATGGTGCATTTTTTGCAAGGGGATGCAGGTGCAGCATTATCCAGGTCACGTTTTAACCCATTTCCTCCTTGTCTCCCGCCGGGAAGTGTGCTCCCGGGTGGGTGGACGCTGACCTGGTTAGAGGTGGGTGGGGTGCCAGGGTGCCTGGAGCTGCTGCTGCCACAGCATCTGACAGCAGCCGGGGCTGGGGAAGAAGCTACTGGGCTCTGCGGATGGAAAACACAGAGAAGGAGATGCAGCTTTGAGCGTCTCTGCGGGAAGGATCCAGCTCAGCAGAGGCTGGGAGGGGTCAGGGCTTCCTTCAGGGCACAACACTGTCTGGGATGCGGAGGGCATGAGCTGGGCTCAGCCACCCTTTGGAAGCCTTGGAGCACCTGCAGAGGTGAGGGCAGGCTGTCAAACCCCCTGGAGAACCCCCCCCAGACCCTTCATGATTATTGCTAGTCCCTGGGCTGCATGTGTAAAGTCCCATGGAAAATACCCACTCCATCACTCCATTGTCCTGTCTGGCCAGGATTGCTCTGCTCCCTCCCAGGCACTCGCTTGCCAGGGAAGTGGGTTCAGTGGAAGGAGGTTAACCTGGTCCCCCATTGTTTGGGTTTTTAGGTGATGTTCTCTGCGTTTTTCAAAGCCTCAGGCTCTTCCTGCCCTTGTAACTGGGGCTCTTCAGGATCACCCATCTGCCTGGGCACCCGGCCCTGGAGCCTGGAGGTGCCTGGCAGGGAAAATAGAGGGAAAACTCCTGGTTGCAAGCCTCCTGCATTCTGCATATGCCAGGAGCTTCCCAGCACCCTGCACCTGTCCATGGGAGGTCTCCAGGGTGAGTGAGGAATTTCCCTTCCATCACCCAGGGGCATCTCCCTGAGCGTCTTCAGCTTCAGAATAGCCAGTTGTTTGGAAGTGTTGGGAATTGGGCCAGATTCTGGCTCTGTTAGTGAGGACCCTCACCAAATATCCCCTGGCCATCATCTACAGCAGAGCCCTGCACATCCACTGTGGGCTGTGCTGCTTTGGGGGCTCTGGGAGGCTAAGCATCCATCTAGGGCTGAATGCAGGATTCCCCAGGGGCAACGGTGGATGCAGCTGCAATTTCTGGGAATCCCTCTTTCCTCCTGCTCCCCTCTGACCCTGGTCCTTGCTTTTGCTTTTGTCTCATTCCCAGCTCCCACGTGGCTCAGCAGAAGCTGTGCTGGGCTGCGGACAGAAATGCCAGGAGGGCCCGGAGCTGCCTGGGACTTTCTGCCTGTGCAGCTTTCTCCTGTTGTCCTTAATGGATTGGCCTGCCTGGAGGGGGGAGTGAGTTGGATAGTGAGTATTGGGAGATGCTTTGTTTGCTACCATGGCTCCATCTGCACAGCAGCAGCAGCACTGGGGTCAGGCAGTGGAGAGGCTGCTGGGTGTGGGCAGCAGGCAGCCTGAAGCTCAGATCCCCCCAGACAAGGTGTCAGGGGTGGGTGGGGGGTCCCACCTGCCTTGCAGCAATGGGCGATGACAGCAAGATTTGATGTTTGAGGGGTTGGAGCCTGAATTGTGGGATGATTGGTTTGGGTTTGAAAGAACCTTAAAGCCCATCCAGTTCCTATGTCCCCTGCCAGGGACACCTTCCACTGCACCAGGTTGTTCCTCATCCAATCTGGCATTGTAGGAAGGTGTATGAAGGTGTAAGAAGGTGTTTGGAAACACCTTGTAGGAAGCTGTCCCCAAACTTTGTCATCCACACAGCATCCTCAGGGAATGGACCAGTGTGGCAGCCTATGGGACATGCTGAGTGTCGGCTCAGGAGTGTCCCTGGGGCTGGTTATTTGGCAGCAGCAGCCTTTGGTCCGCTCCTGTCCCCAAATCCTGCTTCCGGTACCAAATCCTGCTCCTGGACCCAAGTTCTGAGCCCTGCCTGCATCACTGGTGCGTGGAGTCAGAGGGGAAGAAGGACATGGAAGAATCTTGAGTAGGTTCAAGCCTTCTGAAACCTTTGTTCAAGCCTTTGCCAATTTGTATTTTCTGTGATAAATCAAATAGAACAAAGAGGGGGATTTGGAAGTGGGATGGATTGCGTTTCCCACTGAAAATGTTAAACCCTGACTTTTTTGGCTGGGGCTGGGGCTGGGTCAGAGCTTAGCCTGAGCATTGTGGCCATCGAGGCCACACTATGTGTTTCAGCGTCCCCAAAGCCCTCTGCTCTCCACCCAAGGAGGGAATAGCAGACAGCAGCTGCAGGTGCAGCTCTGGGACAAAGTGCTGACTTAGCCAGAAGCCTCCCCTGGCTCCCAGTTGTTTCCCAGCCCCTCCCCAGGCTGTTAGTAACTCGCACGTTTCACTTGGGTGACTCAGAAGACAGTGAGAAGATATTTATAAGGAGCATTTAAAAGGCAGAGAGTGGTGGAGGGTTTTCTTCCCCCTTCTTTTCTCTGGAGCTGGTGCCAGCTGAGTGTGGCTGTGCTTTGCTTGGCTGTGGAGTGGGGTCTGAAGGGTGACCTGTCCATGTCCCCTGAAGTTCAGAGTCTGCTTGCTATGGCATGAGGATGCTGATGCTCCAATGAAAACCTCCGTGCAAACCCCTCGTTGTTGACAGGCACACTTAATCTCACCCCATTGCAGCAGAGCCCTAATGCTACTGCCTGAGAGGGCAAAAGCAGACAGAATTTGGGAATACAGGGATTGGCAGCCCCTGCTGGTCCCCAGCCTGGCTCTGAGGCGTGGAGCCCTGCCAAGAGGTGGCATCGATCAGCCTGGTGAGGATGTTGCTGCTTGGTGGTGATGCTCTGGGATGTCTGTGCAACTTCTTGGTGGTTTGGGGTTTATTCTCACACCAGAGCTGCCTTGTGTACTTACTCCTGCAGCGAGGATGTCTCCACAGCCCTGTCCTCAAGCCAATACTTGGCTGGAGCCTGGCTGGAGGGACACCAGCTGTGAGTGTTGCTGTGCTTTCCCTTGCTCCCCCCAAAATGGGGTCTTTCCCCATGTTTTTTACTAGTGTCATCACAGACAGGTGGATGGCAGCATCCTTCCTGCGTGGAAAAAGCAAGTGGAAGCCATGAAGGCTGTAAGTAAGAAACTGGGGTCAAGGATGGGGAACAGTGCCAGTGCCAGAGTCCCTAATCTCCTGACTCAAGGAGGGTGATGGCAATTCTCTAGAATTTGATTGTCAGCTGCTCAAGCCAGGAACAGCCGCAATGGGATGGAACTTGTTCAGATGCTGAGAGGAGGGTCTTGGATCCTGAGCATGAACATCCTCGGGAGCTGCAGGATGTAGGGATCCCCTTGGTCCTCCTGCAGCACCTCAGGAGTAGAGCTTGGCCTCTCTTTGGCTGCTGAGGGGCTGAAGTTGGGCCTGAGGTTAGGATTAGGGTCAGGGCTAAGGCTAGGGGTAGATCTAAGGTTAGGGTTAGAGTTAGGGTCAGAGCTAGTGCTAAAGTTAGACTAAAGTTAGCTCTGGGTTTAGGGCTATGATCAAGTTTAGGGCTGCTGTTTGGGTTAGGGATAGGTTTAAGGTTAAGGCTAAAGCTAAGTTTAGCTTTAAGGTTAGGTCTAGGGCTAAGGTAAAAGATTTAGGATCAGGTTAGATCTAAGAGTAGTGTTAGAGTTTGGGTTAAGTCTAGGGCTGGCGTTAGGTCTATAGCTAATTTTAAGGCTGAGGGTAGTATTAGGATGAGTAGCACTAATTTTAGGTTTATGCTTAGGTTTAGATTTAATCTTAGGTTTAGGGTTATTGTTAGCCTAGGATTAGATTTGGGGCTGGGGTTAGAACTATGCTGCAGGTTAGTGTTACCATCCGCGTTAGAGCTAGATTTAAGGCTTAGTTTAGTGTTAAGCTTATGGTTAGGTTTAGATTTAGAGCTAGGCTGGGTCTAAGTTTAGGGTTAGAGCTATGGCTAAGTGTAGGTTTATGGTTAGGTCTATGGCTAGCATTAGGGTTAGTGCTAGACTAGACTTAGTGTTGGGTCTGCCAGGACAAAGGTGTGCGGTGCTCCATTTTCCCTCAGCAGAATATGCTCCATTTTCTCCATCAGCACAGCCTTGTGTCCTTCCCATCCATGTTTTTCCCCCTTCGGCTGAGCCATGTGTTTTGGTTTCATCTTGCACCTGTCCTGGCCTCACTGGGGAGTGGGAGAGATTCTGGGTCAGATGAAACCCCCGAAACTGGAGTGTTCTGCTAAAGCTCAGATGAGGAAAAACAGTGCTGGCTGTGGACAAAGCAGGTCTGGAGGCATGAGAAGTGTCCATGTGGAAATGCTAGCCAAACTGCTGAGGGCCAAACATTCCCCATAATCAGCC
Organism: Rhabdornis inornatus; assembly: GCA_013397075.1. Classification (NCBI taxonomy): domain Eukaryota; kingdom Metazoa; phylum Chordata; class Aves; order Passeriformes; family Rhabdornithidae; genus Rhabdornis; species Rhabdornis inornatus. The sequence continues at coordinate 1,590,773 of VWZS01002160.1, read as the reverse complement.
CAAGGGCACTGAGGTGCCTTTTGGGTGCTGGTTTCCTTTGGCCAGACCCAAGATGCAGGTGGATGCAGCAGCAGAGCCAGATGAGCTCTTGCTCCAGAGGATGCCACAGGAAACAAGTTGCTCACGGTGGGAGCTGGGTATAATGGACCCCCATGAGAGTCTGACTGTCTCCAGGGAAATTAGGCTCCTGGGAATGGCTGTGGATCCCTGACAGGCACCTGCTGCTGATCCTGCACCTACCAGATCACCAGGACACACCTGGAACTGCTTGGGGTAGGATTCCTGCTGTGTTGTGCCATGCTGTGGACTAGGCTGAGGGGCCACCAGTGCCAGTAGTGCCACATGTTTGGAAACCCAGACCTCAGGGTAATGTCCTTGGGGGCCCCCCAGTTGTGGCCATCTCCCCCACTTCAAGGAGACAAAGCAACCTGTCTCACTGTGCTGCTCCTGTGGGAATGTAGGGATGGGAAGAAAAGAAAGGAATAGCGTGGGAGCTGGCTCCTGGGCTGTATGGGTACGCTGTTTTGGTGAAGGTTGGCTCTGCGAGGGTGGGGACTTGGCGCTGTTGGAGAAGCCCCTCTCCCCCGCTGTGCGGGCAGGGACAGGGACAGCAGGTCCGTGGGCTGGTGAGAAGTGCAGAGTCAGGCACGGTGTGCACAGAGCCTGGAGGGAGCTCCGTGTGCCAGCTGAGAGTGTGGAGAGCTGTAGCGTGGGCAGGGAGACCTCAGTTATGTCCCCCAGTCCCCTCCCTCGTGCAACCCCAAATCTGCAGGCACAGCAGAGAACCACTGTGCTCCCAGGAGAAGGGACCACGGTGACACTCTGGGAACCCTGTTTCCATCCTTACCTGTGCAGCTCAGTTGGATCCTGGCTCCTGAACCAGCCTTGTCGTGGGGACTGTGACACAGGGAAGAGGACAAGGCTGGGGACTCTTCCCAGGTGGCACCTGGCTGCCAGCTGTCCTGCCAGTGCTCTGTCCAGGAACAGTGTGGCAGGGAAGCTGGAGCCAGCAGTTCAACCACAGAAAAGCCATTAATTAATGGAAAGCATGATCCAGGATTAAAAGCCTGACACGGTACGGCGTTGGTCCCAGTACCAGCGGGACCTTGGCTGTGCCAGGGACCAACCCAGCAGGATGCACCAAGGGAGATTTAGTTTGGATATTAGGGAAAATTCCTTTCTTGAAAGGGTGCTGCACAGGCTGCTCAGGGCAGTGGTAGAGTCCCCATTCCTGGAGGGATTTAAAGGTGGATGTGGCACTTAGGGACATGGGTTAGTGGTGGGCTTGGCAGTGCTGGGGGAATGGTTGGATTTGATGTTTTCAGAGGGCTTTTCCAACCTCAACAATTCTGTTGCCATATTCCATATGGCATCTCCATGCCTGTCCCAGGGCTCAGCTGCATCTCTACCAGTTCCATCTCTCCCCCAATACCCACACCAGCCCCACCCCTGGAAGTCTGTGCAGCCAGTTCCCACCCCCGGTTGCCCCCTCCCCTGCTCTCAGGGAAAGCTGAGGCTTTGGAAGTTAAAAACTCAGCTCAGCTCTGGAAAATGGGTTGAAAGTGTCAGACAGAGCCACTCTCTCCCTGATGAACCTCCAAGGCATGAGTGGCTTTGAGCTGTGTCCTCCCTTGTCCCTCCACAGATGGTCCCCACTCCCTGCACTAACTCTGGCTCATGGAAATATTTAGATAATTTGGGAAGAAGTCCTGGCCCAGTGAGTGGCTCCCACTTGTGCCATGTTCACAGAGGGAGAATCCAGTTAGAAATCTGTGATATTGCTTGGGAGACAATCCCTGCTCCTGGGGAGCTGTGGTTCGTGGAAAGCATGGGGCATGGAAAACACAGGCAGGATCCTGGCGCCTGCTCTATTCCCATTATTTTTAAGGGAAAAAAAGTGCTGGAAAGGAAAAAAAAAAAGAGGGAAAGGGTAGGTGATGAACAGATGCTAAACCACCATCAACAGCAGCTTTTTTCCCCCCTCTAGTTATCAACTAAATGGACTAATTGAAAGATGAGTTGGCAGCATCTGTAGTGTTGCATTTATCCAAGGATAATTCCTCAGGGATTCAGGGTAACCCTGTTTTCTCTCTCACCTTGCTATGCTCCTGCCTGGTTTGGCTCCCCTGGAGTGCTGGTGGCTTTGCTTGGAGGTCCCCACGATGGTGGGATTTGTGAGGATGCCATGCAACAGGGATGAATGGCATGCAGGGCTGCCATTGCAGTAGGGGCAGGGATTTGCAGCCTTGCAGGGCTGCCAGGCTTCCCAGCCCTATCACTGAGACCAGCTGCATTCCTGTGGCTCCTGGCAGCCCCAGGGATTTGCAGGGATGCTACGGAGTGGGGATAGGGATTTGCAGGGATGCTGTAGAGCAGAAATGGGATTTACAGGAATGCCACACAACCGGGATTTGCAGGGGTGCCATTCAATGTGGACAGGGGTTTGCAGCCTTGCAGGGCTGCCAGGCTTCCCAGCCCTATCACTGAGACCAGCTGCATTCCTGTGGCTCCTGGCAGCCCCGGGAGCTGCTCTCCCAGCCTGGCAGTGGGGGCAGCTGCTTGCACAGGACCTGATGCTCCAGGGCGGAGCACCCGGAGCAGAGTGTTTGCCGAGCAAACAGGGCTCAGCCTTCTGCAGCCGGATCAACAGCCTCCCCACGTTTGCTCAGCAAATAAATCCCACCCGGCAAAGCTTTGGTGCTGCCGGTCCCCTTCCCACCGTGCTCCTGCCAGCTGCTCTGCCACTGCCCAGCATCCTGCGGCACCTGCCCATTGTTATGCAGGTCTGGAATTGTGCAGGGCTCATGATGGCTTCAAATTGAACATGGCAGCTCAGCAGCCATCCCTGCCTTTCTTGCCTGTAGATGCCAGGGTTGCTTAACCGTGGGTGCCCACGCTGGGATCTGTCCTGTGGATGTGCAGGGTGGAATCCTTCGGCTCCAGTTAAATGGTTTTGCTCTGGACTGAGCAATTGCAGGAATTTTCTGTCGCTGCTGGAGGCTGGGGAAGATGGAAACCGTGTTGGCAGGTGTTGGCCTGGGAGGCTGGCTGCTCTGGTGACGGAGGAAAGGTGTCTGAGTGTGTGGGGATCCACACCAGATGATCCACACCAATCTGGGTGTGAGGCCATGCCAGAACACCATGCCCTCCCATTGCTGCTCCCCTTGCTCCAGGCACTCTTGTCCCCCTCCTCTGCCCCAGACCATGTTCCCTCTGGAGTCCTTGTCCCCCCCCATAACACACTGCCCACAATGAGGGTTCTATTGAGGTGGGGACAGATGCCACCTCCCCCTTCCCTTTGCCTGGAGACTGTGGGATGTGATCCCAATCATTTCATGGGCTGGTTAGCTACTCCTCCAGCTGTCATCTTTCTCTGCTTCTCATTTATTTTCCCCTCGCAAATATACTCTTTAGCCTCTTCCACCTGCAGAACCAGAAAAACTCCCTTTGCCCAGGCACTGTTGTCCACCTCAGGGATCCATTTTCTTCCTGTTCCCTCATCCCTGAGGTGCTGGAGGCATATTCTTCCTTTTACCTTCACTCCCAGAGCAGTAGGATGTGGCTTGCTCAGGATGTGACTGTGGGTACTAAATATCCCATCTTGCTGCACCATCCCTGGCAGAGTGGGCAGGCACTGGGGTCACCACTGTCACCCCATGGGGACACTGCTGCTTGCCCTGCCACAGAGCTCCCTGGAGCTGGGACCAAGCCACCCGCCAGCCTTCCAGCTCCTCTGAAGTCACCAGAGTCACTTGTGCTCTTATAGGCCACTAAGTGCTGTAATTACAGATATGCTTTAATTAACATAATTGCGTTTCTACACAAATAAAACATTTGGCACAGTTAATTCCAAGGCTGCAGCTCCAAACACAAGGCTTCCTGGCCCCCCTGTGGAGGTGGCAGGGGGGCTGGCAGAGACTGGGGTTCTCACCTCCCTGCCAGAAGATTGTGCCAGCCAGGGCCTGGGCCAGAGCCCCCCATGCCCCACTGGAGTGTCCTGCCCTGGTTTGGTGGGGACAGCAGTGCTGGCAGACACTTGGATTGCTGGGACATGGCACCAGGTTTGCTGGGATATGGCACTGGGATTGCTGGGACACTATACTGACCTTGCTGGGACACGGTTCTGGGTTTAAGCAAAGCACTTGGTTTGTTGGGAAGTAGCACTGGAATTTCTGGAGCATGATACTGGACTTCCTGGGATACAGCAAGGGGATTGCTGGCATGCAGTACTGGGCTTGTTAGGCTATGCCACTGGACTTGCTGGGAGATGCCACTGGGCTTGCTGGAACACTGTATTGGGCTCAGTGAGACAGAGCACTGGGATTTCTGAGAGGCAGCAAACCCAGTGGTTTGCTGGGAAACAGAACTGGATTTGCTGGGATGCAGCCCCAGGATTGCTAAGACATAGCACTGGGTTTGCTGGGATGCCATGGTGCTCTATATTGGGCTTGCTGGGATGCAGCCCTGGGTTTGCTGGGACACAGCTGGAGCCCAGCTGTGCCCTTGCAGCTGTGCCAAGGGGTGTTCACCCTGACTGGACAATCGGCACAATAGGTGGATCTGGCCCTCCCATCCCATCCCATCCCATCCCATCCCATCCCATCCCATCCCATCCCATCCCATCCCATCCCAAACCTCCCACTGAGCTGCCCCCAGGGTTCTCTGCCCTCCCAGCACCCAGAGACCTCTCATTCCCCATTCCCTCTTTAGCAGACCCCAGAGCTCACCACGCTCTTAGGAATGTTTGGATGAAGGCTGGAGCCAAAGGCAGCATGCCAGCCCTTTGCCAGGAACATGCCAGGAAGAACTGGGAAAATGGCTGGTGCTCATGTGCTAAAATGCCCTTTTCATTTTAAAAAACAGAAGAAAAAGGGAAAAAACATATTCCATTTTTCTCCAGCTGAAAATGAAAGTGATTATGTAACGAGCAATAAATTACAGAAAGGAATGAGTCATTGGAGCAAATCCCAAGAAAGGCACAGTATTTTTAGCTCCAGCACCCTGTGCTGTACTGTGCATTAACCCTTGCAGGACTTGGCCCCCCACTCCAACCTGCCCCTAGGGTGATCCCCCCAGAGGCATCATATTGGTTTCTGTGAGGATTTTGTTCCTGTGACATTCCCAAGGGAAGATGGAAATGATGTAGGCTGTGGGCCCCTCATCCCATGGCCCTCCTTTGTATGGGATGCTTATGGGTGGTCCAGGGAATACTGCTCACCCCAGATCCATGTCCCCATCCTGGGCTAAGCCCCTGCTTTGCTTCCCCTCTGCTCATTCCCATTGGGATAATTAATCCTGATCCCTTCCTGAGACCCTGGGCACCACTGTTGTTTCCTTGCCAAAGAGCCTGAAGAATTAATTAGGAAATAAAAGCGAGGAACAAATTAATTGGAAGAGAACTAGCGAGGGAGCAAGTGAGCAATACTGCTTTAATCCAGGTTAAATTGGGGAGTGATTGCTTTGCTAACAGAAGAGATGATGAGGGAGAATTGGAGCAGGCAGGTGCCAGGTGAGACAATGGCAGCAAGCATCCAGATGCCAAGGGATGCCCATGGAGAGCTGTACTGAGTGGGGAGGAAAATCCTGGGGACATCAGTGGGAAACTGGAAGAGGAATCTGGAAGAGAGGCTCAGAGCATCCTGGGGTAAAGGCTCAGAGTGTCCCAGGATCACCACTCAGACCGTCCTCGGGGGCCCAGAGCTTGGAACACCCCCAGGAAGAGGGCTCAGAACGTTCTTATGATTGAGGCATGGAGCACCCCTGGGATCAGGGCTCAGAGCATCCCTGGAGTCAGGGCTTGGAACATCCCTTTCTCAAGTGACACTATCATTCATCCTACTTCTGAGAATCCTGTGGGATCATGTACCAGTGCAAGGACAGGGACCCTATTCCTTGTGTGCCACATTTCTTTGGGGTCTCCAAGCTGGTGGGAACCAGACCTGCTTCTCTGTCTCTGAACAGATCCCTGGGTGCTCATGTGGTGACACCACACTCCATTGTCACCTGGCAGCAACCCCACCCCTAAACAAGGGGCCAAGGAGAGTGGCAGGGATGAGTGAATGACTGCTGGCCAAGTCCCAGTCCTGCAGCTGGAGTGGGGTCAGCTTGGAGTGACACAGCCAGTGCCAATGGACGTCATCTCCTCATCTTTTATTTAATCTGGCAGTAAATTCCTGTCCTCCATATGCTTGGGCTGAGATCTTCCTTATTGCTGCTGGGCCACCTGGAACAGTGGCGTGGCACTGCGTGTCCAGGGGCTGCTGTACCCCCAGTACATGCTGTCCCACAGGCACCTGCTGTCCCTTCTCCTGCTGCATTCTCTCATTCTGGCACATGCTTTCCCCAAAATCCATGTGTTCCTCCAGAGACATCCTACCCCTCCAGGCAACCCCTGTCCTTATGGACACGTGCTGTCCCTTGTCAGACATGCTGTCCTTCTGGAAATGTGCTGTCCTTTCAGGCACCTGCTCGCCCTCAGGACATGTGCTGTCTCCAGGTGTGTAGTGTCCTTCCAGACATAGAGTGTCCCCAAGATGCGTGCTGTCCTCGTGGATGTCACCTGGACATGTGCTGGTCCCATGAATGCAGGCTGTCCCTATGGATACACGCTGTCACCCTGGATGCAGGTTGTCCCTCTGGAGACATGCTGTGCTTCTGGGTTCAGGCTGTCACCCACGGACACATGCTGTCCTCTGGGATTCAGGCTGTTTCCATGGACACACTTGTCCTTGTGGATGCGTGCTGTCCCCATGGATACACGCTGTCCTGATGGATACACGCTGTCCCTTTGGACACATGCTGTCCCCATGGATACACACTGTCCCCCTGGATGCATGCTCTCACCATGGACACATGTGCTAACCCCCTGGATGCAGGCTGTCCCCATGGATATCCCTTCTCCCTCACCCCTCTGAGGGGACAGTGGGGGTGTGCTCTGTCCCTGCCCATGCAGGATAATCTCATGGGACAGGGTATGTGCAACTCAGGAGATGAAACCCCACTAGCCAGGCTGGAGATGCTGGTGGCCACCATGCTCAGAGCTTGTCCATGGGGACTGTCTGAGCCACTGGGAAAGCAGCCAAAGAATGGAGAGAGGTGTGGGAACAGAGCCAAGAGCATCTTAGCCCCACAGGGACCTGACCACCACAGTGGGACCAGCAGGGCTCTGCCTTCCCATTTGTCCCCCTAATTAGCCCTGTCATGTGTGTGGGCTGCTAGTGGCCCCCCTAGCCTCTGCCATGCTCTGGACTGTCTACATAGAGACCCTCTAAGGGCTGCATCACTTACTCATCAGTGGTATCACTTCATCAGCTGAGCCCTTCCTTATCACTTTGTCATCCACAGAATCTGCTCAGTTGGAAGGAACCCAAAAGGAGCATCAAGTCCAACTCCTGGCCCTGCACAGCACCATCCCCAAGAGTCACATCATGTGCCCAAAAGTACTGTCCAAATGCTGCTTGAACTCTGTCAGGCTTGGTACTGCCCTGGGGAGGCTGTTCCAGTGTCCAGTCACCCTCTGGGTGAAGAACCTTTTTCTAATATCCAACCTAATCTTCCCCCTGGCACAACTTCAGACCATTCCCTCAAGAGTGTCACTGGTCACCAGAGAGCAGAGATCAGTGTCTGCCCCTCCTCTTTCCCTCACGAGGAAGTTGTACCTGCAATGAATTCTCCCCTCAGTCTCCTCTTCTCCAGGCTGAACAGACCAAGCTATTCCTCATACAGCTTCCCCTCAAGGCCCTTCACCACCCTGGTTGCCCTTCTTTAGACTCTCTAGTGGCTTAATGTCTTTTTTATTTTGTGATGCCCAAAACTGCCCCCAGCACTCGAGATGAGGCTGCCCCAGTGCAGAGCAGGGTGGGACAATCCCCTCCCTCACTCAGCTGGTGATGCTGTGCCTGATGGCCCCCCTAAGACATGGGTGTGGCTCGTGACTCGTGTTCAATTTACTGTTCACCAGCACCCTCGGGTCCCTTTCCACAACACTGCTCTCCAGGAAATCGTTTCCCAGTCTGTACATACATCGCGGTTGCCCCATCCCGGGTGCAGAATCCTCGTTGAACTTCACACACTTGGTGATTGTCCAACTCTCCAATTTGTCAGCAGCCTCTCCCAGTTTTTTATTGTCTGTGAACTTGCTTAGTCTGAACTTCCAGTCCTGTGTCCAAGTCATTTATAAAGATGTCGAAGAGCACAGGACTTCCTCATCCCATCCTCATCCCTTTGTTATCCTGCTTTGAATCCATTGATAGCCCAAGCTCCAGACCTGATGCAACCAGGTCCCTGCAGTTGCACCTCTGGGGACCATCCCCACAGAGGGGCTGGTGCCAGGACACCCCATCCCTGCCCAGTCTGAGATCATTCTAGGCTCTGGCTCCTGTGGTGGATCAAGGGGTTCACCTGGATCCTAGATCCCACCCTGCTGGCTTTCTGGTGTTTCTGGGAGTGACAGTGGTGCACACACACACACACATGCACAACAGCTGCAGGCACAGCTCTTCCTTGCTTCCACACATTCCCAACTCTCCTGCTGCTCCCAGCAGGTCCGTGCTGTGAACCCACCAGGTGCAATGGAGCCTCTTGGCAGCTCCACCACTGTGCCTGGCATGTCTCAGGTGAGGGATGCCACAGCATTCCCTGCCCCACAGCATTCCCTGCCCCGCAGCATTCCCTGCCCCATTCAGGCACTGCAGCTGCGTCCAGGGCACTGGGTGGGATTTATCCATGGGGAAACCACAGAGCAGTAAATGGGATATCGATCAGGTGCCATTGTGGGGATTAGTGCAGAGCGGAAGAGCAGATGGATTGATTTCTGATGGGATTTAGAGCTGTCAGTGTACCTTGGATTAGCAGCTCCAGAGCAATAACACCCCAATTCATTCATGGATCCAGCAGGTCCCCCAAACTTAGCTGAGTCTCAGTCCTCTCTTGCATTGGACACTGTGTCCCCTTCTTTCCTGGAGGACAGGCATGCTCCAGAAGGCTGCACAGTCCTGTGCCTCCCCAGAGCCAGCATCTGGCTGCCAGTGCCACAGTTTAATGGAGCACTGCTGATCCTACATGACTCACAGCAGTCCTGGCCCAGTGGGGAACAGCCAGCCATGCTGCCCTCCTGCCCTGCTCTCCTCTCATCCCAGTGCTCCCAGTATGTCCAGTATGCCCACAGATGCTGCTCTGAGGGCAGGCTACTGCAGTTGCTAGGGATGGGGAGAAATGGGATTTCAGGGTTACACGGGGTGTGAAGGCTCATCTTGGTGCCTTAACCCCCCAAAATCTTTAACTTCGGGAGTTTGATGCCATTTGCTGCCAGCACGTCCCAGGGAAAAGCTGGTGTGAGGTTTATCTCAGTGTCTTTGGTGTGGAATATTCCAGTACCATGGAATAAAGGTTAATATTTACTCGCCTGCATGAACTTTATTCCCATTGATGCCATCAGACACCCTCCAGATGGGATGCGGGGTGGCTGCTCCCCAAGTTCCCAGGAAGAGACGGGAGGCACAGCGCTGATCCACTCCAGGTTGGGAACAAGGGAGAACTACAGGATGGATGGAAATGTGGGAAACCCACACTGCTGCCTCTCCTCAGCACCCACAGTTATTGCCCAGCAGCTCCAGGGCTGGGTTCTGAGGCTGTGTGTGCCCATCTGACTGTTCTGATGTTCCCATCCAAGGGATGCCATTGCTGGGACACACAGAAGAGCCAGGGAGCAGCTCATAATTATCCTGGGACTGACTGGGAGATTAATCAATGATGCATGGATGCAACGGTGGTACTGCAGCAGAAGTCCCTGCACCCTTGCATCCCTGGACCTGTGTCCCATTCCCCTGCCCCTAGGTGCCCCTATGTCCCTACACTGCCATGTCCCTGTGTCCCTGTCCTGTGTCCCATTTCCCTGTGTCTCACTCTCTGTCCCCAGGCCTTTGTGCCTATACCCCTTTGTCCCACCACCTGCACCCCAGTCCTCCCCCATGTCTCTGCAGCTCCTGTGTCCCTGCACCCCTGTGTCCCACCCCCTGCCCCCAGGCACTGCTGGGCGAGCACTGGGGACAGCTCTGTGCTGTGTCCTTGTTCCTAGCAGTGGCTTTGTGTTCCCTGGGCAGCTGTGCTGGCCGTGAGCTGCTCCGTGGTTGGCTCTGGTGACACGGTTGTGCCAGGTTCGGCATGGATCCTGCCAGCTCCCAGCTCTTTGGGGTGTTCTCACTGCTGGACCCACAGGGAATCTGCTATTCCCACCGGGAATCTGCTTTATCCATGGATTCGTGCATCCGTGCCAGCAGGACCTATCCAGGCTGGGGTGACGCTCGGTACCTGCAGCAAGGGTGAACCCATAGCAGGGATTCCACACCTTGATCTTGGGGATCTGGCAGCTCTGGTGATGTCCTAGACAGAAAGATGGGCACTGTGAGACGCTGCCCTGGGGGACTGCGTCGGGTTTAGGTATCCATGATCCTGTGCCACCCCCGGGGAGTGACGCCCGTCGTCCTGTGTCCCCACCAGGGGCAGGACTGCCTGGAGGCCGGGGTTACTGCGGAAGGGTGCCCGGGATCAGCCGCCCGGGAGCTCCCGGTGGCTCTGGCCGCTAGATGGCCCCGCGGCTCCACTGGCCACCCTGAGCCTCCTCTGGGACCCCCGGCCCGGCATCCCGGGGGTCAGGGTGCAGGAAACGAGATGGACGGTGCAGCATGCAGTGTCCCTAAACCCTCCCCTGCTTGGCCCATGCCTCGAGGTGGCATTTCCTTGTCACGACCTGTCCGAAGGAGGGGTGAGAGACCATGCGAGAATGTCGGGTCCTTTACGAGCCACCAGCTCGTAACCCCAGAGCACCCTGTCCCTAAAGAGCAGCGTGGGGACAGGGACACAGAGGTGCAGGAACACGGTAGGGAGTGGGACACGGGACTGCAGGGACACAGGCACGTGGAGGGGCAAGGATGCAGGGGTGCAGGGACACGGGCGTGCCTGGGGACCGGGGAGTCCCGGGATACGGAGGAAGAGCAGGGCATCCTCCCCCAGACCAGAACTTTCTCCTCCGCCCAGAGGAGGAGGAGGATGAGGGGGAGGGATGGAGATTGTCGCGCTGCCGGTGTCCCTCTCACCGTGTGGCATGTGGCCATCGTGTGACGGCTGAACACGTCGATTCATGCAGATTCGTTGGGGCCATTGGGGTAGGGGCAGCATCCCGAAATCCTGGTATTTGTCTCGGGGGCGGGTGGGGGGGAAAGAGAAGGAGGTGTCACTCCTCGCTGAAGGCAGTGGGGGGTTCTATAGAAGGGTGGGGCAAACAGAGGGGTCCCCAAAATGGGGGTCCTTCCCTATCAAAGAGAGGGGTGCTGAGTAGGACCCCTTCAGTATCCTATGGGATGCGGGGCAGGGAACACTTTCTGATGCAGCGCTGAGCCCTGCATCAGGGCAAAGGATGGGATGAGATTTCGGCCCCTCCATGAGAGACGATGAGGGGAAGACCGCCCCAACGCAAACGTGAGGCGCATCCTTTAAGGGGGCAGGGGTCGCTTTATTGGGAGGTGAAACATGCCCCAGAGGGGCAAGGGGGAAACTCCAGGCCTGATCCCCACGAGAGGAGGGTTTAACAAGGAGGGGGATTGTTGCCCTCCCAGATACCAGACCCGGTACCTGCCCCACAAGGGCTCCAGAGCGGAGCCACCCAAACTGGGGAGCGATGCCCTGATCCTCTCCCCACATGGGCGCCTCCGCCCCACCCCGGGTTCCCCCTTCACCACCCCACACTGGGACTCCCACCCCTGACCCCCTCCCAATACCGGGGAGTGACATCCCGACCCACTTCCCACATCGGCACCACCTCCTGGACCCCCACCACACGTTGGAGAGCGATGTCCGACCCCACACCCCGCGGCCACCCTCGCTTCCCGGAGCCCCGCGGAGGCGCTGCCCCGCGCAGCAGGTGCGGGGCGTGTCGTGATCGGACGTATCGTGACGGGGCGTGTCGCGGTGCGGGGGCGTGCCCGCAGCCCGCGGGCGGTGCGGGGGTGCGCGGGACNACGCTCCCTGACACCTGGGACACCCGATTCACCTGCCCTGCTACTGGGGACCCCCACCCCAAGCGCCTCTTCTCCTACCCGGGACCCTCAGCCCTCCTCCCCTCCCAAAGCACGAGCCGCGACCCACCCCCTCTCCCAGCCGGGACCCCCATTCCCAGGGTCTCCCTTCCCGCCCGGTCCCGGGGGTGGTGGTGGGAGTCCCCGTGTTTTTGCTGTGGGGCGGGGCTGGGAGCCGGGGCTCCCGACTCGCCGTGCTCGGCGCTGTGAGGGGTAGGGGGCGGTNCCCACAAGGGCTCCAGAGCGGAGCCACCCAAACTGGGGAGCGATGCCCTGATCCTCTCCCCACATGGGCGCCTCCGCCCCACCCCGGGTTCCCCCTTCACCACCCCACACTGGGACTCCCACCCCTGACCCCCTCCCAATACCGGGGAGTGACATCCCGACCCACTTCCCACATCGGCACCACCTCCTGGACCCCCACCACACGTTGGAGAGCGATGTCCGACCCCACACCCCGCGGCCACCCTCGCTTCCCGGAGCCCCGCGGAGGCGCTGCCCCGCGCAGCAGGTGCGGGGCGTGTCGTGATCGGACGTATCGTGACGGGGCGTGTCGCGGTGCGGGGGCGTGCCCGCAGCCCGCGGGCGGTGCGGGGGTGCGCGGGACCGGGATGGTGCCGGGATGGTGCCGGGATGGTGCCACGGCTCCTCATCGCGCTCCTTCGCTTTTTCAGCCGCGGGTTCCTGCGGGCGGGGGACGCCGCTCCCGGCCCCGAGGCGCTACAGGTAGGGACGTCGGGACCTCCACCCCGAGGGGTTCCCCCGCACCTCCCTCCCACTCGGGACCCTTCTCTTCTCAACCCGGATTTCCATCCCCAACCGCGTCCCCTCCCATTCGGGACCCCAATCCCAATTATCTCCCGTTCCACCNGCGGTGGGAGGGGGGCTTGCTGGATTCCCCATCCCTTCCCTCGCCAGGGGCCGCGGGGGCTTTCCCGAGCACGTTTGCAGCCGCTTGTCTCCCCCTTTTCGGTGGGGAGCTGTGTACCCCACGGGGAGAGCTCGACAGGGAAACTGAGGCACGAATGGGGCTCCCGAGGCGGGGGGCGATGCTGTTTTGTGNGCTGGACTGGGAGGGGGGGGGGCGGCCCGGTCCCGGGGGGACCCCCACGCCCTCCCGCAGCCGCGCCAGGAGCCGGGCAGCGCCATGGGGACTCTCCAGGACACTGTGAGCAACCCTGGGGAAAGGGGTACCCGGGGGGTGCCGGGGGATCTGTGGCCTCGGGCTGGGGGTCCATTCTGTCCTGGGGCGTTTGTGGGTGCGATGTGCTTGGGGGTGTCTGGGGGGGTTGGAGTCCTCCCTTCCCTGTGTCCCCTGGCCCCGCTGGCAGTGGGAGCCTCAGGAGCTCGGCTGCGTATTCCATGCTGCGGCCAGACCTCGGGGTGGGTGTGCTGGGAAGGAGGGAGCCCCTTCTGCACACCCAGCAGGACCCAGCTCCGAGTCCCCCACCCTCCTTGTACCAGCTGCACATTTCGGGGAGATGGAGGCTGCATCCCAGTACGTGGGTGGGAAAACACTTGGTCCTCCCTGCTCCTGCGCCTTCGAGCACACCCAGATTTGGGGACGGGGGGTAACTTGAGGGGGGTTCTTCCCCTCTTGCGACTGTCTGTTCGCCTGGATGGATCCCTGACCTGTGTGCCGGTGGTTTTGGGTGTGAGAACCGTGGCCTGGGTCCCCCTGGGGGGTACAGCTACTTGGGAGGCTCCAGGGGGTTCAGGACAGGAACGAGGACCCCGAGATTCAAGCTGGGAGAGGAAGGGAAGGAAACGCTCTCTGGGAAATTGCCGAAAGCTGCTGACGGAGAGAAAGAAGCTGAGCAGGGCCAGTGTGCCCCGGGCGGGGGGGAAATGAGCCCCCCTCCCCCTCCGGATGGGAAGGTGGCGGCTTGAGGACGTCGGAACTGTCAGCACGGGGGTGGGATGTGACACCCTCACCGCCCAGTGCAGTGACACGGGGGTCCCTGTGAGCCCTCTCGGTCCCAGCCCTCCAGAACCCACCTGGGCCTGACCTAGGAGGGTGCTGAGAGCTTGGCAGGCTCTGAACCCTGGACACAGCCCCCCCCCGAAGGGATCTGGGGGTGGGGGTAAGGGAGCCACAGCTCCCAGCCTGGGGGGTACAAAATCCACCCGGATGGGGTGGTGGGCAGACTGGTTTTAAACCTGGCCACCAGTGCTGGGGTGACAACAAGGAGGAGGAGGAGGAGTGGATCCCATGGGGATCCCATGGTGGGGCAGAGATGCAGCCCCTGGCGTGTGAGGCCACAGTGGAAAATGGCATGTGACCCAGGATGTATGAGGAGTGAGTGGTGGGGATGGATCCTGCCCCTTCCCCAGCATATCCCAGCTCAAGGTGGGTGAGGAACAGCTCATCCCCCACAAAATACCACAGGACCCCCGTCCCCATTGGTGTCCTGGGGACTGGCTGCATCTGGAACTCCCATCCCCGAGCTTGGGGTGCACATAGGGAGTATAGAGGGCTTGGGGCATTATTACCCCCCAACACACTGCAGTGGGATGAGGCTGAGAATGTCTGTTCATCCTCTCCTTCCCTGCCACCAGCTCCAATGCAATTACCTGCAGACTGGATCATGAATCAAGCCCTAATTGATACATGTTCACAGCCTGGAGAAGCAGGATGGGCTGGGGGGGCCCCCCCGCTGTCCCCAGGGATTGGGAGGGGGCTGTGGGGGACTGCACTCAGGCACCTTTACTGACCTGCCAGGAATTGGGTGACCTCAGCCAGCACCGTGGGGCTCCTCCTGCCTCAGTTTCCCCCTATGTGGGAAACTGTTCAGTAGGCTGAGGACCTGCTGAGGACCTGCTGAGGGCAGTGAGGGGACATGCGTGTGCGGGCGTTTGTCCTTGCGTTTCCTCTGGCAGACACAAACACATCAGCAGGGCAATAAAGGGGAGGAAAGGGCCGTGGCGGCTTCTTTCCATTACATGCAGCAGGGCTGGCTTCCTCCCACACTTAGCGGGGCTGGGGGGTAGAGCTAGATCCCCAAACTGGGGTGGGTGGGTGCACCCCAGTGTTTCCCAGCCAGATGGTCCCTACACCCAAAGGTGTGGGGGTCTCAAGGAGTGACTGCTTGCAGGTGTGGAATCAGCACTGCAGTGCCCTGGTGCTCATTTTTGAGGGGCAGTGGGGTTTGGGATATAGGTTCCAGTGTTTTCATGCCCCATGACATCACCCAGGAAGGGAGGTCTGAGGTGGCAGTGCCCTACTGCACCCCAGGCAGGGGAGTTGGGGTGGGGGTGTTCCTGCTGCCCCCCAAGCAGAAGGAGTTGGAGGGGATTAGTCCTGCTGCACCCCGGGCAGTGAGAAGCTGGGATCAGGATGCTCCTGTTGCAGGATGACATGGCGGCATCTTCCCCTTGAATGGGATAGGCCCCATGGGTGACCTTGTCTTCTTGGAGTTGAGCTGTGACATTTGGCAGGGAGGTGATGAGCTGGAATCCCCTGCAAGCCTGGGTCTGGAGGGTAGCCCTCTGGGAGCTGAGTCCGTGGATCTGGGGACTGGCCTGGAATCTTTGCAGCTGAATTCCATTGCATACCCACTCTGGCCACTCCATGCATGTGGGGAGAGGATGGTGGGGGCCTGCCTGGGGGACCCATGGGGTGGAAAATGCCAGGGAGTAGAGCTAGCTCCCGAGTCTCCCTCCCCTTGGTGCAGGAGGGATCACTGCTCCCAGCCCGGCTTTGGCAGATGCAGGGTGTCTGGCACCTTTGGATGCTCTGGCCACAGCTTTGGAACCCCCCCATAGAGAAGGGGGAGCTGGAGGCCAGACCCTTGGCTGGATGCTGACCCATTCAACACCAGCACTGAAATCCTTTCTGCCGTGTAATGGGCTTTTTTCTTCTCCTGGCCGTGCCTCAATTTCACCATCTGAGTAGTAAGACAACCCCCCCCCCCCCAATTCCTAGACCCCTTCAAGGCGATTAAGAGCTGCATCCCACCACCAAACCGTCTCAGGCATGGAAAATAAGAGCAGTCCTTGTATAGACAGAGTGGAACGCCCTGTGGGGCGGGGGGGGAGCAGCTCTACCAGCCCCCAGCCCCGCACACCCTGCTCCGGAGCACTGCCCAAATCGAATTCCTCCCCAGCTGCAGATGGCCAGGAATTCAATTTTCCCAGATCCCATCAGAGGCTGATAAATGAGGTCCCTAATCACTGTGCAGATCCCGTTAGTGCCAGCCATACCAGGAGGGGCTGCATGGATGGGTGTGGGAATGCTGCATCCCCCTTCCTATCCCACTGATTCCTATCCCCCCAAGGGACCTAGATGTCCCTCAAGCCCCTCTCTGGCTGCATCCTCAGAGCTTTGCCATGATGGTCCCAAGTAGAGCCAGGCATGGAGACCTCTGCATGGCTAATCCACCAGAAAACATCTAGGAGAGTGCTGGAAAGCCATCCAGTGTGGATGGGAAGGGGACTGTGTGCCAGGGAAATTTTTCCAGCAATGCCATGTCCCAAGAATGCACATCATGCCAGCTCTGTCCCAGCACTGCCACTGCCAGCACCCGAAGCTTGGTGCCAGCTGGATGCCAGGTTGACTCTGTCCTTTGGGGTGAAGGCACCCACATACCAGGGATTCTCCTAACCATGGAGCAGTGTCCCTGCAGCTGCTGTAGGAGGGTCCATGTGCCCCTCCCTGACACGGGTTTGGGACAAGTGACACGGGGCTGAGTGGGGTCCCTCTCCCCCTCGCTGACATGCTTAGAGACAAGTCACAGCAGACCCCCAGCCCTCACCACCTTCTTTCTTAGAACAGTGAACTAATTAGTGACAAACGAGTGACAGATCATTAGGCTAGTGGCCGAGCCGGCTGTTCCAAGAAGGCCACGATGTTCTGGGGACGGAAATCCTTGAGGAGTGTGGCTGCTGTCCCGATTTGTCCTACCCGACAAAGGGACATCAACAGGAAGCAACCTTGACTCCAGCCCTGTTCTCTTGGCCCCGGGAGGCCAGGCCAGGATGTGGGGGGACAGACTAGGAGCACCCCAAGGGCTTGTGTGCTGCCAGAGGTTAGAAAATTTGCTTGGCTCAGCAAAACATTGCGCTCAGAACGTGCGGGGTCCTCAGGGAGTGGCATCTGCCTGGTCCCAGGCTGTAGAAACTCCATGTGCAAATGTCCCGTGCAGAGTGAGCATGCCAGACACCAGCGAGGCTGATCTATGGAGGAGGAGGATGGGGTGAGGGATGCACTGAGCCCTGGGGAGGCACTGGGCTCAGAATGGCTCATTTCACCTGAACCAAACTCTAGTGCCATCCTAAGCAGCCAAGACCCTTTGCAGGTAGGGAAGCTGATGTAGGAACGGGCATGCAGGGCTTCTTGTGTGCTTTTTTGGGATGGCTGATTCCATAGATTTGCATCCTCCAGCCCTTGGAAGCCTCAGCCTGGATCACTGGGTGCCAGGGTGGCTCCATGACAGGGTCCTGCACCTCAGCCCTTGCTTCCCATCCATACGTTGCAACAGGACCCCAGGCAAATCACCATGAGGAGGCAAGAGATATCCCAGAAGTGTTTCCTTCCTGTTTGCCCTCATTATCCCCCTGGAAAAGATGAGGTAATTAAGGAGCTACCGTGTTACAGGTTGTTGCTGCCTGATTAGATTAAAGCAATGTAATTTGGAACTAAGAGCGGTGCTGGGAGGAAATGGATGGATGGCTTCCCAGCTGGAGTTGGGCAGAGCTGCCAGCTCTACCTTCCATCCATCCCTCCATCCTCTGATGCCCTGGGCCTTGCTTCAGGGACACTGCTGGAGGTTTATCAGGGGTACTGCTTTGGGGGGCTAGGGATACTTCCTCTGTTTTCTCACCCCTATGTAGAGGATTTCCTGGGGAGTTGTGGCTGTGGGGCAGAGGGAAGGAGCCTGGAGCAGTGTGGGGGGTGACAAGGACAGGGTGACAGGGTGTCAGCAGTGTCACTCAGCCCGTGGCAGAGCTGAAGGGTATCAGGGATGCTCCTGGGGGGGTGGGAGCAGGGATGCTGCCTCTATTTCCCCAGCTCTGTGGGGAGGATTCCCTGGGAAACTGTGCCTTTGGGCCTGGGTGAAGAAGCAGTGTGGGGGGGGACGGGGTGACAGCGTTTTAGCAGTGTCACTCTGCCCACAGTACAGCTGGTGACAGCAAAGCTGCAACCTGCTGCCTTCAGGAATCGCTTCCCTGCTCCTCAGCTCAGTTTCCCCGCTCACAGCCCAGTGTCAGAAGCTGGTGTTCTCCTGCCTGGCCCTGCCCTGCTCGTTGCCAGCCCAGCGTTGCCAACACACACTCAGAGCTTGGCTATATTTAACCACCGTGGCCAGGGCACGAGGCTGAGCAGCCAGGGGAAAGCAGCCCCCCAGGACTGGAGTGGGGCTGGGGCCGCTCAGCATTGCTGGAGGTGGGAGAGGAGGATGAATCACGGCTCAGGGATATTTTGGGATATTTTTAATGCCGCCAGATTTCTCGGCAAATGCTTGGGCAGGGCGGCGCGGGCGCAGGCTGGGTGTTTGCTGGCAGCTGTGGCTCAGCTTGAGGGGCCCAGGGGGATCAGCTGCTCCCCGTGGTGCTGTCACCCTGCAGCCAGGCATTGGAGAGGTGACAAAGGCAGGGACATCTGTCCCCGTGCACTTGGAAACAACTCTGGGTGTGATGGGTGGGGGCAAAAGGGGGTCCTGAAGCAGCATCTTCCTCCTTGAAGGGGAGGCAGGGGGGGAGAAAGTTTCCCCATCATTTTCCCTGGAAAGGGGAAAGGGCTGGGAAAAGGCAGAGCTGGGTGTCTCTGCCTGAAGAGTTGCTGTGGGTAGGGAACCTTTGGACAGGGACAGGTACCCAGGCACCCCGTGGGTGGGACACAGGGAATGGTGAGGGGCTCTGTGAGTGGAGGTAGGCTGCCTCCAAGGAATCCAGGCGGGATTTTGCTTTTCACCTGTCGAATGTAACATGATCCAGAGGTTGGTGGCTAAAAATGCATCCCATCTGAAGAGATTGCAGTGGGAGGAAGCCCTAAGCCCCCAGCCCTGGCTCTCAGCCTTGCAATGAGGTGGCCACATGGTCACCTTCCTCATCCAGGGCTCTGCCCGGTAGGGAATTCCCTGGAGAGCAGCTCCTCTGTCCTTGAAGTCTGCAAACCCCTTGTGAGAGACATTGGGGCTGGTGAGACAGGCTGCAGGGAGATCCTTTGCTCTGCCCCAGAGCCCTCCTTGCTGTGTTCTGCACTCCCAAGCATCCCAATCCCTTGCAACCTGAGCCTGTAAAATCCTTTGGAAAGCATCTGCCTGGGATGTGGGTGCTGGGATGTGCTGCCCACAGGCACCAAGAGCTGCTCACTCAGCATCTTGGATGCTCTAATTTGATTTGGGGCCCACAATTGGGGGTGAAGTTGTCCAGACAGAGCGATGTCCAGCTCAATCCCTAAGGTGATTGCTCAGGCAGGGGCTAATAGACTAATCCACTGCTGAAATTAATTGGGCTCATTTTCCTTGCGTTCACAGATGGATAAAGTCCCATTGGAGGGCGGGAGCCGAGTGAGCTCTGAGGGCTCACGGCGTCATGGATGCCTCAAGCTCAAGCAGTCACCTCTGGCAGATCATTTACTTGGAATTTTTACAGCAAAGCTGGGCTGGAAGCTCGGCAGGGAGATGATTCATTTCCTCGAGGTTCCTTGGGGAGGGTTGTGGCAGGAGTCTGCTACAGAAGCCTGGGCTGCTGCCAGCATCCCCCTGTAGAATCAGCACCCATGGGTGCTCTGGCAGCGATGGCAGATCCATCTGGGGCCTCCCCAACCCAGCATCCTCTTGCAAGGCAGGGTGGGGAGGCCCCAGATGGATCCTGCAGCCCTGCTCAGCACTCCTCCACGAGCAGGATGCTCCCAGGGACCCGGAATTGCTGCCTGGTTCTCTGCCTGTTTTCCCATGGTTAAAGAGGAATCCAGTGGGTGGCAGGTCCTGGTTTTGAGCTCTGCCTCATGCAGAGTCTGCTTGCTGAGTGCTCAGGTGTGTCCCCCCCTCAGAGAGAGACCCCAAATTCCAGGTACTCTCAACAGGGCTGAACATCCCAGTGGGTGCCCCACTGCACTGGATCCAGCCTCTGCCTGCTCCTCCTCACCCTTGGGGTACCTCCATTCATCTCCCGGGAGCAAGGCCAGGACAAGGGCTGCAAGCTCAGAGGCCTGAGAGCCTGTGAGGTCAGTGTCCTCCTCCACATGGCAGGTGTGAAATGGACCTTTCTGGAGAGGAAGCTGGCCAGGATGGGATTTCTCTATTTCATAATCATCCAGAGAAGCTGGGGGTGCCAGGGGGGACAAACCAAGCTTCCACAGCTGGTGGAGGGGGGGAAGGAGACAGACGTGGCCAGTCCTCTTCAGAAAAGTAATGTTTTCACTGCTGGTGAATTCCCTCTCCTGAAAAAAGCTGCTTTTAAATCCCAGCAGGATCTGTGGAAACCTGGGATGGGGGCTGGGGAGCCTGTGCTGGGGGTCCCCACCATCACATGCATGGGGACAGGATACTGCTGCAGCTATCCAAGGGGAAAAAGAGGGGGAAAAGTAGCAGGGGAGAAAAAGGGCCATTTTCCATGAGGGAGAGAGCAGGCAGTGGTCTGGAGGCTGGTCTGTGGCAGGAGTTGGCTTTGCTAGAGTGGGGGAGTCCATGTTGGAGCAGAGACAAATCCTTATCCTGAGGAGATGAGTGGTGTCATTAATCTTCCACCAGCTCCAGTGGGAATATTGAGGCAGGTATGGCTCTGGTGTTGCACCACACCATGGGATTGTGGCCAAGGAGAGCTGGCAAAATTCCTGCCCGTGGGTCACCCTGTCAGCTCAGGAGTCTGGCAGGGTGAGACCAGTATCCTTGTCCCCTCAGGCCAGAGAAAAGGTGACAACAGTCCCCGGGTGGGGCCCCCACAGGGCCACGTGTGTGTACCAGGGGGACAGGACAGGGACAGGGTGCTGCTCACCTGCTCTGCAGGAGCAGCGTCCTCAGCTCCTGGGGCTGCCAGTGATGCCATGCTGTGTCCCCTGCCCACACCTTGTCCTTGGATCTGTCCCCAGAAAATCCCCTTGGATCTCTCCATGCCCATTTTCAGACAGCATTTCC
The DNA here is from genome assembly GCA_013397075.1 of Rhabdornis inornatus. Lineage (NCBI taxonomy): Eukaryota > Metazoa > Chordata > Aves > Passeriformes > Rhabdornithidae > Rhabdornis > Rhabdornis inornatus. The sequence continues at coordinate 1,569,622 of VWZS01002160.1, read as the reverse complement.
CTACAGAGCTGCTGGGTGTGCAGCACCTGGGATGAGGGTGTTGGACTCTGCTCCAGCAGCTGGGAATTGGAATCCCTCTGTGCTTTCTCCTGTTTTAGTGAAGTTAATTTACCCCCTGTGCCCACTTGGGAAGTGTTACCATAGCTCTGCCCTTCATGGAAGCTGGGACGCAGAGCAGGTGCTGGGAGCTCTCTCTGGGAGACCTTTGGTCCCCTGCCCCACTGGGTACAGATCCAGGGCTGTGTGAGTCTGGCTTGGTGGGTCCCAGTAACATTCCTGGTGACAGGCATGGGGTGCCTGATGGTTTCATCTCTCCACTGGTGCTGGGGATGCGTGTGCCAATGCAGCCTCATCCAAACACCCCGGCATCTGTGGAGTAGTGATGGATCTGGAGGAGACTCCACCTAAACTGGAGTAGTGCCTGGATGCTGTGGATTGCTGGGAGTGACTCCACAGCAAAGGGAAGGGCTGTTTATGGCAATAGCTGGGATGTGGCTATGGTGGTGGCTCTGGCTGTGCTGGCTCTGGGCCCAGGCTGTGTCCTAGCAGAGCCCCCAGAGTGGGTCTGCAGCATCCTCAGGGCTGAGGGACATGGGGTGACAGGGGCTGAGGGTGCTGGGGTGAACCTCTGCTCTGGGCTGGAGGATGTGGACTGGGAGTGGGGTGAGTGGGACAAATGGAATTAGTGGGATGAGCAAGTGGGATATGCAGGATGAGTGGGACAAGTGGAAGGAGTGGGATGAGCCATTGAGTGGGATGAGCCATTGAGTGGGATGAGCCATTGAGTGGGATGAGTGGGATGAGCTGGATGAATGGAACAAGCAGGGTGAGTGGGGTGAGTAGGATGGCCAGGACGAGTGGGACAAGCAGTTGAGTGGGATGAGCCATCAAACAGGATGAGTTTGATGAACTGGATTAATACAATGGATAAGCTTAGTGGAAAGAGCAGAATGAGTGGGAGAAGCAGTTTAGCAGGATGAGTGGGATAAGTGGAATGAGTGTGATGTCCTTCCCAGCCCACCCTCACTCTCCCTACCTTCTTGCTAGGCTGCAAGAAGCCCTCCCAGCCCTCCTGCCTGCCTCTGCTGCTGTCTCCTTGTCTTGGGAATATCTTATTTTAGCTCCTGCAGCTTTCCCCTCACTCTTTCATGGATGGACCTGTATTCCCAGCCCTAATAAGGCCACCACCCATGTCCAGCTGCCACTTTTCCATCCCCAAATCAAGAATGCCACCATCATTTGATGCCCCAAGGGACCCGCTCAGGCTCTGCCCCATCTTGCCCTGCCCCAGGGGGGCCACTGTGGAGGATCTGGTGGGACAGAGGGATGGCAGGACAGCCACCTGCTGAGGCCTGGCTGTATTCTACAGTGCATGTGTCTCCAGTGTGAGTAAGTGACTGGAGATGCGGCCCTGTTGGAATAACATCCAGTGCCGATGTCTTCGGCTGGAAGCACCCTCACCACCAGCCACGCTCCCAGTGCCACTTGGATCTGGCCCCATGGCTGAGTGTGCTCCCTGGGTGGGTGGGTGGCATGGCCCTGCAAGGGGCTGCTGTCCTGGATGGGGTCATGGTGTACATGACAGTCCCCAGGTCTGCTTATCAGAAATGGAGCCTGGAGCCACCTGGCAAAGCTGGGACCAAAGGAAGAGCAAATCCCAACACCATTATCCAGTGTCTGACTCGAAGCATTTACTATTTCCATCATAACATCATCCTTATCCCAGTCTCCCAGACAAGGGCTGGAGGCAGGAACAGAGCTGGGAGGGTCGCACCACAGAGCCCCCTGTGCCCCCCAGCTTTTCCACGTGTCCATCCCAACACCTCTGTCCCTCAATGGGGTTGTAATCCTCAGATGAACTTTAATCCATCTCCTTGCCCCATTTCTCTTCCCACGGGTGCTTTATGGCATGGCTAGCACTGAGGGCAGTGTGGCTCAGTGCCAAAGCCTCCTTTCCCTTTTTGGGGACCTCCCACCTCCCCACATGATGGACATTGACCAACACAGGAGGGTTTGGCTCCAAAAAAGGCACCAGGCAGACTGGAGGCCACTGCAAGGGGTCTGGGGGCAGAAGGACCCGTGCCATGGCAGGGTTGAGAGGGGGTGGGTGCTGCAGTGCCCTTCCCCACGGTATCAAGCCCCAGTAACCCCTGCTGTGCTCTTGTCTCTCTGCAGGATGCTCTGCTGAGCCTGGGTGCTGCGCTTGATGCCACCACCCTGCGTGATGCCCTCCGCCATGCCCTTGTCACCCTGCTGCCCGCTGTGGTAGGTGGGGGTGCATCCTCTGGGGGACTGGGAGGAATGGGGAGCAGAGCATCCTCCTTGGGTGGGTGGGGGTTGTGGGGTTGCTGAGACCCCCTGGACTGGGGGGAGCCCTGGAGGGAGTAGAGAGTGGATTGGTGCTGGGGTTCAGCCTAGGGTGGGATCTCTTTATCCCCAGCCCACTGCTGAGTTCTCCTCCTATATGGGAGGGCCCCAGGGTGCTGGTGGTGGCCCTGGTGCTCATGGTGGCCCCAGGGTGCTGGTGACCCTGAGGGTGCTGGTGGCCCCTGACACTGGTGGTGGCTGGGCAATGTGCCAGTGCCATTCCATGGGGCCCCCCAGCCATGGCTGTGTGTGAATGGTGCACATGTGTGCAGGTGAGGGCACACACCTGTGCACAACTCTATGTGTGTGTGTGTGTGTGCAGGGGTGCATTTGTGCATGTGTGCATGTGCAGCTGTGGGTGCCCACATGTTCATGCACACATGTGGCTGTGTGTGCATGTTTGCACACGTGTGTGCTGCCTCTCTCTCCCCCAGGAGCATGTCTATATCTACCTGCTGGATGGGGACACACGGCTGCTCTGCGATGACCCCCCCCATGAGCTGCCAGCCAACGGGAAGCTCAGGTGAGCTCAGCCTTGGCCACCTCCCCAGCCCTGGGCATGGGCACACGCCCATGTGTGTGTGCAGGAAGACACACATTTGTGTCCAGGGGCTGTGCATGTGTGCAGGGACACACGTATGCACGTGTGTTGCACAGCCCTTGAGCCTGTCGCTATCCCATGGGTTTCTCTCCCCTCCTTCCTGGGGGTTTACCTTCCCAGGTGCCCTTCCCAAGGGGTGCTTAAAGTATCTCTGTCCCCCCAGGGATGCTGTGCAGAAGCAGAAGCGGATGGAATGTGCAGGGTTGCTCCCTGCTGAGCTCCCTGGCCGGCACCTGGGACCCCTGGCAGCCCCCCTGGCCCCTGGCACACAAGGTGGGAGCTGTGGGAAGGGTGGTCTTGGTGGACATATATGGGGGTATGGGCATAGGGCTGGGTGGTAGGTGGGTAGATGGAGGGACAGGGAGAGGGATGGAGATGTGAGGGGATGGATGGGTGGATGGTCCATGGGTGGTCAGAGGCACTGGCTGAGACAACAGTGTGTGGATGAATGATGGATGCACAGACAGATGGGTAGAAACAGGATGGAGTCATGAGGGACAGGTGGGCACTGGGACTGAGGGGTGTTCTCAGCGACAGGTAAGCGTGGAGGTGGGCAGGGCAGATGAATAACAGATGGATAGGAAGGTGGATAGATGGCTGGCTGGCTGGGTCATGACACATCAGGACGTAATGGGGACATGCAGCCCAAGAGCTGAGCTCCACAGCTCTGGGCTGGGACTGACACTCTCTTGCTTGCAGTGCTCATCATCCCGCTGGTGGACAAGAACAGTGGGGCCGTGGTCTGCGTCATCCTGGTGAGTGCAGGAACATGGGCAGGGCTCTGGGGACGGGGCCTGGACATGAGGGTCCTGACATCACTCCTGATCCAGGTGCACTGTGGCCAGCTGAGTGACTCAGACGAGCAGAACCTGCGTGCATTGGAGAGACACGTGAGTGATTCCTTCTGAGCTGTGGGACCTGCCACCTGGGGACCTACCACCCTTTCCCCCAGCCCTGCTGTTCCTTGTCCTTTCTGCCCGACCTTGCAGGCCCTGGTGGCATTCCGGCGCCTGCAAGCCCTGCAGAAGTTGCAGCCCTGGCCCCAGGTCAGCCTCTCCACCAGCTCTTCCCAGACCTCTCTGGCCAAGCCCGAGAAGGCACCTGGCAGCAACTACAGTGACCTGGACTGCAAGATCCTCCAGCTCTGTGGTGAGTGGGGGAACACTGGGAAGAGTGGGGTGTGTGGACAGAGTGAAACCTTGCTCAGCCCCTCTGTGACCCTCCTACAGGTGAGCTGTATGACCTGGATGCCGCCTCGCTGCAGCTCAAGGTCATCAACTACGTGAGTAGCTGCTCCACCAGCCCCCTGTCCCCATCTGCCCCCAGCCCTAGGACACACCAGGGAGCCCTGTTTTATTTCGAAACAAGAAAATTCCCCAAAGCCAAGAAAAGCCTCAAGCATCAGCTGTGCAGTCATCAGCAGTGACCAGAGTGAGCAGCCTTGTAACAACCATCAATAGTCTCCAGAGTTAACAGTGCCACCCTCACCCCAAAAACTCCTTGAGAGAACGTACAGGTTCCTCTCCTGCTCTCTATAATTCTGTACTGTACTAGGACCCTCGGGAGTGTCCAGAGTGAACAGCCTTCCCCTTGCCATCAGTAGTCTCCAGAGTGAACCTGCTCAGTAACGGGGAGGAGGTTCTGGGGAGGGGCACCTGGTTCTCTGTGGGTTGTGTGGGTACCCTGGGCACACGGAGGCAGAAGAGGGGCTGGATTCCACCTGGGGAGTGCTTGGGTCAGGCTGGGGTGCTGATCCTCCCTTTCCTCCCCAGCTGAAGCAGGAGACCCAGTCTCTGTGCTGCTGCCTCCTGCTCGTCTCGGAGGACAACCACCAGCTCTTCTGCCAGGTAGGTGCCACTGGGCCAGCTCCCCAAGCCTGAGGATTACATGACACCCTCTGACATGGTGTCATCCTCATGGGCACCCCCTTCTTCCCATCTCTTCCAGGTGGTGGGGGACCGTGTCCTGGATGAGGAAATCAGCTTTTCAGTGAGTAGGGGGGCATGGTGAGGGGTTGGGAAGTCAGGGTTCCATGGCCTAACATGTCCCCTCTCCCCGCAGCTCACCTTTGGGCGCCTGGGGCAGGTGGTGGAGGACAAGAAGCCCATCACCTTGAAGGACATCAGTGAGGTGGGTACCAGCTGTGTCCCTCCCACACCTGGAGACATGGGTGTCACCCCAGTGTCCTATGGGGCTTCCTGGAGGGGTGCTGGTTCCAGCCCCATCTCGCCTCTCCCTGCAGGAGGAGCACAAGCAGCTGAGCAGCATGCTGGGCTGCGAGGTCACCTCTATGCTCTGTGTCCCTGTCATTAGCCGGGCCACCTCCCAGGTGGTGGCACTGGCCTGCGCCTTCAACAAACTGAGCGGGGAGAGGTGAGCAGCATTTTGGCCGGGACTCTGTGGGGCTGCACCCCCTCACTTTTGGGGTGCTAGAGCATTGTTGCTGTGGAGAAGGGAGGGAACCAATGGGGACAGAGAACTGAGGTGTGCCCCCGCCAGCTACACAGACACGGATGAGCACAAGATCCAGCACTGCTTCTGCTACACCTCCACGGTGCTCACTAGCACCCTGGCCTTCCAGAAGGAGCAGAAGCTCAAGTGTGAGTGCCAGGTGAGCATGTGCAGGGCTGTGCCACGTGCGTGTGTTGCCCCATCTTGCACTAGTCACTGATGGTATCCTCTCTGTCCCCTCAGGCCCTGCTGCAGGTGGCAAAGAACCTCTTCACCCACTTGGGTAGGTGCATTGGAGAGCACCCGTGGTGAGGGAGTGGAATGGGGAATGGATGACCACCCTCCACGCCCAGCCCTGGAAGGTGGTGGCACTGGGGTCTCTGTCCCCAGCCAGGGAGAACCTTGTCCCCTTGTTGGGGAATGCCTACAGAAGGGTGATATGAGCTGGCACAGAACCTGGCATGCACTGACTCTGCATGGCTGCATGCCTGCATGTAGCATGACCACAGAGCTCTCAGAAACATGTATGCACACGTGCAGCTGCCTGTGTGCACTGCTGCACACATGTATGTGCTGCTCACACGTGCACATGCCCCACACAGCCCCCATCCTTCTGTGCCCCCCAGACTTCCTGCTGGGACCCTGAGCTAAACCCTCCTCCCCTGTTTTCATTGCATAAGTGGGGGATGAGGGGGCAGCGCTGCCTGGCTGGGGGTCCCTGACCCTTCCCTGCTCCCCCTGCAGATGATGTCTCTGTCCTGCTGCAGGAGATCATTACGGAGGCCCGGAACCTCAGCAATGCTGAGATGTGAGTGGTGGTGGTGGGGCACCACAGTGGGTGAGGGGACACGGGGGGGACACTGAGCTCCCCTGCGGGTGCGAATGGCAGCCGTGTGTCTTGCAGATGCTCTGTGTTCCTGCTGGACCGGCTCAGTCATGAGCTGGTGGCCAAGGTGTTCGATGGTGGAGTGGTGGATGATGAGGTGAGCACAGGATGGAGTTGGGGGGCCTGGGGTTGTGTCCCTCCCCACAAGGCCTTGCTGGTGATCCTCTTCCCCTGCCCACAGAGCTATGAGATCCGCATCCCAGCAGACCAGGGCATTGCTGGCCACGTGGCCACCACTGGCAAGATCCTGAACATCAAGGATGCCTACTCGCACCCGCTCTTCTACCGTGGGGTGGATGACAGCACCGGCTTCCGCACCCGCAACATCCTTTGCTTCCCCATCAAGAATGAGAGCCAGGGTGAGGGAGGGATGGGGGCACACTGGGAAGAGGGGGGCACAGGTCTGGCCCAGCAGATGCCTCAGTCAGCATGTGGTGGTTTGATCACCCATCATGTGGACACGACACTGTCCCCAGCATGCAGGCACAGGCACAGCATCATCCCTAGCCCGTGGGCATGAGTCCTGTTCAAGCACAGAGGCACAGTCCTGGCTCAGCACTGTCCTCAGCATGTGAAGACTGTTCTGTCCTCAGCCATGGGCACCATTCTGTTCCCAGCCCACGGGCAGAGCACTGCCCCAGCACAAGGGCATGACCCTGTCCCAGTCCCATGGTCACAGTCCTTTGTCCAGCATCAAGGCACTGTTCTGTCCCGTGAATGTGGGCATCGTCCTGTCCCAACCCTTGGGCTCAGTGCTGTCTCCTGGCACAAGGGCACAGTTCCTGGGTGTGATCCTGTCCCCCCACAGACAAAGACAGCACTGACCCCAGCACATGGACATGATCCTATCCTAGTCCATGGGCTCAGCATGGTTCCTGGGCATGATCCTGTCCCTCTACAGACACTCAGCACTGTCCCTCAGCCCATAGCCATGATTCTGTCACAGTCCATGGGCACAGCACTGTCCTTGAGCACATGGGCATGATCATGTACCCTGCGTGTGGGCACAATCCTGTCTGCCAACACGTGAGCACAGCATTGTCCCTGGGCATGAGCCTTTCCCAGCCCCTGGGCACCGCACTGTCCCCAGAATGTGGGTGTCATGCTGTCCCCAACCCACAGGCACAGCACTGTCGCTGCTACTTGGGCATAACCTTGCCCTAAGCCCATGGACACAGTGTTGTCCCCAGCATACAGACATGACCTGTACCCAGCACAAGGGCCTGATACCCCTGCTGTCCTCCCTCTGCTCCAGAGGTCATTGGGGTGGCAGAGCTGGTCAACAAGATCAATGGCCCTTGGTTCAGCAAGTTCGACGAGGACCTGGCTACTGCCTTCTCCATCTACTGCGGGATCAGCATCGCCCACGTATGTGCTGGGGGTCCTCCACTTGGAGGGGGTCACACACAAGGTGTGTGTCCCAGCTCTGCCACAGCACAGAGCGATGGGAATGGGGGGATGTGTGTCTGGTCCCCATTCCTTGGGGACAGGTGTTGGTGGCCACGGGATGGGAAGGGAATTCATGGGCACAAAGATGTGCTGTGGTGCCAGGGTGGGCTTGGGGGTGCTGGAGGGTGTTTGCCCACCCCCAGCACTCCCATACACTGATCCTGCCCCACAGTCCCTGCTGTACAAGAAGGTGAATGAGGCACAGTACCGAAGCCACCTGGCCAATGAGATGATGATGTACCACATGAAGGTGAGGTAGCATGAGGACAGGGACAGGGATGGGGCCCTGCTGCCAGCATGGTGCCCCACACTTTACCCCAAGATGGTCACACAGTTGGGTGGTGGTGATACCCCAGGGCTCTCTGCTCTCACTGTGCTTCACGTGACCTTTGGGACACCTGGTGACCTGGTCACAGTGTGGGCCACTGGCCATGGCTCCTGCAGGTGTCCGATGATGAGTACACCAAACTGCTGAGTGAGGGCATCCAGCCTGTGTCCACCATTGACCCCAACTTTGCCAGCTTCACCTACACACCACGCTCACTGCCTGAGGACGACACCTCCATGGTGAGGACCATGGGGACAACTCTCCACTGCCACCATCCCCTGCCTGGCCTAGGTCAGGTATCCCAGCCCTGGGGTGCTGGGGTGTTGGGGTGAAGGGACCTGGCTGCACCCCTGAGCATCTTCCTGCTGAGCAGGGGCAGGGGTGGCTCGTGGGGGATCCTTGCTGGGCATTGTCATTCCCTGCCACCCACCCTATCCCTTCTGCAGGCCATCCTGAGCATGCTGCAGGACATGAATTTCATCAACAACTACAAGATGGACCGTCAGACACTCACCAGGTGAGTCCCCATCCCTGTCCGCTTTCCCTGTCTCCATCCTCATTTCCATCCCCACCATCCACTTTCCCCATTCCCTTCCTCTTTGCTATCCCCTCCATCTCCTTCCCCATCCCTGTCCACACCCATGTCCCTGTTCCCATCCACATCCTCATCACTGTCACCTTCTCTGTCCGCTGTCTGTATCCTCATCCCTATCCCTATGTCCATCCCCATCCAGATAACTGTTTACCTTCCCTGCCCCCTTCCCCATCCCATCCTCATCCTCATCCCCATGCCCGTGCCTGCCTGGTGGACACCTGGCCAGGTGGAGGTCCCTGTGGGGTGAGACCCTCCCCCACCTGGCTTTGACTCTGTCCAGGTTCTGCCTGATGGTGAAGAAGGGGTACCGTGACCCTCCCTACCATAACTGGATGCACGCGTTCTCCGTCTCCCACTTCTGCTACCTGCTCTACAAGAACCTGGAGCTCGTTAACTACCTGGAGTAAGGCCAGGTGCTATCCCTGTCCCTGTTCTCCATCCCCTGGCCTGGCTGGGGTGCTCCCTGCTCTCCTGCCTGCCTCAGTTTCCCTCCTCCCCCTCCCCAGAGACATCGAGATCTTTGCCCTCTTCATCTCCTGCATGTGCCATGACCTGGACCACAGAGGCACAAATAACTCCTTCCAGGTGGCCTCGGTGAGCCGAGCCCAGAGCTGGGATGGGCAAGGGGGAACTGGGGATATGGGGACAGCTGTGGGGGTCTTCACCCCCATAGTTCCATCATTCTGGCTGCTCTACCTTGCAGAAATCGGTCCTGGCTGCACTCTACAGTTCAGAGGGCTCTGTCATGGAGGTAAGATCCCCCAGATTTCTCACTGCCCATCTCTTCTGGGTTCTGGCTGCATGGCAGCATCCTTGCTGGCTCCCTGCCTGCTTTCACGGTCCTGGTTCTCCCACAGAGGCATCACTTTGCCCAAGCCATTGCTATCCTCAATAGCCAAGGCTGCAACATCTTTGACCACTTCTCCCGAAAGGTGAGGCCCCCACCTTAACACCTCTCTCAGGCCACCCCGTGCCCATGCTGAGCCCCTGTGTCCTCTCCAGACCTCCTGCTCCCCATCCCTGGATCCTAGGGGATGTGGGAGCTGGTAGGGGCACAGAGCTGGTCATGGCAGCTACCTTGCCCACAGGACTACCAGCGCATGCTGGACTTGATGCGGGACATCATCTTGGCCACTGACCTGGCCCACCACCTCCGCATCTTCAAGGATCTCCAGAAAATGGCAGAAGGTGAAGCTCCTGGGATGGAGATTGGGATTGGGATTGGGATTTGAGGGGTGGTAGGAACTCATCCCACCAAGGCTGGGATGCGACACAGGATATTCTGACTGTCCTTAAAGTCCTCATGTGTGGTGTGATGTGGGCTATGGAGCTCTGTCCTGACCTCCCCATCCCAACCCCTGCCCCACACTCTGCCCACAGTGGGATATGACCCCAAGAACAAGCAGCACCGCAGCCTGCTGCTCTGCCTGCTCATGACCTCCTGTGACCTCTCTGACCAGACCAAGGGCTGGAAGACCACCAGGAAGATTGCAGTGAGTGCCACATCATGGAGCTAAACCCCCTGAATGCCACTTCACAACCCACCTAGGCCACCTGCATGTCCCCAGGCACACATCTGCCCCTCTTGGAGGGGGTTCCTCCATGCAGGACCCTGGACTGTGCAGCAGTCCCTCCAAGGCAGACTGTGTGCCTGCTTCATTCAGAGCTGTGGGGGGGATGTCTGGAGGGCAGGGGGGATGGGGGATCACCCCAGGCTGCACCCCCTGTGCTGACACCTGTCTCTTGCAGGAGCTGATCTACAAGGAGTTCTTCTCCCAGGGTGACCTGGTAGGTACCATCTGCTAGGGTTGGGTTTGGCCGATGCTCCTAAAAAGCACCGATGGGATGGGGGGCATGGGCAGTGAGCAGAGAGGTCTTGCCTGGGACTGGGGGGAAAGTGCCACTGGCACTGAACCCCCCTGCCATCCACACAGGAGAAAGCCATGGGGAACAGCCCGCTGGAGATGATGGACCGGGAGAAAGCCTACATCCCCGAGCTGCAGATCAGCTTCATGGAGCACATTGCCATGCCCATCTACAAGTGAGCCCCAGCGCTGGTGCTGGGATGGGGAGGACCCCCTGCCACCCCCATCTCCCTTAGGGTGGGATGGGGTGCTGCGTGGGGAGTCTTGCAGATGTTGGGAGGCATTCCAAGCAGTGGGGATGGGGTTGCACTCAGCTAAGGGGGTTGCACTGAAGTAAGGGGGTGCAGCCCTGTGCTGATGGAGTGCATCCCCCACTCCCCAGATTGCTGCAGGATCTCTTCCCCAAGGCAGCGGAGCTCTACGAGCGGGTGGCCAGCAACCGGGAGCAGTGGACCAAGGTCTCCCACAAATTCACCATCCGGGGGTTGCCCAGTAACAACTCTCTGGACTTTCTGGATGAGGAATATGACCCACAGGCCCCTGACCCCCAGCTCAACGGCTGCCTGGAACCTGAGGCGGGGCAGCCCCCCGAGTCTGGAGCCGAGTGAGGGAGGCGATGGGGGGGCCACAGCCATGGCTGGGCCAGGAGCATCCCCAAGCCTCATCCCCCAGCCTATGGGGAGGAGGTTTGGGGGGATATCAGTGACTCTGGACTACCATGGCAAGGGCTGTGTGCTGCCAGCACCCACCACCAGTCCTTCCCCACCACTGGGTGACTATCTCCTCCCTCCGGGGCAGGTGTTCAGGTGTCCTGTCCACCCGGTGGTCCCTGGGACACTGCCTTGGTGGCTGGGGGCACCAAGGGACACAGTGGGGCTGGGGGATGGATGTGCTTTAAGCTGCCTTAAGACTGCAGTTCCTGTCCCCATGGGATGACAGTAGGAATGATATCCTTGGTGGAAGCACCCACAGAGGGGTCGGTCACCATGGCATGGGTGTGCATGGGTTAGCAGGACAGAGGGGGATGGTGTGGGGCAGGATGGCAAGGGCCAGTGGGAGAGCTGTGGGGTGGCTGTAGAGCGTGTGGGGGGTGTTGCCATGGACTATGGATCAGGTCCACAGAAGAAGGTTGGCTCCAGCTGGAGGAGGAAAGAGACACCAGAGTGGGATGGCCACGGCCGTGGGGATGTGCCTGCATCCCCTGCTGGGTTCCATGCTAGAGAACCAACTCCAGCCTCTTCCTAGCAGCATCCATTGATGCTGATGCTGAGCATCTGTTGGCTAAAAGCCCCACCCCTCTAGGACCCCTGAACCCATTCACCCATGGAAGGGCTCATATCTCTCACGCAGCCCAGTCCCATGCAACCACACAGCCACATCCCCTACAAGGGCTACACACTTGCCAAGGCTGGGGGGTCCTGCTGCTGGTTTGCATGCACAGGGGAGACTGTGCTCCACAGGGGGTCCATCTGGTCCCATACATGTCCTGGCCGTGTCCCCACTATGTAGGTGTTCCTCTGAGGTGTCCACCTAGGAGCCTACTCACTGCAAGCAGCTTCTCTGGTGACTGTGTTGTGAGCATCCCTAGCTCACAGTGGCTTCACAACTCCTGCCATACCAACCTCTGTGCATGGATCCTGCTGACATTTTGGGATCCCTCTGGTCTTGCAGACCACTGGGCATGAACCACAATGGTCTCCTATGGTCCCTCTGGTCCTGCAGACCACCATGCATGGACCCTGCCATTTTCCTGTGGTCCCTCCAGTCCTACTTGGCACCATGCATGGATTCTGTTGGTCTACCATGGTTGATCTGGTCATGCATGGACCCTGGTGTTTTCCCATGACTCCCTCTTCCTGACTGCCATGCATGCATCCCACCAACCTCCTGTGGTTTTTCTGGTCCTGCAGACCACCATGCATGGACCCCAATGCTCTCCTCTGGTTCCTCCTGTCCTACAGACCACTGCGCATGGACCCTGCTGACCTTCCTGTGGTCTCCAGTCCCCCAACCCAACCCATATGGACCCTCTCAGTCCCAGGGGCTCCACCAGCCTCCAGAGTCTGACCAGCTGTATGTGGCCCAGGACTCTGTCACCCCAGCCAAATCCACTTGAAACACCCATGAGCAGGGGAACTGCAGTGAGCAGCTTGCCCTGCTGGGGCAGAGCTGAAGAGGGGGTTGGGGCTGAGGGAGGGTGTTCAGCCTTGAGAGACTAGGGTGCACTGAGCCCCCAGGCTGCATCATCCAGCCTGTGAGAGCTGGATGAGTCCACCACCACACCAGGGAAAGGCGATGGGAGCAGCATGGTAAAATTGTGGCACCGCTGGCACTGATGTAGGTTGTGTTAGGATCAAGACTGGACATGGGGCGATTAGCCACCCCATCCCCACTCCTCTGCAGTATCCCATGGCACCATCCCAAGTGGTGCCACAGGAGGTCCCTCCTGGATTTGGGCTACGCAGTGGCTGCTTCTCTCCTTGGCTTGTCTGTAAGCGATGACTTGCCTGTGTTCTCGGGATACCTGGAGCATGCGTCTGCAGGAGCAGTGGGAGACCCCAACGCTGAGCTGCTCCACGTGGATGAAGTGACCTGAATTCCTTTTGCCTTACCTACTCGGAGATGCCTTTAGTGAGATGCTTTGCCCAAACCCTGGTGGGACCCACCTGGTGACTGAGTCTGTCTGCTGGCCCATGGCTTTGCCTCCAAGACCCCCTTAAGCCCTTCTCCCCCTCCCCACATTGCCATAGGGAGTGGGGATGGTCCCAGAAGGCAGCAAACCCTGAAGCTGCAAGAGGAGGACAGCAGCTCCATCCCCATTGTGAACGCTGGCACAGCCCTGGTACCAACGTGCCAGTAGGTACAACTGTTGAAAGACAGTCCCTGCATCCCAGTGCTGATCCAGGGATGCCTGACGATGCACGGATCTCTCCATCCAATAGATGTGGGGGTGTCCTGCGCTTGGGTTCTGCATCCCGGGTACCACACCATGGTGGGGGCACACAGGGATGCCCGTTTCCCAGCTGTATCCCACTTTTCCAGCCCCTGCTGCTGGTGTGTGTAGGTAGTCAATGCTTTCCCAGCTCCTGCCCCTGTATATACTCCTCTGGATACTGGGGAGTGCAGCCTGCACCCAGCCCAGCTCACCCACGAGTGTGCACAGGCGCGTGTGGGTGTGCAAGCCTCCTCCAGCTTTTCTGTCCTTCTGTCTTGCGGCACTGGTTGTTCTGGACTCCAATGGAGCCTAAGGAGGAGATGACTTCTCTTTCTTCCTCTCCTCCTTCTTTTCTTATTCTCCTTCTTGTCTTCCTCCTCCTTCTTCTCTTCCTCCTCCTCCCCCTACTGTTTCTCCTCCTCCTCCTTCTTTATTATTATTTCTCTTTTTTTGGTGGGTTTTGGTTTTCCTAAATAAATTTCATATGTCAACCTCCCCGTGACAGGTTGGTGGGTGGCCTTGTTGGGGCCTGGGGAGCTCCAATTAAGACTCAATTAAGAACCCCAAAATCACCCTCAGGGATAGAATTCAGCTTGGGCTATGTAGCTCTGACCCCCCAGGAAGCTCTAGCCCCTCCCTGGATGTTCCACTCCCGTGGAATGCTCCAATGCCCCAGGATTCACTGATCCCCTCTGAGTGCTCCAGGTGCTCTTGTCCCTTCCCTGTGCCCTGTTCCCTCCTGAAATGTTCCAGAACCTCAGGATGCTCCAATCCCCTGGGATGCTCTTTCTATCCTCATCTGCCAGGTTGGGACCCCCCCCCTCCCCATGCCTGGACAGGAGCAATGTTGGGATTCATCCAACCTGGCAGAGGAGGGAGCTAGGCCTGGGGCAGGATCCAGCTTGGGCTAGGACTGCAGTGGGATCCTAGGCTGGAATGCAGGATGAGGCCTGTGTTGGGACCCCTCTGTGCCTGGGCTGGGGCAGAATCCAGCTGCTCCTCTGGCTCCTGCAGCCATCCCTGCATGGCCCCAGAGAGGACCCTCTAGTCTGCCCATCATCCGTGCATCAGGGCTGTGGTTTTCATTCCTGCCGTCCGGCTAAGGAGCAATTTATTATCCAAGATCAATGGAGCACTTTCATCCCAGCCCAATCTGACAGCTTTATTCTGGGCATTTGAGGAAAAGTTCCTGGAGCTTTGGTGCTGGCGTGCTCTGGCACTCTGTGAGCTGCCAAAATTAGGGTGAAAATCTGCCCAAACTACCAAATCCTTCTCCAAGCTCCAGTTCAAATCCTGGGATTAAATCCTTTAATCCTCTGAATTAGTCCCAGAGCAGGGTTTATGGTCCCGAGCCAGGAGCTGCCCCACTTCTGTCTCTGCCACCGATGGCTCCATGCCCTTGGGTGACATCCCTTCCAGGATGCTTCAGGGTATCACGGCCTTCCCTCCCGACCCTCACCGCAGCCTCGGCCCGTCATTATTTTCTGTCCTTTCATCCTGGCTGATCCCTGTGGTGGGGTGCAGGTTTAAAAAGCTGTCCCGTGGGTGGGGTTCAGGTGTCCCCACGGTGGGGTAGAGGAGACTCCACGGTGGCCGAGGGGCGGGAGAGGGAGGGGATGCTCCAGCTGGGGATGGATGTACCACTGGAATCACCTGAAGCCCGCTCCCCACGGGCTGCTCTGCGACAGGAGGCGGGCGGGAGGGGAATGCAGCCAATCGGGGGGAGGACGGACGTGTTCCTCCAAGGAAGGCGGATTCCAAAGGAGGAGGGGAGGGATGCACGGTCCTCGGGGGCGGGGTGCGCGCAACTGCGTGTGTGTGTACATGGGTTGTGTGCGCACGTGTTCTCTGTTGTGTGCATGTGTGTTTGTGTGTGCACAGGGATGCGTGCATACATGTGCACGTGTGTGTGCATGTACGTGCAAGTCCTGTCTCCGCGTTCACGGACACCGTGTTCACACCCGTCTGCCTGTGTTCACACGCGTGTGTCTGTGTGCTCACAGACGTGTCTCCGTTGGCACACGTGTCACTGCGTGCACACACACGTGTCGCTATGTGCTCACACACGTGTCTCCGTGTGCTCACACAAGGGGCTCCCCCCCGCCCCTC